>JAVIAB010000050.1:60539480-61006980 GCA_032433765.1 Megaustenia siamemsis | reverse complement strand
AGGTACCCCAGTCAGTGCACACGGCTGCCAGGGAAAAATTGATTAACACGCAAAATTCAGTTCCTAGTCTCTAGGGATTTCGTTAGAGGTAAAAGCTGGCGCACGAATCAATTTTAAGAATGAGGGAAATGTTCTAGGTTCACAAAATACTTCAACTGTTGATGCAAAATGTCCAAACTTGTAACTAACTGATGATGCAAAATGTCCAAATTTGTAACTAACTGATGATGCAAAATGTCCAAACTTGTAACTTACTGATGATGCAAAATGTCCAAACTTGTATCTAACTGATGATGCAAAATGTCCAAGCTTGTAAATAACTGTTGATGCAAAATGTCCAAACTTGTAACTAACTGATGATGGAAAATGTCCAAACTTGTAAATAACTGTTGATGCAAAATGTCCAAACTTGTAACTAACTGATGTTTCAAATGTCCAAACTTGAAACTAACTGATGATGCAAAATGTCCAAACTTGTAAATAACTATTGATGCAAAATGTCCAAACTTGTAACTAACTGATGTTTCAAAATGTCCAAACTTGTAACTAACTGATGATGAAAAATGCCCAAATTTGTAACTAACTGATGATGAAAATGTCCAAACTTGTAAATAACTGATGATGCAAAATGTCCAAACTTGTAACTAACTGATGATGAAAAATGTCCGAACTTGAAACTTACTGATGATGCAAAATGTCCAAACTTGTAACTAACTGATGATTCAAAATGTCCAAACTTGTAACTTACTGATGATGCAAAATGTCCAAACTTGTAACTTACTGATGATGCAAAATGTCCAACCTTGTAACTTACTGATGATGCAAAATGTTCAACCTTGTAACTTACTGATGATGCCAAATTTCCAACCTTGTAAATAACTGATGATGCAAAATGTCCAAACTTGTAACTTACTGATGATGCAAAATGTCCAAACTTGTAAATAACTGATGATGCAAAATTTCCAAACTTGTAAATAACTGATGATGCAAAATGTCCAACGTTGTAACTTACTGATGATGCAAAATGTCCAACTTTGTAACTTACTGATGAGGCAAAATGTCCAACCTTGTAACTTACTGATGATGCAAAATGTCCAACCTTGTAACTTACTGATGATGCAAAATGTCCAAACTTGTAACTAACTGATGTTTCAAAATGTCCAAACTTGTATCTAACTGATGATGCAAAATGTCCAAACTTGTAAATAACTGATGATGCAAAATGTCCGAACTTGTAACTTACTGATGATGCAATTGTCCAAACTTGTAATTAACTGATGATGCAAAATGTCCAACCTTGTAACTTACTGATGGTGCAAAATGTAAGAACTTGTAACTAAACTGATGATGCCAAATATCCAAACCTGTAACTAACTGATGATGCAGAATGTCCAAACTTGTAACTAAGTGATGATGAAAAATGACCAAACTTGTAACTAACTGATGATGCCAAATATCCAAACTTGTAACTAAGTGATGATGAAAAATGACCAAACTTGTAACTAAGTGATGAGGAAAAATGACCAAACTTGTAACTAACTGATGATGAAAAATGTCCAAACTTGTAACTAACTGATGATGCCAAATATCCAAACTTGTAACTAACTGATGATGCCAAATATCCAAACTTGTAACTAAGTGATGATGAAAAATGACCAAACTTGTAACTAACTGATGATGAAAAATATCCAAACTTGAACTAATTGATGATGCCAAATATCCAAACTTGTAACTAAGTGATGATGACAAATGACCAAACTTGTAACTAAGTGATGATGAAAAATGACCAAACTTGTAACTAACTGATGATGAAAATGTCCAAACTTGTAACTAACTGATGATGCCAAATATCCAAACTTGTAACTAACTGATGATGCCAAATATCCAAACTTGTAACTAAGTGATGATGAAAAATGACCAAACTTGTAACTAACTGATGATGAAAAATGTCCAAACTTGTAACTAATTGATGATGCCAAATATCCAAACTTGTAACTAACTGATGATGCAGAATGTCCAAATTTGTAACTAACTGATGACACAAAATGTCCAAACTTGTAATTAAAATGTCACGTTAGATGAAACTAATAAGATGTCACTTATTGTCATCAGTTCACGTTATTTATTCTCACTCTACCGCCATGTCGTTATAAACGTAGCAAGCTATTTATAAGACTATCTTTAACCAAACTTTGTGCTGCCAGTGCCAGACATGACATTTAAACTCAATAACTATTTATAAAATAACCACTACAGAAATGAAGTGTGTCAGTCGCATGACAGGAAAAATCCTGAGAGATAAGGTAAGGAAATGAAGAGTTACAAAAAAGACTAGGAACGAAATCATCACATAATATAACAGCAGAAGAGGCAAATAGGAGAGCAAGAAACTGCAAACCATACCTCCCCTCGACATCGAAAGGCAAAAGAGGAAAGAAAAAAACAAACAAGCAAAGAAAGCAAAAGAAAGGAAGGAAGAAAGCGTTAGGGCCGTTGTCAACAATGATACAAACTTAAGTACACAAACTTTATTATGATTTTCTTGCTTTATTTGATGTGATGATAGTTCATGTCAAGTGTTTTAATTAGAGAAACAGCTTTGTTATTAACTATGTATGTTTTTACTTTTATTTCAGCGCACTTCATTTTCCACAGCATGACACAATATTAAAGGAATTCCCGCATTCAAATGTGTCATTATTTTGATGTGAGCCATTATTCTTGAAGTCCTGACCTAATTAATAGAAAGTGCACTCCTCGAACTTGATCCAACGGGCACATGACGTCACACACTGCACCGGGTAACCTCCAGAAAAAAGGGCTCAGTCGGGCAGTTAAAATGGCTGCCGCACCTGCACTTCAAAGTGGTGGGTCTAGCTTTATCAGGATTTAATTGAGATAACACGGGTCCGTTGTTGTGTTAGTTGTGAAATACGTCACGATATTGTGTGTATGAGTGTACGAACGGTTCTTGTACTTGTACGATTGATGATCTATGGCTATGAAGCTTGTACCTTAAAAAAATCCACTCCGCTTCCACCCCCCCCCAACTCCCCCCTCCCGTTTTAATTTACGACTCACAGCTCACGGTCATCTATAGTTGGTAATTTACGAGTTTAGTTTCCCAAATTATGTTTGCTAAACGAGTGATCTCCCCACACTGACTGGACAAACTTGAATTATCAACTGTTTCTAGTTTGTGTGCATTTAATTCAATGTTTTCAACAAGGTTTATGGTTAGGTTTAGTGTTAGTTGTAGGCTGGTCCAAACCTTAAACCTAACCCAGGGTTCTTTTAATGACACACTCCAGAGCGACCGAATAAAGTGCAAGGGGACGTTACTCCGAGCAAAGATAATTTGGACACTAAACTCGGAAATTACCGTATAGTCTTATTAAGACTGGGAAAAGGAGGGGGGGGGGGCTATCGGGGAACTCCTTGAATCACCAAAGTTTGTGACGTTTTCAGTTGTAGAACTAGAGACGGCTGACGTTAATTTATCCACAACCTTTGCTCGCAATGCTGAAAACGTCACAAATTTTGGTTGATTACTTTCAGCCGCGGACCAATTATTAACATTACAGATAGCTGTGTGTATGATTTAACTCAACAACCAACATTCCTCTCTTCTACTTTAATTCCAGATTTGTCTTTCGGGGTCGGGGGTTGATAGAGTTCTCTTTTGCTCTTTTGTTGGCTCGACAACAATCATCCCCTGGTTTTACCAATTCATCTGTTATTCTACTGTTTTACTTCATGATTCAACCGCCTCTGATTTTACAATTCATCTCTTATTCTACTGTTTTACTCCATGATTCAACCGCCTCTGGTTGTCCAATTCTTTTATTATTCTACTGTTTTACTCCATGATTCAACCGCCTCTGGTTGTCCAATTCTTTTATTATTCTACTGTTTTACTCCAAGATTCAATCTCCCCTGATTTCCAGTTCTTCTATTATGCTACTGTTTTACTCCATGATTTCTGATTTTCAATTATTATTCTACTGTTTTACTCCATGATTCAACCGCCTCTGGTTGTCCAATTCTTTTATTATTCTACTGTTTTACTCCAAGATTCAATCTCCCCTGATTATCCAGTTCTGTTTTGCTCCATGATTCAATCTCCTCTGATTTTCCAATTAATCCATTATTTTACTGTTTTACTCCATGATTCAATCTCCCCTGATTTTCCAATTCATCTATTATTTACTGTTTTGCTCCATGATTCAATCTCCCCTGATTTTCCAATTCATCTATTATTCTACTGTTTTGCACCATGATTCAATCTCCCCTGATTTTTTAAATTCATCTATTATTCTACTGTTTTGCTCCATGATTCAATCTCCCCTGATTTTCCAATGCATCTGTTATTCTACTGTTTTGCTCCATGATTCAATCTCCCCTGATTTTCCAATTCATCTATTATTCTACTGTTTTACTCCATGATTCAATCTCCCCTGATTTCCAGTTCTTCTATTATTCTACTGTTTTGCTCCATGATTCAATCTCCCCTGATTTTCCAATTCATCTATTATTCTACTGTTTTGCTCCATGATTCAATCTCCCTGATTTTTTAAATGCATCTATTATTCTACTGTTTTGCTCCATGATTCAATCTCCCCTGATTTTCCAATTCATCTATTATTCTACTGCTTTGCTCCATGATTCAATCTCCCCTGATTTTCCAATTCATCTATTATTCTACTGTTTTGCTCCATGATTCAATCTCCCCTGATTTTCCAATTCATCTATTATTCTACTGCTTTGCTCCATGATTCAATCTCCCCTGATTTTCCAATTCATCTATTATTCTACTGTTTTGCTCCATGATTCAATCTCCCCTGATTTTTTAAATGCATCTATTATTCTACTGTTTTGCTCCATGATTCAATCTCCCCTGATTTTCCAATTCATCTATTATTCTACTGTTTTACTCCATGATTCAATCTCCCCTGATTTTCCAGTTCTTCTATTATTCTACTGTTTTGCTCCATGATTCAATCTCCCCTGATTTTCCAATTCATCTATTATTCTACTGCTTTGCTCCATGATTCAATCTCCCCTGATTTTCCAATTCATCTATTATTCTACTGTTTTGCTCCATGATTCAATCTCCCTGATTTTTTAAATGCATCTATTATTCTACTGTTTTGCTCCATGATTCAATCTCCCCTGATTTTCCAATTCATCTATTATTCTACTGTTTTACTCCATGATTCAATCTCCCCTGATTTTCCACATCTTCTACTATACATCGAGCAAGAGCTCCTCCAACATAAGCTCCAAATGATGTGGCCTAGTATAGTAAAATACTCTTTCATTCCCCCATGTCACGTAACAATACATTAACTACTATTCAAATCTCCAACCCCTAAAACTTGCTCGCCTAATTTTCCTCTAGCCAACTTTCTTTCATTCTCCTCTGCATTCTCCTCTACAACTGTGTACTGTTCCGCACTAAAAACCCATTCCTATTTCCTGTTTTCTTTTTCTCCCTATATTATTTATCATTCTCCTCACATCTGTTTGTTCTCTTCACAGTGTGGCATTTGAATTCCAACTTGGGAATGTTACATTCTTGATGGATGAAGATGGTACAGAGCCTAGTACATGCCACTCATTCTTACAACTTATATTTTTTGGAAGTGGTTTTAATTTGTGACACCAGACACCAAAAAAAAACATTTTTAAGAAATGTCAATGTTTATGTGTTACTGATTTGCCAATAGTTAATGATTGTCAGTAGTTAATGATTAAAGATTTATCAGTAGTTAAAGATTAATGATTTGTCAATAGTTAATGATTTGTCAATAGTTAATGATTTGTCAGTAGTGAATGATTTGTCAGTAGTTAATGATCTGTCACTAGTTAATGATTTGTCAGTAGTTGATGATTTGTCAGAAGTTAATGATTTGTCAGAAGTTAATGATTTGTCAGTAGTTGATGATTTATCAGTAGATAATGATTTGTCACTAGTTGATGATTTATCAGTAGATAATGATTTGTCACTAGTTAATGATTTGTCAATAGTTAATGATTTGTCAGTAGTTAAAGATTAATGATTTGTCAGTAGTTAATGATTTGTCAGTAGTTAATGATTTGTCAGCAGTTAATGATTTGTCATTATTTGATAATTTGTCAGTAGTTAATGATTTGTCAGTAGTTAATGCTTTGTCATTATTTGATGATTTGTCAGAAGTTAATGATTTGTCAGAAGTTAATGATTTGTCAGAAGTTAATGATTTGTCAGAAGTTAATGATTTGTCAGTAGTTAATGATTTGTCAGAAGTTAATGATTTGTCAGAAGTTATTGATTTGTCAGTAGTTAGTGATTTGTCAGTAGTTAATGATTTGTCAGTAGTTAGTGATTTGTCAGTAGTTAGTGATTTGTCAGTAGTTAAGGATTTGTCAGTAGTTAGTGATTTGTCAGAAGTTAATGATTTGTCATTATTTGATGATTTGTCAGAAGTTAATGATTTGTCAGTAGTTAATGCTCGCCATAACAAGACCAAATTTGGACAAATAAGAAAGTCTTGTGGGACACAATATTAAATGTGTTACCATAAGTTTTCTCTTTATTTTCAGATACAGCTTCTCCTAATATCCTTGAACATCTCATAGAGGAAGCTTGGTGTATTTTATCTACACGGAAAGACACAGAAGAGGAAATCAACTTAAGTATCAATGACAAACAACTGTGTACTGTTCCACACTAAAAAGCCATTCCTATTTCCTGTTTTCTTTTTCTCCCTATATTATTTATCATTCTACCGTCCGATTCAATGAACTATTTTGCTCCATTCTACTACTTATCCAAGTCTACATTATTCTAACTTTCAAGTCTGCGACATTGACTCCTCTATTATTTTAATATAGAAATCTCCACGGCTTGAAACCAGATATAATTCTACTAGCAGATTAAACGACGATGGCGCTGGATATTACACACTGCGGAAGCCAACTGAGAGTATTACACAACAGGCCATTTTTTGGAATCCCCAGGGGAAAAGACAAAGGGGAAGACCAAAGAATTCTTGGAGAAGACAGATAGAAGAAGAGATGAAGATTATGAGGAAGACATGGAATGATCTTAAAAGAATGGCAAGAAACAGAACGACTTAGAAAGTGTTTTTGAGGATCTATGCTCCACAGGGAGCTGAAAAGTAGAAGAAGAAGAAGATTAAACGACGCTGACTTAATGTTCTATATTCTACTCTCTCTGACTCCCTAACTCCTTCTGTTCTATTGTTCTACATCACACATCAAATTCTCCTCTATTTTATCTATAATTCTAGTACTTCACTCCTGATCTCATACACGTCTAATATTATCATCTTTCAACGGGAGACTGGGTGGTCTAAGGGTAAGACGTTCGCCTCTGGACAAGACGGCCCCGGGTTCGAAAATTGTGAAAACTAGGAGTTTCTGTGTACACTCGCGCACATTAAAGAACACTTGGCAGTTTAAAACCGTCAACTAGCAACACGTTGTCTCCACGCCGATTTAATAGCTCAAAGCTAAGAAAAGAAGGTAATCTTTAACTCCAATACTTGCAACATATAACAAATTGTAACAGTAGCTTAGTGAAAGCATGGAGGCAGGTAACTTAGTTGTTACCCGCTTCTCAATAGATAATAGCAGTTACAAATTGTAGTGATCATCAGTGTTAAGACATAAGATTTAAGTATGGAAAATTTCCAGCCAGATAACAAGTTGCAGAAACAAAGTTAAGAGAGTAAAGGTTTATAGTGGGTAGTGGACACACAGAAAGTGGGGAGGAAGGTAAGGTAGGATTATACTGAGAGTTTAGGTCCATGGAAATTTCCACGATTTCCACAACAGCAAGTTGTGAAAGTGACTATAGCATGCATTGACCTCATGACTTTACTGTCCGGTAAACAGCTACCAGGAAAGGTCAGAGTCATGAAGTAATAATTATTTTAAATAGGTTATAGAAGTCACGAAAATAATATGTTATTGTAAAATAGGGGACAGTTGAGACACAGGTCAGATTTTGGAGTTCAGGTCTCGGACACAGAGTTAGGAAGGTTGACCGAGTTGCAATTTGTCACTTCGCAACAAAAATTGCGACAATTTTATTGGCTACGGATTTTCAGCATTAGATTAGTCAGGATTAAATTAGTCAGGATTAAATTAGTCAGGATTAAATTAGTCAAGAATGAGAACAGTCAAGATGAAGACTAAGTAAGGTTAGTCCGGCTTCTGCCGAACTGCCGAAGACAGTTAAATCGAGTTAGAACAGTCAGAACAGTTAGAAAGTTAAGATTAGAAAGTAAAGCCAGTTAGTTAGGAAGTTAGAATCTCCAAGTTGTAGTTCAAGTCAGTTGAGAAGTTATTTGTAGAAGTTGATAGAGAGTAAGAGTATAGCAATGAGAATATGAACATTAGTGCCGTGAAGTGTTTTTAAGAGTATTTCAAGTTGTTTCACATTCCTCATGAATGTAAGTTGAATACTGTTGTATGCAAAATATGCACTTGGAACGGACCATAGTCATCGGCGGTAGCCTCAGAGAAGTCCCGAATTAATTAACATTAATTTAAGATACGTGCATCCACCACAAGTCGATCATTGTGCCTAGAGATCAATAAACTTGATTATCATTATGTATTCAGAAAAAAGAGTTAGTCTTGAATTACCTGTTGTGATCAACTAAAATAAATGTGATATGCTGTCAAGAGAGTACAAAGATATTATAAAGGAATAAATATATACGATAACAAAATGCAACATATAAAAAAATGCAACATATTAAAAATGCAACATTAAAAATGCAACATATTTTTAAAACGTCTTCATCAATCTATATAAATATAGATAACATACAGTCATTCAATCCTATGCATGTAAACAATTAAATCGTTGAGAAGACGAGGTATGTAAGTTAGATCGTGGTCCTAGTTACCGAATAATTTTTTTTTTTTTTCTGTTCTTGCTGCTGTATTTGTTTCCCGAATGTTAAACGAAACTGATTTTAGATTTTAAAAGAAAATTAAAACAATACACATTTATTTAAAAATAAAACAATTTCACCTGTGCATGTTTATTCTTGAAAAAAAAAAAAAACAGCCGTTCACGTTTGTTCTAAAAGAAATTACAACCGAGTGTGTTTATTAACAAATAAATAGTTGAGGTGCTTATTCGAAAAAAAAAAATACCATAGCGTTTATTCTAAAAAAAAAGTAACAGCTGTGAGTGTTTATTCTAACAAAAAATTAAATTAAATAACAGCCGAGCGTGTTTGTTCTAAACAAAATAACAGGTGAACATGTTTATTCCAAAAAAATAACAGCCGAGTGTGTTTAGTCTTAAAAAAAAAAAAAAACAGCCGAGCGTGTATATTCTAAACAAATTAACAACCTTACGTGTTTATTCTACATAAAAATAATAGTCGAGCGTGTTTATTCTAAAAAAAAAATTAAAAAAAAAAAATTACCTGAGCATGCCTATTCTGAAAACAAAATAATAGGCGAGTGTTTTTATTTTTAAAATAACAAATGTGCACATTTATTTAAAAGAAAAAATCTATACAAATAGCTTTGTTTATCCCAAAGAAACTGCAAAAGATGCCCTGCAGTATAAACGTCGTCAACAAGCATTGGCGGTGATGGGACCAGTGCAGTTCCTCGCTACTAATTATTTTTTCTCCAAATCTGTTATAGGCAGTCTTTGCCTATGACGTCTTCGAAGGCTCAAACAGACGAGAGGAGACATGTGCTGCTGCTATAGATCTGGAGCATGCATACAACAGGGTACCATTTGAATATCTCATGCATATGCTCCTCAAACTGGCGGTGAACCCCTTCCTCATTAGATGAATCGCCGCGGCACTGTTTCAGAGGAAGGTGATACTCAGATGTGGAAGTTGGTCTTCCGAGCCTACATCCATTTGCCCAGGGCTGCCACAAGGCTCATCATTGTCACCAGTTCTATTTAACGTGTACACAATAACGATCACGGAACAACAGCTGGATGGGAGGGGAAGAACTATGACTTTTGCTGATGATATTCTGGTATATCGACGGGGAAGAGACAGACGGTGAATCGCTTCCACAATGCCAGACGAACTCGATCGTATTTCTTCCTGGTGTGGGGTTTCAGGTGCCTTGGTTAATCCTAATGAAGCATCAGTTTCCTGGTTCTCCCTTAACAATCATATCGTTCATACGACCACACCGATAGTACGAATGGGAGCTGATGAGGTGACCAGGGACAAGTTGATGACATACCTTGGAGTTACGTTTGATCGCAGCCTATGTTTTCGGGACCACGTCGACCATGTGGTAACTAAATCTCGCAAAGGATTAGCCGCCTTGAAGGTCATGGCAGCTGCAAACATCGAGCAGAGGCTACTTACTCTTCTGTTCCTGGGATTAGTCCTCGCACCAATCGAGTATGCCCTGGCAATTCTTACTGTCAGTACGACTCAAATTGATAGGCTGAAGAAAATACAAAATGAAGCCATGCGCATTATCCTGGGATGTACGAGGGACACTCCCTGTGTAGCAATGGGGTATCTTCTTGACTTTCCAACCATGGATGACAGAATCAAGATCTGGAGAGCACGAGCATACCTGAAGATTAGTACAGATAAAGAGCATCCATTGCACCACGTGCTCAACACAGAGAAAAGTGACAGGCTAAAAAGAGGCAAATCATGGGTGGGCCGAGCAGAAGATGTCATCAAACAGGTTTGTGGGCTTACCAATATCAGCGTTGGTGAGGAGTGGATACCGGTGCCTACGTCATTCAAGGGGACTTTCTCGTATATTTTCACACTCGACAGGAAAAGTAGGGAACAGAACCCGGTCGTGGTTAATGCTGAGGTCAACGGTATCATCTGCGATAACACCGATGAGAAAGATGCAGTCATCTATACAGACGAATCTGTAAGACGACACCAAAGAAGTGCATGGGCATTTACAGCACGCTTGGCAGGCAGAATAGTCTACGAAGACAGTGGTGCATACGTCATGACCACGAGTAGCATGACAATGGAGGCGATGGCAGTGACCAAGGCATTCAAATGGTTAGAGTCACAAGACTACACCCACGCATGTATTCTGAGTGATTCGATGAGCATGATAAGAAAAGTGGAGGCGGGCTCTGTACGCATGCAATGGGTAGAGTCGTTGTAGAAATCCAAAATACGTAAGGTCACCTTTGTCTATGTCCCTGGACATGCGGGTGTACGGCGAAATGAAAGAGCGGACAGGTTGGCTAGCTGCGCTGTCGTTGAGGACGGGCAACCAATGGATCGGGCGGACATCATCAATGCCCTCCGAGATGTGGGAAGAGCACAGGACTTCGACAAACACAGATCCAGGTCACTTCTTCGGATGATGGAAATGGGAGTTAAGTTGGGCACAGCCAGAAATGAGACACTTAGTGGGCGTGTAAGAAGACTTATCAACCAACATAGAACTGGAGTCGTCAGTCGCTGGACACTGAGGGAATTGCTGAGGAGGTGATCTGAGCACCTATGGACATGTTCGGAGTGCAATGATGATGACCCGCAAATAACTCATAACATATGTTGACTGAGAAGCGTCATGCAGATATTGAACCTACACTAAATTTATTGTTAAGCCAGAGCGCTATCCCGCCTCTCTCTCTCTCTCTCTCTCTCTCTCTCTCTCTCTCTCTCTCTCTCTCTCTCTCACCCCCTTCTCTTAGCAGTGCCCTTTGTTATTCCATAATTAATTATTACATCACTTTTTGACTACTGTGACAACAGAGCTTTCTTTGACATAGTACGTGATGATTTTCCAATCTCTTTCACGACGGTCAGCTGTATTTGTCTTTCGTACCGTGAATATGGCTGTTGCGCGCCACACTTTGCTGTTTTCGCTTTCTGATTCGTTGATTATTTCTTATTCTTCCGCCCCATCTACCGTCACATCATCATCGAGTGTCTTCTCCGCAACGAAGGTTGGCTACCATGGATCGCCATTCTACTCTGTTTTTTGCTTTGATGGTGCAGGCTGTCATAGATTGACTTGTCTATCTTTTGATGTTACTCGTCCATGTTAGTCTTGGTCTGCCTCTGCCTCTTTTACCTTGTATTTTCCCTTCCAATATTCTCTTTTTATTTTCAGTTGTTTTAAAACTTCATCGTTTGTTTTCTTTTCTTTCCATCCAACTCTACCTATTCTTCTATAAATCCACATTTCAAAGGCTTCAATTTTCTGTTCTGTTTTTATTTTTTGTCTAATGCCAATGTTTCTGCACTATACAGGAATATTGAGAAGATGTAACATTTTGCCATTCTTAGTTTCAACCCTGCTGATATTTGTTTTGTTGTTAGTATATTTTTCATGACATTAAAATTACTTTTTGCCATACCTATTCTTTTGTTTATTTCAATTTTACATTTTCCATCATTGGTTATAGTATGTCCCAGGTAGTTGTAGCTCTGGACTGTCTCCAGATGTATTCCCTCCACTGTGATATTGAATTGTAGGTCTTGAGAGTTGTCTTTGTTTATGATCACAGTTTTAGTCTTTTTACAGTCTTTCTCTACTGTCACAGACTTTGTATATATTCGGAATGGACATTACAAAGCTTTTGATTGAATACACCGTAAATAACTTATCATCATCATCAAGTACCGGCCTGCTGGCGTAGTTGATCATGTCTCTCCACAACTTCCGATCACGACAGTTATTTATCATTTCTGTTGTTGACTTTCTGCCAAACCATTCTCTTAAGCTGCCTGGTTTCTTTTCTCTTTGCTTCAATCTATCTATTCATCCCTCAATTTTCCCAGTTGTTACAATATATTCCAGTTGTTCTATTCTCATTATATAGCAAAAAAAATGATGATTGTTTCTTCCTAATATTGGAAATTAGCAATTTTTTTTTGCTTTGGCCTTTTTCATAACGTTTTCATTACTCTTCTCAGCTGTCCATGGTATCCTCAACATTTTTTTGTAAAACCACATTTCTACAGACTCCAGTGATTAACTTATAGACTGTCTAAAAGATATACATCTTGATGACACAGACATACGACGAATATGTAATTTATACTGGGAGCAAACAGCAATAATAAAATATAACAAAGAGAACTCTATACCTATTTATATATAAAGAGAAAGGTGAGACAGAGATGTATTACTATTGCCAAGTTTGTTCAATCTATACACTGAGCAAACCTTTAAAAAATCTCACAGAGATGTCAGGTCTAAACATTAATGGAAAGATAATCCTAAGACATGCTAATGCCACTGTATTACTAACAGGAAATCCTAAAGATCTACAAAAATTACTTAATGAAATAAACATGACAAGCAAAAAAGATGGATTAGATATGAATATCAAAAAGACTAAAACTATAATCATAAACAAAGATAATGCTCAAAACCTACAAGTGGATATCAAAGTTGAAGGAATAGACCTGGAGACAGTTCAGAGCCACAGCTACCTTGGACATACAATAATCTGTGATGAAAAATGTCATAATTTCTTCTCAACATTCCTGTTTGGTGCGAAGACATGGACATTAGACAAGAAAACTGAACAGAAAAATTGAAGCCCTTGGAATGTGGATTTATAGAAGAATAGGTAGAACTGGATGGGGGAGAAAAAAAAACAAACAATGAAGTCTTGAAACAACTAAAAATGAAAGGAGAACTACTAAACATTATTCAAACAAGACAAATGAGATTTTTCGGGCATGTTAAAAGAGACAGCAGCCTACTAAAAGTAAGACCAGAAGTACATGTATTTGTGCTGTGTTATTAATTATTTTGTTATTCTCTTCAATAATCATTGTTGTAACATAAATGGTCAGCTTATCGCATTTCTTGCTGCATTATGCACATTTCTTTCACAAAGCAACGTTTTCTAGAAAGGTAAGTCGTTTCCACTTCACTTTGCATTTCTGACATCTCTAGTTCAATGTTTAATTATGTAAAACAAACATGGCGCAGAAGCACGGACATTCAATAAGGAAACAGTGCAAGAAACTTGAAGCTTTTGAAATGTGGATCTATAGGAGAATGGGGTGGAAGGAAAACAAAGACAAACACGGAAGTTATGAATCAGCTGAAAATGAAAAAAAAAAATTATTTAACACAATTCGAAAAGATAAATTTAATGTTTGTACGTAAAGAGGCATAATACCCTTCTAAAAGTCAATTAACATAGGTATGATATTAACCGTTCTACGGTAATTTTTAAAATAGTTTATACATGAAGATGTCCTGGGTCTAGTACATTAATTTCACTCATTCTTGAAATTGATATTTGGTGGAAGTGGTTTCATTTTGTGGCACCACACACACACACAGAGAGAGAGAGAGAGAGAGAGAGAGAGAGAGAGAGTAAAATTCTTCAATAAAATCAATATTTGTGCATGGATGATATTTTAATATTTAATGCTTGTAGTAACATGATAAAAAAAATTATCAAAACTGACAGTTTCTTGTTGTAAAATTTTTAACCCCAAAAGTTTTATTTTTTTTTAATTTTTACTTTAAGATACAGATTCTTCTAATCACTTTGAATATATAACAGAAACAAATACTGTGTATTTTATCTACCTGGAAAGACACAAATTATCAAATTAACCAACGTGTCAATAACAATCAGCTGTGAATATAAATAAAGAACGACATCTTCTAAGCTATCAAAACAAAGCCTTCCTTTCCTTTTCCTAAAGTCTAATTTTGGAGAAGAAAAAAAGGATAAAACATAAATCCTGTTTCTTGAATTAGTCATCAACCGATTGCTTTCTTTTTTGTGTCAAAAAGTTGACCAGTCTCTTTCTCTCCTTCTGTTCTTCTAAAACAGCGATCAAAATTGTATAAATTACCCCATCTGACCATTCACAGAATTGTCTGCATTTGACGTCATTAATTTATGTGTACTCCCTGGCCGCTTGTTCTATTTTTTCAGTGATCGCTTTCCAGGAAATTTGGCGCCTCTCTAGAATTTTTTTTCCTCGCAATTCTGAAAGAGTGCATTTGTCATTTGATTTCGTTTGTTGATTTATCTATCTATCTATCTATCTATCTATCTATCTATCTATCTATCTATCTATCTATCTATCTATCTATCTATCTATCTATCTATCTATCTATCTATCTATCTATCTATCTATCTATCTATCTATCTATCTATCTATCTATCTATCTATCTATCTATCTATCTATCTATCATGCATGGATATATTTGTAAATTCATCTGTCAATTTAAAACCTGTTTGTCTGGCCATTCATCGTTATATCCGTTTTGGTGCCTGTATACCTGCCTATCTGTCTGTTTGTTTAATGGTCTCTGTTTATCCATCCATTCATCATATTTCTTACTATTGTACTATTGGACTATTTATTTGTTTCCATGAGTGTCTGACTCTCTATTCATCCATCCATCCATCCATCCCCGTCCATTCATCCCCATTCACTCCCATCAAGTTATACATCCATCAATTCATCCATCCATTCATTCACCCATCTCCATCGATTCATCCATCCACACATCCATTTCAATCCGTTCACCCATCCACTTATTCCTCCACACATTCATCATTTTGGGGGCCTCGGTAGCCTAGTTGGGATAACCACCCGACTGGACTACCGACGTTCGGACAACCCGTGTTGGATTCCCGCTGGGAGCAGTGTGAATTGTACTCATGGTTTGGAAAAAAAAAAACCCACGGTCGACCCAGCCGTTGGCAGAAATTGGCACCAGGGTATTACCCTGGGGAGGTGAGGAATGTCGCTTCGCATCTGAGTTTCGATGCTTGAGGTGACACTATCCAGAAATATCCGAACATTTCTGGATAGGCGGCCGAGCACATATGGGTGTAAACTCGCGTGCTGAGACGCCGGTTCAAGTCTCGTACTTTACCTTTACTTGACATTCATCAATCAATTCATCTATCTCACTCTTTATCCATCCATCTTTCCCCATCCATTCATTCATCCTCACCACCCTTCCCCATACAACCCCATTCACCCTATCTATCCATCAATCTATTCATCCATCTATTCATCCATCTATCCGTACTTTCCTCCCTATGTTGATTTATATATCTTCGAATTTTGCACATTCTTATTTCGCCTATATGTTTTTGCCTAGCTATCCACCATGTCTGTCTTTCTGGTCTACTTTTTTGCTTTCTTGTTCGACATTTTATCAGTCTATCCATCTCTATGGACTACCTATGCAAGGCAGGAGAAAAGGTTAAACAGCTTTCATGTACGTTGCCTTCGAAAGATTATGAACATCAAATGGCAGGACAAAGTAACTAACTCTAATGTCTTACAACGAGGCAAACTCCCATCGATCATGGCTACACTTAGGAGTGATAGATTAAGGTGTCTGGGCCATGTAAGAAGGAAGACAAATATTCGTATTCCCAAACAAATATTGTTTGGAGAACTTAAGGACGGAAAGAGACCAAAGGGCAGACTAGTGCTGAATTATAATGATGTTTGCAGGGCTTCCTTGGGGGAATTCTGTATCAATGAAAGAAACTGGGAAAATGTGGCTTCTGATCGTAGCACATGGAGAACAAAAATTAAAAAAATGGCACAGCAACTTTTGATGCAGTGCTGATTTCAAATTAAGAAGAGAAAAAGCGCAAGAGAAAAGAGAAATGGCCAGGCATTGCAAATACACCATGTTCGTTCTGCGGATGGATCTATCTGACCAATATTGGCAGATTCAGCCACGAGAGAAGCTGTTCGGCAAAGCAGCAACCAGTATGAGACGCTAATATTTTACCAAACTACTGACTTATCATGATTGCATGCTACCAACCGTCTGTGACGACAAAGACCATATATACCATATACACCATATATATACACCATATACACCATATATATACACCATATACACCATATATATATACCATATACACCATATATATACCATATACACCATATACACCATATATACACATATACACCATATACACCATATATATACACCATATACACCATATACACCATATATATACACCATATACACCATATATATACACCATATACACCATATACACCATATACACCATATATATACACCATATACACCATATACACCATATATATACACCATATACACCATATATATACACCATATATATACACCATATACACCATATATATACACCATATACACCATATATATACACCATATACACCATATATATACACCATATACACCATATATATACACCATATATATACACCATATACACCATATACACCATCTCTATTCAACAAATCTGTCTATGGCACCGATCTAACTATTCATGTTCGCGCTGCGATATAAACTTTAACAGTCATTTAAAGCATGTTACAAAGTGTGACAAATATGAATTTATGAAAAAAAAATAACATTTACATTGACTTGTCTTTATCTTGTTAAGAGCAACCAGCTGACAGCTGAAAGAGATTAAGTCAGTGTCAGGTCAACTTTATAAGGAAAACCAATTCATCTGAAAAAAATATTAAGTCAGAGTCATAAGAAAGCAACAAAGTACCTGCCTTTGTTAACCCCACTTACCGTTTACTTTCTCCAACGCTTCTTGTTCTGCTGTCGGTCCGTTCATGTTCAATCGTGTCTTTTTTTCCACAGTGGTTCCTAAATCTATAATTGGGACATCGCTACTTAGTTATTAATGGGTTATTATTATTATTATTTGGGGGTCTAGTAGCCTATTTGGGAAAATCACCCGACTAGGCTACCGACGTTCGGACAACCCGTGTTGACTTCCGTTGGAAGCAGTGTGAATTGTACTCCTGGTTGGAAAAAAAAAACTCGTGGTCCACCCAGCCGATGGAAGAAATTGGTACCAGGGTAGTTATCTGAGACGGTGAGGAATGACGCAGAATGCATCGTAAGTTTCAATGTTTGAAGCGACACTATCCAGAAGTCTCCGAATACTCCTGGCTAGGCGATCGAGGCGATGTGGGTGAAAACTCGTGTGCTGTGACACTGATTCAAATCTCGCACTTTACCTTTATTGGGTTACTAAACTAGTATGTAGGACTCAAGTATAGCAGAAAGAGAAGAATAGAAGACGGTTTGAGAACCATCCACAAAGTTTGAATGGAGATAGCACAAACATACAATAATTAATAGAGTAATTTGTGAATGGGCACAAACATACAATAATTAATAGAGTAATTTGTGAATGGGCACAAACATACAATAATTAATAGAGTAATTTGTGAATGGACAGAAACATACAATAATTAATAGAGTAATTTGTGAATGGGCACAAACATACAATAATTAATAGAGTAATTTTTGAATGGAGACAAACATACAATAATTAATAGAGTAATTGTTGAATGGAGACAAACATACAATAATTAATAGATTAATTTGTGAATGGGCACAAACATACAATAATTAATAGATTAAATTGTGAATGGGCAAAAACATACAATAATTAATAGATTAATTTGTGAATGGGCACAAACATACAATAATTAATAGAGTAATTTGTGAATGGGCACAAACATACAATAATTAATACTGTAATTTGTGAATGGAAACAAACATACAATAATTAATAGATTAATTTGTGAATGGGCAAAAACATACAATAATTAATAGATTAATTTGTGAATGGGCACAAACATACAATAATTAATAGATTAATTTGTGAATGGGCACAAACATACAATAATTAATAGAGTAATTTGTGAATGGGCACAAACATACAATAATTAATACTGTAATTTGTGAATGGAAACAAACATACAATAATTAATAGAGTAATTTGTGAATGGGCACAAACATACAATAATTAATAGAGTAATTTGTGAATGGACACAAACATACAATAATTAATAGATTAAATTTTGAATGAACACAAACATACAATAATTAATAGATTAAATTTTGAATGGACACAAACATACAATAATTAATAAATTAAAAATCACTCGGAGAGGTGAGCAGAGCTGAAGAAAATATGTAGAATAAGCAGAAACTGGTATTAAGCAGCTAAACCTACAGAGAGATGAGATAAACTCGGTTGAAGATAAGATATTGCCTTAAAGCTGGCAAATTGTAAATAATTATTTGTTTCAGTTAAAATAGCAGGTAACTTTACGAGTTAACAATATAAAAACAAATATAATACACAAATCCCAAAGAGGAATTATTACGACAAGCCTCTACAAAGATCTCATGACTTTCGCGTTCAAAAACACAAACTTAGGTAGCACGCCACATATCCCGCTTCTCCAGTCTTGCAAAAGTAATATTATTGAGAGGGGTTGTTAAAGGAGCTTGTGTAGCTACAGGGACACCCAACGGTGAAGGGAGACAAGAATACAGTCATTGTTACCTGTCACGCTTGCCGTGAGAGGAGACTTATTAAGTTGGAAATCGTCGCCTGTGTAGCAGCGTAGGACATGCATGGAGCAATATTGGCATCAGAATTTGCAGATGCGTTTTGGAAAATTCGATGACAAGTGGTTGTGCGGATATGGGGAATTCCTGACTGCATTGAAACTGGTTCCTAGAATAGAATAGAATAGAATAGTTAAAGGAGCGAAGAAAAGGCGAGAAAACAACATCGAGCAACAGACAGGTTTTAATTTGATCAGCCGACAACGGAGTGTTGGTGATCCAGAGATTAGACGTCGGCCTCTAACAGGAAGGTTCAGAGTTCAATCCCTACCACAGATGCTGGAAATTTCTCAAAAACTGAATTCATGATGTCCTCGTGGCTTGATCATCTGTTGTTCTCTGGGCAATGGGATCGCATGTCTAGACCTCTCTCATAACGGGGAAAAAAAATGGAGGTCCTGACTGTACTCGTGCACGTTAAAGAGCCCATGGCAGTGTAAAGGCTAAAAGAGTAGGCTGCTTAAAATGGCCGCTTTCCATGCCAAAAATAAATTATTAAACAAATCTACAATGCAGAGGACGGATGTGTCGGTTTGAAAGGCGCAGATATCTTGGTTTTGCCTTAAACTAACAACATAAAGCGAATATACTTTGTCTTTGAATTATCATTCTCCGACAATGTAAATTAATATGTGACCTCTTTCCCTATTGACACAAGACGTATTGGGGGAGGGGGGGGGGCGCCATCGGTATCCTAGTTGGGAAAACCACCCGACTGGGCTACTGACAATCGGACCACCCCGTGTTCGATTCCCGCTAGAAGCAGTTTGAGTTGTACTCGTCGTTGTAAAAAAAAAAAAAAGAAAGATGAAAAAAAAAAAAACGTCCGCGGTCGACCCAACCGCTGGCAGAAATGAGTATCAGGGATCATGGTAGTATTCCGGTAAGGTGAAGAATGCTGCCTCGCATCGTGAGTTTCGATGTCTGAAGCGACTCTTTCCAGAAGTCTCTGAACACTTCTTGATAGGCGACCGAGCGCATATGGGTGAAATTTCGGGTGCTAAGACGCTGATTCGGGAGCCGCGATAGCTCAGTGGTTAGTGAACTGGACTACAAAGGACAAGGGGTAGGGTTCGATCCCAACCGACGGCTTCCGGGTTCACCCAGCCTTAAATGGGTACCGGTTTTTTTTTCTGGGAAAGTAAAGCAGCACGGGCGTAATACCGACCACATTACCCCAAAAATCATGTGCTGATGGTCTGTAAAATATAGTGTCACTAACACCATATTTCCCTATACGCCACTTGGCGTGACGGGGGTACTTTACTTTACTTTTTAAGACGCCGATTCAAGTCTCGTACTTTACCTTTACAAGACCTCTTTTAAGTTGACAAGATCTGTCAATTCGAGAGATTTGTATCCCCAATGAGGGGAGAGCTGTTAAAATTATTTGTTGTTTGTTTTTTTTATCGACGATTATGACATATATTTTTGTTTTTTTTTATCGACGATTATGACATATATTTTTGTTTCTTTTTATCGACGATTATGACATATATTTTTGTTTCTTTATCGACGATTATGACATATATTTTTGTTTTTTTATCGACGATTATGACATAAATTTTTGTTTTTTTTTATCGACGATTATGACATATATTTTTGTTTCTTTTTATCGACGATTATGACATATATTTTTGTTTTTTTTTATCGACGATTATGACATATATTTTTGTTTTTTTATCGACGATTATGACATATATTTTTGTTTTTTTATCGACGATTATGACATATATTTTTGTTTTTTTTTATCGACGATTATGACATATATTTTTGTTTTTTTATCGACGATTATGACATATATTTTTGTTTTTTTATCGACGATTATGACATAAATTTTTGTTTTTTTTTTATCGACGATTATGACATATATTTTTGTTTCTTTTTATCGACGATTATGACATATATTTTTTTTTTTTTTATCGACGATTATGACATATATTTTTGTTTTTTTTATCGACGATTATGACATATATTTTTGTTTTTTTTTATCGACGATTATGACATATATTTTTGTTTTTTTATCGACGATTATGACATATATTTCTGAAAGTGAATGGATGAGATCGCAGAATAGAAGTATCCTTGTAGAAGAAGAATTGAGAAACAACAAAAAGAAAATAATTGATAATTCAGATTTCAGCGCTGAATTTGTTTATTCAGTTTGAACATATGGATGTGAATATGGACAATAGGACAGCAAGCAAGAAGATTACTGGAGGCTATAGAAATGTTTTTTTTTTTTACAGAAGAATGTTGAGAATACCATGGACAGCTAAGAAGAGTAATGAAAACGTTCTGAACGAGGCCATATCAAAGAGAGTCCTAATTTCCAATATTAGGAAGAAACAATCACCATTTTTTGACCATGTAATAAGAAGGGGATAGCTAGAATATATTGTAACAACTGAGAAAGTTGAGGGACTAAGAGATAGAGGGAAGCAAAGAGAAAAGATATCAGACAGCCAAAAAGAATGGCTTGGCAGAAGGTCAACAACAGAAATAATAAATAACTGTCGAGTTCGAGAGTTGTAGAGAGACAGGATAACCTACACCAGCAGGCCCTGTACTTGATGAAAATGAAAGATGTGCTGTGGTTTACAACATACCGTTACATTTGCGTCTTTCTGCCCTAACCTCCGACTCTAGCAGGAGATTTTCTGGTACAGTTTTGCCATCACACCTCGATCCTTACACGCTTAGCCGAACTGGCCTGTTTTGCATACCCATCTTGTGGTTCACTGGTTTAAACATCTTTTTTTCCCCATAAGTCCTCTAATCCAAATGTTCGATTCCTTTTCCCCCATTTTTTTCCTCTATAAAAAGTCATCTAATTCAAATGTTCTACTCCTTTTTCCCCATATTTTTCCTCTATAAAAAGCCCTTCAAGTCAAATGTTCTAATCCTTTTCACCCATATTTTTCCTCTATAAAAAGCCCTTTAAGTCAAATGTTCTACTCCTTTCCACCCCCCCCCCATATTTTTCCTCTATAAAAAGCCCTTTATGTCAAATGTTCTACTTCTTTTCCCCCAAAATGTTTCCTCTATAAAAAGCCCTTTAAGTCAAATGTTCTACTCCTTTTCACCATATTTTTCCTCTATAAAAAGCCCTCTAATCCTAATGTTCTACTTCTTTTTCCCGATATTTTTCCTCTATAAAAAGCCCTCTAATCCTAATGTTCTACTTCTTTTTCCCCATATTTTTCCTCTATAAAAAGCCCTCTAATCCTAATGTTCTACTTCTTTTTCCCCATATTTTTCCTCTATAAAAAGCCCTCTAATCCTAATGTTCTACTTCTTTTTCCCCATATTTTTCCTCTATAAAAAGCCCTCTAATCGTAATGTTCTACTCCTTTTTCCCCATATTTTTTCTCTATGAAAAGCCCTCTAATCCTAATGTTCTACTCCTTTTTCCCCATATTTTTCCTCTATAAAAAGCCCTCTAATCCTAATGTTCTACTTCTTTTTCCCCATATTTTTCCTCTATAAAAAGCCCTCTAATCCTAATCTTCGACTCCTTTTTCCATGTTTAATTTTCTCTACAAAAATCTCCGTCAATCCAAACGTTTTATTCTTCTCTTTTTTTTTTTTTTACACTATGTCCTTATTTGATGTTACAGCTACTAGGTTATCATCCCTCTCCCAAATCGCCTTACAGCGTTGAGGTACACTGCAGATTGCGGTCTTTTGCTTTCTTGGACGGTCTCGTCTGTTAAAACGTTTCTTTGCTTCTAGTACTCCGTCTAACCATCATTTTCTTTTTCGAGGACATCCTGTTGGTCTGTTATTTTTGTGCGTTTTTTTTTTAACTATTTGCTGTGTGGATTGTTTGGCTGTTTATGCCTGTTTACGTGACCAAATGGGAGCCACGACAGCTCACTGGTTAGTGAACTTGACTACAAAGGACAAGAGGTAGGGTTCGATCCCAACCGACGACTTCCGGCTTCACCCAGCCTTAAATGGGTACCGGATTTTTTTCTGAGAAAGTGAAACGGCACGGGCGTAATACTGACCACATTACCCCAAAAATCATGTGCTGAAGGTCTGTAAAATGTATGGTCACTAACACCATATTCCCTATTTGCCACTTGGCGTGACGGGGGTTCTTTACTACTTACGTGACCAAATGATCTAATTTTTTGTTTCTTTGCATATTTTATTGCAAGATATATCCTATCTGTCGACCAAGTTCTTCGCGTCCAGTATTGTCTCCCATCATACCCTCTCACGAATTTCATTTTCTTTGGTATTTATCTACCCACGCCCGAAGACAGGTTTGTTGGGCTCATTGGCTCATATATTAGTCGTTTTATTCCAACTGCATAATATTATTTTGTTTTGATTGATATCCTATTATCAGTTAGCTTTGTAGTGTTAATTTTATTTACTTACACGTCTGTGGTAGGAGCCGCGATAGCTCAGTGGTTAGTGAACTGGACTACAAAGGACAAGGGGTATGGTTTTATACCAACCGACGGCTTCCGGGTTCACCCAGCCTTAAATGGGTACCAAATTTTTTTCTGGGAAAGTAAAGCGGCACGGGCGTAATACCGACCACATTACCCCAAAAAGCATGTGCTGAAGGTCTGTAAAATTTATGGTCACTAACACCATATTACCTTATACGCCACTTTGAGTGACGGGGGTACTTTACTTAACTTTTGGGAGCCGCGATAGCTCAGTGGTTAGTGAACTGGACTACAAAGGACAAAAGGTAGGGTTCGATCCCAACCGATGACTTCCGGGGTCACCCAGCCTTAAATGGGTACCAAATTTTTTTCTGGGAAAGTAAAGCAGCACGGGCGTAATACCGACAACATTACCCCAAAAATCATGTGCTGATGGTCTGTAAAATATAGGGTCACTAACACCATATTTCCCTATACGCCACTTGGCGTGACAGGGGTACTTTACTTACTTTTTTACATTCCAACTGCATAATATTATTTTGTTTTGATTGATATCCTATTATTAGTTAGCTTTGTAGTGTTAATTTTATTTACTTACACGTCTGTGTATGTGCTGTATATTGTTGTTGTTGAAGGCCTAATGAGGCGCAACGCCGTCCGATTTTGTGTCGCCAATTACTCACGTAAAGCTGTTGCCGTATAATTATTTTAGTTTTTTTTTTGTTTTTTTCATTTCTCCGCTCAAATACTTCCAAGTAAACTAGCGACACATCCGCACCCATTTAACTGGTGAACACACACACACACACACACGTACGCACGCACGCACATATACATACACACACAAACGTACGCACGCACATGCACATATACATACACACACAAACGTACGCACGCACGCACATATACATACACACACAAACGTACGCACGCACATGCACATATACACATTCACACAAGACACTGAAAGTTGGAATTAAAGATAGCGTTGAACAATGCACTTTTTGGCTTTTATTATGAAAAAAGAGAGGGAGCGGCGATAGCTCAGTGGTTAGTGAACTGGACTAAAAAGGACGAAGGGTAGGGTTCGATCCCAACCGACGGCTTCCGGTTCACCCAGCCTTTAATGGGTACCGGTTTTTTTTTCTGGGAAAGTAAAGCAGCACGGGCGTAATACCGACCACATTACCCCAAAAATCATGTGCCGAGAGTATGTAAAATTTATGGTCACTAACACCATATTCCCTATACGCCACTTGGCGTAACGGGGGTACTTTACTCCTTTTTTTTTAATGAAAACAGAGATAAAATGGAAAAAATATACATCTTATGAGAATTATCTAGTAGGAAGTCAACAACAGAAGTAAAAATAGCTGTAGAGATAGAATTGTTGTGGAGAGACATGATCACCTACGCCAGCAGGCACGGTACTTGATGATGGTGACAATGGTGATGACTCTGTGATGATGATAATTATGTGGATAAAAGAGCAACAACATCTATTTTGGGAATCACTGTTTGAGAGGTTGTCGAGACACAAGAACAGAAATGGGGCGGTGGCCCGGAAAGCAGGGGGGAAAATGCATAAAGAGGGTCGGCAAAACACGACGACTGGCCTGGAAGTTCAGGTCTGTGTAACAAACTGCCCAGGAGCATTATTTTGCAGGCGCTGTCTGGGTGACTCATCGCGACGTGTAGGATCAGCCGTGGGCAGGGTAACATGATACTGGAGAAGAGTAACTGTCCCTAATCTTTAGCAATCGATGCCCCCCTCCCCCCCCCCCCCCAGACACCTGGGATGCTGGATATAATTTAAGTTGTTGTTAAGATATATGCCTGGTCGACATGAGGAATAGATAGAGAGAAGATATTTGTGGAATGAGGACACTAAAGGTAGTCCAGGTGAAACGTTAACGATTTTAATAAATTATGAAGAATAGAATGTTCCCGCAGCTGTAACTTCACATTTATATAGAATGTTCCCGTAGATATAACTTCACATTATGTAGAATTTCCCGCAGCTGTAACTTCACATTTATATAGAATGTTCCCGTAGATATAACTTCATATTTATATAGAATGTTCCCGTAGATATAATTTCATATTTATATAGAATGTTCCCGTAGATATAATTTCATATTTATGTAGAAATGTTCCTGTAGATATAACTTCACATTATGTAGAATGTTCCCGCAGCTGTAACTTCACATTTATATTGAATGTTCCCCTAGATATAATTGCATATTTATATAAAATGTTCCCAGATATCACTTCATATTTATGTAGAATGTTTCCATATATACAAGCTCATGTACACAATTTCAATAAATGAAGAATGTTTCATTAGATATAACACTACAATTTAAAAACAAAAACAAAATAGCATTGATAGTAAAAAGAGCCGGAAATAAAGGAAGCTATTTCTTCTGATTTTGAGTAAATTTAAAACTGTATTTCTTCAGCTAAAGGAATGCAAAATCACCAGTGACCTATTGGGTAGAGTGCTAACTTGCGAGAAGCGATTGATTTCATCTTTACGCCGCTCTGGCGTACCTGTTTCATTGAAGACAAATAAACATTTGTGAATATTATTTATTTATGCAGAGGGAGCCGCGAGAGATCAGTGGTTAGTGAACTGGACTACAAAGGACAAGAGGTCGGGTTTGATCCTGATCGTTGGCTTCCGGGTTCACCGAGCCTTAAATGGATGTTGGATTGTTTCTGGGAAAGTAAAGCAGCACAGGCGTAATACCGACCAAATTACCCCAAAAATCATGTGCCGAAGGTCTGTAAAATTTATGGTCACTAACACCATATTCCCTATACTCCACTTGGCGTGACGGGGCTCTTTACTTTTTGATTATTATGGAAGGAAACTCCCGAGGCGATAAATCAGGGAATCTTTTCAGGAAAAAAAGTATGTTTACAGCACTAGGAAAAAATGTAATAATCAACAACAGAAAAGAACAAAGAAAATAGAGGGTCCAAAGCAGGATCGAACCCCTATTCCTCGGCACCAGCTCCTTGCTACGTGAAACCAAACGTTATATTTGTTTCACTGAGTTGGACAGAGATAAATAACAGCAAGGAAAAGCACTGGCCACCTTATCTCCAACTACTATGACCCAGCACTTCACCCTCTAACAACATTCATGTACGTCACGGGACATACTTCACGCAAAGAGCGAAATAACTGTTGAGAGTGAATGCGGACTTCACGCAAAGAGCGAAATAACTGTTGAGAGTGAATGCGGACTTCACACAAAGAGCGAAAAAACTGTTGAGAGTGAATGCGGACTTCACACAAAGAGCGAAATAACTGTTGAGAGTGAATGCGGACTTCACGCAAAGAGCGAAATAACTGTTGAGAGTGAATGCGGACTTCACACAAAGAGCGAAAAAACTGTTGAGAGGGAATGTGGACTTCACACAAAGAGCGAAATAACTGTTAAGAGTGAATGCGGACTTCACACAGGGAGCGAAATAATTGTTGAGAGTGAATGCGGACTTAACACAAAGAGCGAAATAATTGTTGAGAGTGAATGCGGACTTAACACAAAGAGCGAAATAACTGTTGAGAGTGAATGCGTACTTCACACAAAGAGCGAAATAATTATTGAGAGTGAATTCGGACTTCACACAAAGAGCGAAATAACTGTTGAGAGTGAATGCGGACTTCAGACAAAGAGCGAAATAACTGTTTAGAATGAATGCGGTTGAATCCGACAAACACAGTCGCTTGTTTTCATATAAAAGTAATATTTTATCTTACATTCATGGTAATGCTGTAGCACTTTTAGATGTAGATGCCCGGATGATACTACATTGCACTCATTCTCTATATATGATATTTAATAGAAGTGGTTCAAATTTGTGATGCCACAACCACCAATATAATGTCCAGCTAAAGTAAACATTTATTTGTGAATTATATTTTAGTACACTAATGTTTGTAACAAAACGATTAAAGACTGGCAAGTACGAGAGATAAAGGAGAAAGGGGGGGGGAGAGATGTAATATTCTTTTTTTAGCCACACACGTTTTTTTTTTATTTAAAGATGCAGCTTCTTTTAATCATTTTCAAAGTAAAATAAAAGAATCGTGTGCGTGTTTTATAATTCTTAAAAGACAACGAACGTGCAAATCAACTAAAGTGTCAGTGACAAACAGATATGCCACTATTTAAACATCTAGTACTTCAGTTAAAGAATATGTAAATCTCAAGATGCCTCAATAATTCTGCCTCTTCTTCTGTGTACACCAATCTCAATAATTTACTATGTATCAGTACATTTGTTATTTAGAGACACCATTTATAGACAGATAGTTAGCTGGAGGCAATCACTCGGGTTACACTTACACCTCGCGCCAGCCTCGGTTTTTTATTTTATCTCCACAAGGAACATGTTGTGACCATAAGCATTCAATTGAATCAGTTAGAATTTTACAATTCTGCTATCACTCATTTATCACCTAAAGTCTTAAGTTTTCTTCACACTTTTATTTTTGAAATCTTTCATTTACTTTCCCGGCAGGTTGTTTATATTTTTCAATGAATTGTTTTTTTTTAAATTTTAACAAGTAAATATTGCAACGATGGTATTGTCAAACTTGGAATACTTTTCTTTGTTCTGTTCGTGATTGACTTGTCAAAACTCCCTGCTTTCTTTGTCTTTCATTTCAAACACTACTTTGTTTCCAAAGGGCTGTTCCCCCCAGTGTTAGGGGCGGTAATTCTTTCTTTTTCTCAATTTTGTTCTCACTGTCTTTCTTCATAAAACGTGACAATGGCAAGATATTGCGAGTGAGAGAGCGTTTTTTTTTATAGAAAGAAAGAAAGAAAGAAAGAAAAGAAAAGAAAAAAAGAAAAGAAAAGAAAGAAAAGAAAAGAAAAGAAAAGAAAAGAAAAGAAAAGAAAAGAAAGAAAAAAAATGATTTAAAATTATACGTAAAATCTGCGACCTGCAAATTGGTGACTTAACACTTTTGTTTGTCTCATTCTCACTCTCTGTATACTCGTCAAAATAAACTGTTGTTTCTATTTGATATATACTAAACTAACTGTTACAGCTACCTTGGACATACTATAACCAGTGATGGAAAATGTAAAACCGAAATAAACAAAAGAATAGGAATGGCAAAAAGTAATGTTAATGTCATGAAGAACATACTAACATCAAAACAAATAACACCAGGGCTAAAACTAAGAATAGCAAAATGTTATGTCTTCTCAACATTCCTATATGGTGCAGAAACATGGACATTAGACACGAAAACAGAACAGAGAATTGAAGCCTTTGAAATGTGGATATATAGAAGAATAGGTAGAATTGAATGGAAGGAAAAGAAAACAAACGATAAATTCTTAAAACAACTAAAAATGAAAAGAGAACTACTAAGCACAATTCAATCAAGACAAATACGACTTTTGGGCCATGTTAAAAGACAGAACAGCCTACTAAAAGTAATCCTGGAGGGGAAAATACAAGGTAAAAGAGGCAGAGGCAGATCAAGACTAACATGGACGAGTAACATCAAAAGATGTACAAACCAGCCTATGACAACCTGCACCATCAAAGCAAAAGACAGAGCAGAATGGCGCTCCATGGTAGACAACCTTCGTTGCGGAGATGGCACTCGATGGTGATGAAACTAACTGTATATATAAAACTGTAGATGCAAAAGCTTTACATTAACATTTTTGCGAAAGAAAAAGATGAATAATACAATTTTGCCAAATAAAAAAAGTCAAACGCAGAAGAGAAAATAGTTATTTATCTTCTTCGGCCTTCACCTTTTAAGTGGAAGCGGGTGCGTTGTGGCATTAGTTTACGACATGCCGTGTGGTGTGCGTCTTCCGGCCCAACACATCCACCATTCTCATGGTAGCTTGTTAATTGGTTATCACCTTCACCAGGGCAGTGCCCATTTAAGCCTACTCTGTGATACCCAAAGACAGTGAAAGGCATAACACACGAAGAAACCACCGATTCGAAGAGAACATTTCTCACTGTATGTGACGGGATTTGAACCTGGAACACTCTTGTCTAAAGGTTGACGTTTCATATATAGACCACTCGGTCTAACAAAGGAAAAAAGGGATGCGGATAATTCAAGAATAATCATAATATATTTTATTAACAAATGCGTGTCGAGCTCATGGAACAACGTGGAAGTATTTATACACAAAAATCTGAAGAATGTACTCTCAAACTCAAAAGAATACTCTGACTTCCAAATAATGTGTACTCTTACTTTCAAATAATATTTACTCTAACTTATGTACTCTAACTTTCAAATAATGCGTACTCTAACTTTCAAATAATATTTACTCTAACTTATGTACTCTAACTTTCAAATAATGTGTACTCCAAATTCCAAATAATGTGTACTCCAACTTCCAAATAATGTGTACTCCAACTTCCAAATAATATGTACTCTAACTTATGTACTCCAACTTCCAAATAATGTGTACTCCAAATTCCAAATATTGTGTACTATAACTTAGAAATAATGTGTACTCCAGCTTTCAAATAATGTGTACTCTAACTTTCAAATAATGTGTACTCTAACTTTCAAATAATGTGTACTCTAACTTTCAAATAATGTGTACTCTAACTTTCAAATAATGTGTACTCTAACTTCCAAATAATGTGTACTCCAACTTCCAAATAATGTGTACTCTAACTTCCAAATAATGTGTACTCTAACTTCCAAATAATGTGTACTCTAACTTCCAAATAATGTGTACTCTAACTTCCAAATAATGTGCACTCTAACTTCCAAATCATAAGTACTCTAATTTCAAAATAATGTGCACTCTAACTTTCAAATCATATGTACTCCAACTTTCAAATAATGTGTACTCCAACTTTTGAAAGATGTTTACTCCAACGTCTAAAGGATATGTACTCCAGCTTCTAAAGAATGTGTACTCCAACTTCTAATTGATGTGTACTGAAACTTCTGAAGGATGCGTCCTCCAACTTCTAAAGGATGTGTACTTCAAATTCTAAAGGATATGAACATAAGCTTCTAAAGAATGTGTACTCCAACTTCTAAAGGATGTGTACTCCAACTTCTAAGGGCAGAATTGGTTCTAAATAGCACCGATGAATTCTTTTTCTCATTTCTGTTGACATAGATTTGTTGCATAAGATATTTGTCATTTTCTGAAATGCTATTTTGGCCTGAGTTATTCTGCCTTTTATTTATGTGGTGCTGAGTTATTCTGCTCTTTATTTATGTGGTGCATCTCACATCTGATGTTATGTTTGTGCTCAAGCATGCGCTGACATAATAATTGAAATAAATCACTCAGATCAAAGTGCTGACATAATAACTAAAATAAATCACTCAGATCAATGCACTGACATAATAACTAAAATAAATCACTCAAATCAACGCACTGACATAATAGCTAAAATAAATCACTCAGATCAACGCACTGACATAATAACTACAATAAATCACTCAAATCAACGCACTGACATAATACCTAAAATAAATCACTCAGACCGACGCACTGACATAATAACTAAAATAAATCACTCAGATCAACGCACTGACATAATAAATAAAATAAATCACTCAAATCAACGCACTGACATAACTAAAATAAATCACTCAGATCAACGCACTGACATAATAACTAAAATAAATCACTCAAATCAACGCACTGACATAATAACTAAAATAAATCACTCAAATCAACGCACTGACATAATAACTAAAATAAATCACTCAGATCAACGCACTGACATAATAACTAAAATAAATCACTCAGATCAACGCACTGACATAATAACTAAAATAAATCACTCAGATCAACGCACTGACATAATAACTAAAATAAATCACTCAAATCAACGCACTGACATAATAACTAAAATAAATCACTCAGATCAACGCACTGACATAATAACTAAAATAAATCACTCAAATCAACGCACTGACATAATAACTAAAATAAATCACTCAGATCAACACACTGACATAATAACTAAAATAAATCACTCAAATCAACGCACTGACATAATAACTAAAATAAATCACTCAGATCGGCATGCTCACATTATAACTAAAACAAAACAAACAGATCGATCATGTCTCACAAAAATCAAGTACTCGCATCAAAACGAGTATTTTTCGTGTAAGAAAGAAATATTCAGAGAAGAATCCTTACAATTGCATCAACATCGTGTACAATGCCTGCTGACGTATGTGATTATGTTTTCCACAACTTTATATTACCATAACAGTTTATCACTTCTGAACTACTTATAAAACAATTCTCTTAAACTGATTGTTGTCTTTTGTCTCTATTCTCCTTTATATCTTTTCCCCCATAGTTTCTTTCCAGCTGTGACTATGTATCCCTAGTTGTTTCCTTATCATTACATTACAATAATTAGCCGCGATAGCTCAATGGTTAGTAAACTGAACTACAAAGGACGAGAGGTCGTGTTCGGTCGTAATCAACGGCTCCCGGGTTCACGCAGTCTTAAATGGTTACCGGATTTATTATTTTTTTTCATGGGAAAGTAAAGCTGTACGAGCTTAGTACTGATCACATTACTCCACAAATCATGTGCTGCATTTATTAGTGCTGAAGGTCTATAAAAAATTATGGTCACTAGGACTTCCGGTCAATATGGCGGATAGGCGACAGGAACCGTTGGGGCTCTTTTTAAAAAGGTGTTCCTTGTTGCACCGTGAGCTGTGTCTTTCATTCGGATCGTGTTTCGATATTCCGATTGTGATGATATCGTATGACGAAGGACAGTTTGGCTGCGTTCACTTTCGGGGCCGCTTGATCATATGTCTTTTGGCGTGTGCTGTAACTGCTATGATGGGGACTGCAGCTGCTTTTCTGTGTTTGGATCCTTCAATGCGATGAGATGTTAATTCGGATGATTCCACTGGCCCGGGCGGTGTTTCATTCGTTTGCAGTGATACCGGGGCCTTCGACTAACTACAACTACTACAACTATGGTCAATAATACCATAGTCAATATACGCCACTTGGTGCGACGAGGCTCTTTACTTTACTTTACTTTACTTTACGTTACTTTACTTTACTTTACTTTACGTTACTTTACTTTACATAGAAATTACAAAAATGATGATTGTTTTATTCTGAGGTTGGCAACAAGCCTTCATTTCGTTTTCTTCTTCTTTCAGAACGATCTCATTACCCTTTGCTGCTGTCCACGGTATTTTCAACATTATTTTGTACAACATTTCAGTTGCCACCAACGAGTTTCTTGAACTCACGGATTATCTCAGGGGAATAGGAATGTTTACGGCAGTTGAGAAAACAAAAAAACCACAAATAATCAACAATATAAAACAACAAAGAGCAATAGACAGCCCGAAGCAGTATCGAACCCGTACCCCTTGACACAGCGCCTTGTCACGAGAACTAAACGCTAGAGCAGACGTCCTCATAGCTGAGGGTTTACGCCAGGATCGGTGAAACAAAACTACCCATACCCAACTCCACCTCTTCGTTGTGCCCTTAGAAAAAGGATAACCAGTCTAATCTGGTCATGTGAGTAGTGATCGAGAGAGAAGGTCACCCGGTACTACAAAATGTGCTGAAATCTGGTGTTTTTGGTCGAAAGGTGAAAATATTACAGTTCTACCTCAAACCTCAACGTAATGCATACACGCCCACTTAATGTCCTATTAAGGGCGGATGACGAAGAGACACTTCTGTAGTCATCGAGTGAACGCAAGCAAAAGCTTTGAGTCACAAATAAGTAGATACAAGTTTAAATAACAATTTGATTTATTCAAATTATTTGGTTAGAAAGTGAACCGTTGGCCTATTAATGTCCAACTCTCTCTCTCTAGTCGGTTCACTTATATAAACATGGGTGCCTTCTTCGCGGAGTTCGAAAGGAAATGACATCGAGAAATAAACAGAGGCTTAATTACTTTCAAAAGTTGTGACCTGAGTATTGTGATGTTTCACACTTGTGTAAAGATTGCATGATGATCTGCATTGTGGGGTAAGACCCTTGATTATAGCGTCACTTGAGACTGTTCAATGACTCGCATTACATGGGTAGGTTCGTGTTGACGGTTGTTGTAGCAGACATCTTCACGTGAGTAGTGGGTCCAAAGAAATGACCGATACAGCTTGGTACCTGGTGCGTTTTAGCTTGGTACCTGGTGCGTTTTAGCTTGGTACCTGGTGCGTTTTAGCTTGGTACCTGGTGCGTTTAAGCTTGGTACCTGGTGCGTTTTAGCTTGGTACCTGGTGCGTTTTTGCATGTTCCAGGACATTTTTGAGTACAGTGGTAAACTGTCAGCGGGTCTCCGACTGGTAATTTGACCTGATCCAGTACATTTTTGAGTACAGTGGTAAACTGTCAGCGGGTCTCCGACTGGTAATTTGACCTGATCCAGTACATTTTTGAGTACAGTGGTAAACTGTAACCTAAAAAAGTAGTTATCATTGGTGAATTTTTTCACGCATACGCATTCATGACTCTAGCATATGTTTACGAACACAACTCGGAAATAAATTGTATATCTGTATTTTCCTCGCAGGACAAGTATCTTCCGGATAGGATAGGGCTGAATACTTGTGTTGCAGACAAACAGTTATAGGACGAAACAGCACGAATAGTAGTTCTCAGTGGTTTAGACAGGAGGCGAATAATAATAATAAATCAATGTTATTATGGAGGGAAACTTCCCAGGCGTATGATCGGCGAATTATTTCATGGGAAGAACTATGTTTACAGCACCCGAAAAAAATCCCAAATAATCAACAACATAAAAAATAAAACAAAGAATAATAGACAGCCCGAAGATGGATCGAACTTGTACTCCTCGGCACAGCACATTGCCACGAGAACCAAACGCTGAGCACACGGCCATCTAAGCTACCTAAATAAGTAGCTATCTTTGGCGATGGTGTTATTCTTGAGTTCGTTGTAGCCACTTTGAGCTAAAATACTTTTTTTTAGACAGAAACATGTTGCTGTGGTCGGTTCATGTCGAGAAGACAATCTAATGTTTGTATATCTTTCTCCAAGTAATTTCCACCACCGACATGTTCATCATCATCGTGTACCATACCAGTTGGCGAGGGCGAGCTAGTAAATCTCTCTCCTAGTATTTCCCATCACCGATATATACATCATTATGTACCATGCCAGTTGACGTAAGCGAGCTAGTACATCTCTCTCCAAGTATTTCCCATCACCGATATATGCATCATTATGTACCATACCAGTTGACGTAAGCGAGCTAGTACATCTCTCTCCAAGTATTTCCCATCACCGATATATGCATCATTATGTACCATACCAGTTGACGTAAGCGAGCTAGTACATCTTTCTCCAAGTATTTCCCATCACCGATATATGCATCATTATGTACCATACCAGTTGGCGTGAGCGAGCTAGTACATCTCTCTCCAAGTATTTCCCATCACCGATATATGCATCATTATGTACCATACCAGTTGACGTAAGCGAGCTAGTACATCTTTCTCCAAGTATTTCCCATCACCGATATATGCATCATTATGTACCATACCAGTTGGCGTGAGCGAGCTAGTACATCTTTCTCCAAGTATTTCCCATCACCGATATATGCATCATTATGTACCATACCAGTTGGCTAGGACGAGCTAGTACATCTCTCTCCAAGTATTTCCCATCACCGATATATGCATCATTATGTACCATACCAGTTGACGTGAGCGATCTAGTACATCTACAATTCTCTGTCCACAGTTCTCAATTCTATTGTTAACTGTTTTCCATGCCATGACACTAAACTATCTAATATCTTCTATCTTTGTCGTCCGCGATCTATCTTTCCCTACATTTTGCCAGTTGTAAGAAAATATTCCAACATCTTCTCATGATGTGCTAGCAAAATATCGATTGTTTATTTCTGATGTTTTTATGAGCTCCATATTTGTGTTGGCCTCTTTGAGAATGCCTTTTTAAGAAGCTTTGACACCATTGTCTTTTTAGCTCTCCAGTGAACCTTCATGAAGTTTCAAAGCAACTGAGAATAAAAAGAGAACTACTAAATACAATTAAGACAAGACAAATGAAATTTTTGGGACACGTTAAAAGACACAATAGCCTACTAAAATTAATATTGGAAGGGAAAATACAATGTAAAAGAGGCAGAGGCAGACCAAGACTAACATGGACGAGTAACATCAAACGATTGACAAGTCAGTCTATGACAACCAGCACCATCAAAGCAAGAAACAGAGTGGAATGGCGCTCCATGGTAGCCAACCTTCGTTGTGGAGACGGCACTCGATGATGATAATGATGATGTTGATGATGATGATGAACCTTCAATATTCTCTGCGATATCACATCTCTGTGGCCTCAAATCATTTTTTTAAATTTGTTTGTCTGATGTCCATGATTTGGTTATTTGGTTATGGAAGGCCCGGTATCACTGCAAACGAATTAAAATCCATAATTGCTCAACCGCCCGTGCCAGTGGAATCATCCGAATTACTAACTCATCTCCCAAATAAAGAAAGGTAGCTGTAGTCTCCATCATAGCAGTCTCAGCACACGCCAAAAGACATAAGGCGAAACCGCATAGAAAGTGAACACGGCCAACTGTTCCCTGTCATACGATATCAGCATTCATCGTAAACAATTGGAATATCGCAACATGATCAAAACGGATGAAACACACAGCTCACGGTGTGCACAGAGCACTTAACTCAGTAGCTCCTGCAACAAGCCGGATTTTAAAAAAAATATGGAACGCTTCACGAATTTGCGTGTCATCCTTGCGCAGGGGCCATGCTAATCTTCTCTGTATCGTTCCAATTTTAGTATATGTACTGCGTGAACAGTACCCATGTCCATGATTCGCTTCCAAAGGTTAGAATTTTCTCTATATCTATCTATCATCATCATCAAGTACCGGGCCTACTGGCGTAGGTGATTATGTCTCTCCACAACTTTCGATCTCGGCATATCATTTCTGCTGTTGACCTTCTGCCAAGCCATTCTCTTAAGCTGTCTGTTATTTTTTCTCTTTGCTTCCCTCTATCTCTTTGTCCCTCAATTTTTCCAGTTGTTACAATATATTCCAGTTGTTCTCTTCTCATTACATGGCTAAAAAATGATGATTGTTTTTTCCTAATATTGGAAATTATCTCTCTTTTTGCTTTGACCTCTCTCAGAACATCTTCATTACTCTTCTTAGCTGTCCATGGTACTCTCAACATTCTTCTGTAAAACCACATTTCTACAGACTCCAGTGATTTTCTTGTCTGTAGTCCTATTGGCTGTGATTCACATCCATATGTTAAGACTGGTTCTACATAACATTTAAGAACACTTTTTCTTGTTTCTATTGTCAAAAATGAATTTCATAGTATCTTCCTCATTTTTTGGAAAACTGCTTTTGCCTGAGCAATTCTGCATCTCACCTCTTTTGTACATCTTCCGTCTGAGGTTAACAAAGTTCCCAAATATTTAAATTCATTTACCTGTTTTAATATTGTTCTATATCTATAGTTTCTTCAAAATATTTTTTATCAAATTCATAGGTTAAATGAAAGTGACTTCCCTTCACTTTTTTATTTAATAAATGTACACATTAGTTATCGGCGCGTCTGTGATGAAAAGTGTTATGACGCGAGTTATAATTTGTAGCTTAAAAAAAACCTGACGCACAAACATATCAACACAAAGTCAAAGAGATTAACTAGGTGGAGTTTAGTAGCAATTGCTCAGACACGAACTTTGACCGGATGTTTCAGAAATGGGGCGGCCAATCACTGATACGAAACACTCAAGTCACACATTTGAATCAATCACTCCAGTCTTAATTTACTGATCGCAGCGGTTCCCAAATCTTCTGAATGCCAAACAGTTTTAATAGACCCGTGAGGTGAGGTTGCTTCGTTTCAGTTTTGTTACTGCTAGTCGACCTAGCAATAACGTTTATTGTACCGCTGTAATTTTGTAGAGGATTTTAGCATTTATAAATTAGGCCACGATAGCGATGGCGTGAAGACAATTTTTCGTTAACGCCAAATTAGCGAGCGACATAAGTTGTAACCTACGTGGAGTTATTTATTTTTGAAAGATTTACTTTTAAGGTAAACTTGTATTTGAGACTCTTTATACACAGCTTTGCATTAGGGGCAACCTGATTATCAGAAGCGGAATCCCTATTTTGGCCTTTAAACTTCTTGATACGGGTGGGTGGGAGGGAGGAGGGCGCCTGGTTAATGACTCTCAGGCGTCGACCTTCTGCTTGGTTTGAGCCTGAAAGCTCACATAATGGTCTGTTTGAATTAGACTCTCGACTGTACGAAGTATGGGAAGTATAGAAAGCTGTTAAAGTAAACCGTGATGTCAGATCACCATTCGAAGACCCACTGACAGTTTACCACTGTACTAAAAAATGTACTGGATCAGGTCAAATTACCAGTCGGAGACCCGCTGACAGTTTACCACTGTACTAAAAAATGTACTGGATCAGGTCAAATTACCAGTCGGAGACCCACTGACAGTTTACCACTGTACTAAAAAATGTACTGGATCAGGTCAAATTACCAGTCGGAGACCAGCTGACAGTTTACCACTGTACTAAAAAATGTACTTTATCAGGTCAAATTACCAGTCGGAGACCCGCTGACAGTTTACCACTGTACTAAAAAATGTCCTGGTACATGTTAAAACGCACCAGGTACCAAGCTAAAACGCACCAGGTACCAAGCTAAAACGCACCAGGTACCAAGCTAAAACGCTCCAGGTACCAAGCTAAAAAGCACCAGGTACCAAGCTAAAACGCTCCAGGTACCAAGCTAAAACGCACCAGGTACCAAGCTAAAACGCACCAGTTTCCAAGCTAAACGGCACCAGGTGCCAAGCTAAAACGCTCCAGGTACCAAGCTAAAACGCACCAGGTACCAAGCTAAAACGCACCAGTTTCGAAGCTTAAACGCACCAGGTGCCAAGCTAAAACGCACCAGGTACCAAGCTAAAACGCACCAGTTTCCAAGCTAAACGGCACCAGGTGCCAAGCTAAAACGCCCCAGTTTCCAAGCTAAAACGCACCAGTTTCCAAGCTAAAACGCACCAGGTACCAAGCTAAAACGCACCAGTTTCCAAGCTAAAACGCACCAGGTACCAAGCTAAAACGCACCAGTTTCGAAGCTAAAACGCACCAGGTACCAAGCTAAAACGCACCAGGTACCAAGCTGTATCGGTCATTTCTTTGGACCCACAACTCACGTGAAGATGTCTGCTACAACAACCGCCAACACGAACCTACACATGTAATGCGAGTCATTGAACAGTCTCAAGTGACGCTATAATCAAGGGTCTTACCACACAATGCAGATCCTCATGCAATCTTTACACAAGTGTGAAACATCACAATACCGAGGTCGCCACTTTTGAAAGTAAATAAGCCTCTGTTTATTTCTCGATGTCATTTCCTTTCGAACTCCGCGAAGAAGGCACCCATGTTTATATAAGTGAACCGACTAGAGAGAGAGTTGGACATTAATAGGCCAACGGTTCACTTTGTAATCAAATAATTTGAATAAATCAAATTGTTATTTAAACTCGTATCTACTTATTTGTGACTCAAAGCTTTTGCTTGCGTTCACTCGATGACTACAGGAGTATCTCTTCATCATCCGCCCTTATTAGGACATTAAGTGGGCGTGTATGCATTACGTTGAGGTTTGAGGTAGAACTGTAATATTTTCACCTTTCGACCAAAAACACCAGATTTCAGCACGACATTTTGTAGTACCGGGTGACCTTCTCTCTCGATCACTACTCACGTGACCAGATTAGACTGGTTAGCCTATTTCTAAGGGCACAACGAAGAGGTGGAGTTGGGTATGGGTAGTTTTGTTTCACCGATCCTGGCGCAAACCATCAGCTATGAGTCGCTGACAACTTTCAGCAACTGATGTAGGTCGCATCTGCGCCCTCTGTCTTCATTAGCGTTGCAGAACTGAGAAGATAGATCACGGTCTTTTGCTCTTTGGTTTGTTTCTTCTGGTTCTACTTTGACGCTTCCGCACTTGCTCAAACGCTAGTCTTTAGACGCAATACTGACCTCACACAGAAATGAAAGCTTCAACTTTCCCACAACTCCTGATTGTAAGACAGAAATGGAATAAGTGTAATAAGCACCCCTCAATTACAGCTCGATTCTTCGACGTTACAACGTTCCCGCTTCACACGAAGGAGACGAGATTTGAGAACTCGTAACAGTCTCCCAATATTCAAAGCCATATAAAACTGTCCCTCCCTTCCTATCACCCACCGACAGTAATTAGACGATCGGCATCCTTCTAACCTCGCAGCCTATAGAAACAGAAGAAAATGGCCGTAACAATGGAGTATAGTAGAACCGTGTTGAAAGGGGGAACTGTAATGATAACACAAAGGACGAAACCCTTAGACATAGATATAGAAACAATACAGGAAGACAAAGATTTTAGAAAAACCTCGAAAAAAAATGCACTAAACAATAGTGATGGCAGAAATTGTCTTATTTCTTTTCTGTCTTTGACTCTTTGTTTATTTGTGCTGTTTTTTTTTTTCTCTAAAGAGACCAGTGTTACATTTTATCTGAAGAAGTCCTTATGAAAACATAGTATTTTTTTATGGAAATGAGAACCCAATGTCTAGACGACATTAGAATAGAGAGATTTGGTGGTGATCATATTACGAATTGGTAATGGTACGTTATTGTATTCACACGTAATTATTTGAAATAGTCACAGAGACACGTGTGATCGTGCGTCGTGGGAACAATGAGCGTGAGTCACATAAGGAAATATATATTTTGTAAAATAGTGTACAAGAAATTATATTGAAACAAATATACAACAATGAATGTAAGTAAGAATGTGTGTTCAAAAGTGAACTCGATTATGGAAACAGTGATGTGGCTGTCTAATTGAAAGTTCAGCGTGAGATAATAAAAAGACAACTTGTAAAAATAAAAAAATGAAAGTGCAGTGATTTGATATATACGATACTTTGTTGTTTAAATTAACACAATGTGGTGAATTGCTAGAAAACATATGTTGTTATATAACCGAAAGGGCAGTGAATAGGTAGAAAACATATGTTGTTATATAACCGAAAGGGCAGTGAATAGGTAGAAAACATATGTTGTTATTTAACCGAAAGGGCTGTGAATAAGTAGAAAAGATATGTTGTTATTTAACCGAAAAGGCAGTGAATAAGTAGAAAACATATGTTGTTATATAACCGAAAGGGCAGTGAATAAGTAGAAAACATATGTTGTTATATAACCGAAAGGGCAGTGAATAAGTAGAAAACATATGTTGTTATATAACCGAAAGGGCAGTGAATAAGTAGAAAACATATGTTGTTATATAACCGAAAGGGCAGTGAATAAGTAGAACACAAATTGATTGTTCATGTAAGTTGTTGATTTTAAATACATCTGCTTTTCTCTCTCTCAGCATTCCGGATCGACCAGACACTTTTCCGCCTTTAGACTCGTCAGTCTCTCAATATATACATCATTGTCCCAGCCATCCTCCTCTTCTTCTTTTGACTAATGAACAAATCTGGTGATGTCATCTTTGTCCAGAGTCAGGCTACTCTCAGTGTCAGAGCTGCCAACAAAATTATTGGCTATATCCTTGCTGTGCAAATCAGCATGTTTTGGACAGTACACCCAGGTTAACGGGGAGCCGCGATAGCTCAGTGGTTAGTGAGTGAAATGGACTACAAAGGACAAGAGGTAGTGTTCGATCTCAACCGACGTAATCCAGTTCACCCAGCCTTAAATAGGTACGAGATTTTTTTTTCTGGGAAAGTATAGCGGCACTGGCGTAATACCGACCACATTCCCCCCAAAATAAATCATGTGCTGAAGGTCTGTAAAAGTTATCTCTTACACCATATTCCCTATACGTCATTTGGCGTGACGGGGGCCCTTTACTTTTCTTCATATCCTTGTTGTGCATATCAGTATGTTTTGGACAGTACACCCAGGTTAACAATATCACTTTAGAGTCATCCAAGAGCTGCGCCCACACTTTCCGCAGACACTGTTATAGCATACGTTGTGAATCAGTAACTGAGACTGCGTGAACCACGTTGTGTGTAGCCAACCATGTTATCGCCACCTTTGTTGTTTCTATCTCCATTCTCATGCAACAATTGCCAGATTCCCACTTCTCTGCCATGTTGGTAAGTCACAAAACCCCAACTGTTGTGCTGTCCACGGGATACAGAACAGTGTAGATGATCGGGTCCTGAGGTGATGATACTTTTATTTTATGGATTCCCGTTTTACGACCTCGGTAACTCAGTAGGTCCAGTTGGCGAACTGAATGATTACTTAGGTTAGCCCCTTTTTTTCCCGCTGTTACCTTCTACCCAATCCTTGCCAGCCCTAATATTCTTCAGATCACATACTCTCCTTATGGACTCCTCCGCCTTGACCATCCAGGATTTTCCACACCTGAGGCGCCTGCCCTTGGTCACACCCAATTCTGAAAGCTAGATATGATTTATGTCCCTTACCACGTTCAAATAAGTCCTAACCTGAGCAGATCTATGTTGTACTCTAATGATCGCTAAGTCAAGATGGCACCTCATTGAACAGTTAGGTGTATCTCTGGTGTATCCGAGAACTGCCTGTATCCCTTCATTCTGAAACCTTTCCAAACTTACTATCTAAGATGACGAGAGTGAGAATCATCATCATCATCATCATCAGGTACCGGGCGTGCTGGCGTAGGTGATCATGTCTCTCAGCAACTTTCGATCTCGATAGTTATTTATCATTTCTGTTGTTGACCTTCTGCCAGGCCATTCTCTTTAGCTATCTGGTATTTTTTCTCTTTGCTTCCCTCTGTCCCTCAATTTTTCCGGTTGTTACAATATATTCCAGTTGTTCTCTTCTCATTACATGGCCAAAAAATGATGATTGTTTCTTCCTAATATTGGAAATTTGCTCTCTATTTGCTTTGACCTCTTTCAGAACATTTTCATTACTCTTCTTAGCTGTCCATGATATTCTCAACATTCTTCTGTAAAACCACATTTCTACAGATTCCAGTGATTTTCTTGTCTGGTGTCCTATTGTCCATGACACACATCCATATGTTAAGACTGGCTCTACATAACATTTAAGAATAACATTAAGAGTGAGAATACCCAAACCATATCCCAGCACTGATAACACCACAGCCTGCACAGCGAAAATAATAACGATTGATGTAGGCTCGCACTGGCCATGATTTTGATCGCTCTGATATCTCTCCTTGTCTTTTTAAATGACATTACTAACGTGACATTGCTAACGTGACATTGTTAACGTGACACTGCTAACGTGACATTGCTAAGGCGGTGATTGATATAAAGCCTTCCATGAAATGCTATTTCCAAAAATGTTAATTTTACTCCTCACGATATTTACATCATTACAGTTTATGATTAGGAATGAGTCTTGAACTGTTCTGTTATTCAAAACTCATGAACTCAAACAAGGCGTCATATGGTGTCCTTATAAAACATAACGTCATTATAAAACATAACGTCATTATAAAATATAACGTCATCATACAACATAACATCATTATAAAACACGTCATTATAAAACATAACGTCATTATAAAACATAACGTCATTATACAACATAACGTCATTTAAAAAAATAAAAGTGCAGTGAAGTGATATAGTTTGTTTCAGATTGTTTGCCTCCCTAATTCCAGTAATATCTCGAAAACCGTCTGATAGAATACCATGATTTTTTGCATGCGACCTTAGATTTTCAATGACGTAACGAATTTATCATTTAAATTATCGTATGTGTTACCGTTTCCTCAAAGCGGCAACTTCCTTTGATCTCCTTCATATTTGTATTTATTTTGACACAAAAAACAGAATGTACGGTAAATGAAGATCTTTTACACTTTTTAGAGGAAAAGGCGTAACTTTTATTTTTATATAAGGGACATTATTACTTTATAATAAGAGAGTAAGTAAGTAAGTGTTCCTGTCATGCCTGAAGGTGTATAGGGGAATAAACCGCCACAACTGCACTTTTTCACAACATGCTACCCATTTGGATTGGGCTCTTTTAATTATACAACTAATATTGAATCAAATCAAAATAGGCCGAACATGTAACGAATAGAAATTATTTATTTTAAGAACACAGAATACATCGTCAACTCACTAAAAAAACAGTTCCTGAAGTGGTCCGTATCCAGAGTTTCCAACTCCAACAAAGTCACTTCAGTAAGTTCAAACAAATGAGTTTTATTCAGAATCTGCCGAATCTAATAGACGTATTACCATTTTTGGTTGAATAACCCACAGACCATCGTTTCTCCAATACTTATCTTCCTCAACCATAACATGGTCTTCACAACTAGCCCAATAATCTTTGTCTATGTTTGAAATAGCAACATTGGTAAGCTCTTTAACATCAGATAATTTGAAAGTTTTATTTTCGGATGCTACTTGCCCTTTGATCTTTGCCCAAACTAATTCAATAGGATTTAGGTGAGAGTGATATGGAGGCAGCCTCAAACATCTATGACCATGTTCTTCAATTAATTTATCTATTTGAAATATCTTTGGCCGTTGTATCTGTTTTACAAGTGAAAGTAATTCAGGCTTGAGATACATATCGTTAAATGGTATTTGTTCCCTTGTCAGCCATGTCTTTATTTCAGCTTTAGTGCTTGATGATGTTGGAACTTTATCTTCTTGTGCCACTTTGTTATGGTAAGATGCATTATCCATGATCAAACAAGATGGTCGATCTAATAAAGGCAAAAGAGTGTCTTTAATCCAATCTCTGAACATATGACTGTTCATCTCTGAATGATAATCCTGGTTATCAGTTGACTTTGCAATAAAAACAAGTTCAGCATTCTCCACCAGGCCATTATTTTTGCTCCCAGCATGTGCCACTATAAGGCGCTTTCCTTTGCTGCTAGGTACATACCTTTTAATAGTCCCATCTAATGACTGCCATTCTTTTTCATTTGTGTGGTGGGCATTAATCCATGTTTCGTCCAAGTACACAATGTCATAATCTCCATTACGCATTTGTCTAACTTCACGTAAATATTTGCTTCTTGCAGCTACTAAATGAGGTTTCTCGCAAATGATGTTTCTTCCACAAGAATATTTTCTAAAAGTGAAGCCTAAACTCCGCACACTTCTCCATAGTGTAGTTTTTGATACAGCAATACTGGTGTTCTTTTTAAGCAAAATCTTAAGTTTCCTTATGGTAACTTCTTCCCCTAAGTCAAACATTTTACAAATCTCTCTGCGGACAAGTTCTCTGTCAAAACTGTCTAACAAATGTTTTCTTCCTCGACTTCTTTCTTTCCTTGAACATTCACATTGAACATTTTTCACTGATCTATGAAACGACCGTTTACTTAAACCTAACACGTGCATCGTTCTCTTTTCAGGATTTGATATGCTGTGATATAGACTCCCTCGTTTTGCCTCTCTACAAAAATATAAATATAATTTCTTTGTAATATTTTGTTCAGTAACAAATTTCAACTTTAAACTCATTGTTAAGGGCACAACTCACAAAACACGCCTATGTAAATAATTTGATTTTGTATTTTTGGTGACGTTATACTAATGACGTGATACAAAAAGTTGACAATTTTAATCCAGTAAGTGCAAAACCAGAATTGCGCACCGAATATAAGAGAAATTTGCTACACATATGTGCAAATATTGACAAAAATCTGACATTTGCAATTCAATAGTGTAAACCGGTGCCTTTACCCACCAACATATAAAGGAAATTCCCAAATGAAGATGTTTAAATCATTCTTGAAGTGATATGGAAGGGGTAAATACTCTTAAATTTTGATTCAAATGTGCCCAAGTTTAATCATACTTTTATCCTCCTGGTAAGCAAGCGCACAAGAAAAACCAGCAGTTTGTTTGCAATGAATTTATTTTTTCTATTACGTTATGAGATTCAGTAGGTTACATGCAAAATATCAGCACTGTAGCACAAATGGTTGCTGAGCTGTGGTTTTTTGAAGTGAGGCAAAAAATCTGAAGCGAACTATAGTAACATTGCTTCATTACACAGCCAAAGACGATTCATGGCACAAATGTTGCGTAAAATAGTTGAGATGTACAATAGATTTTATAGCGACAACACTTCGTTATATTTGTGAAAATGCTTCTTTCTCTTTAAATATGGAATCGGAGGCGAAGGCACGCCTACCAGCACCAGAGCTGGAAGTTGTCAGCGACCCATAGCTGATGGCTTGCGCCAGGATCGGTGAACCATCCAGACCCTGCTCCACCTCTCCGTGGTGCCTCCAGTAACAGACTAACCTGTCTAGTCTGGCTAAGCGTGCAGGGATCGAAGAGGGAAGACAACCCGGTACTCAAAAATGTCGTGCTGAAGTCGGATGTGTTGGGCCGAAAGGCGCAAATATAACAGTTATACTGCAAACCACAACACGTCCTTTTAAGGGCGGATGACGAAGAGGAATTCTACAGTCTACGAATACTCTAGAATACTTTATTCATCGGGCGAACGCAACCAACCACCAATTATGGAATCCACAGCACGACAGTAGTAATGATCTGTTAATGTCTTCTGTCTAAGTGACTCACAGGCTGCAGCTTCTGCTTGTTATCGCAATGTCTTGTCTGCCTTTAGTTCCACTCTTTTAAGTAGTTCTTGATCAGTCATTTTATTTTTCTACATCTATCTATCTATCTATCTATCTATCTATCTATCTATCTATCTATCTATCTATCTATCTATCTATCTATCTATCTATCTATCTATCTATCTATCTATCTATCTATCTATCTATCTATCTATCTATCTATCTATCTATCTATCTATCTATCTATCTATCTATCTATCTATCTATCTATCTATCTATCTATCTATATATCTATCTATCTATCTATCTATCTATCTATCTATCTATCTATCTATCTATCTATCTATCTATCTATCTATCTATCTATCTATCTATCTATCTATCTATCTATCTATCTATCTATCTATCTATCTATCTATCTATCTATCTATCTATCTATCTATCTATCTATCTCATTGTCTTTCTCTGTCTGTCTGTCTGTCTGTCTATCTATTTATCTATCTCATTGTCTTTCTCTGTCTGTCTGTCTGTTTGTAGTCCTTTCCAGCTGAAAACAGCACACAAGACAGAAATTCTAGACTCCAAGTAAGATGATTCCTAGTGTCAGACCTTGCACAGATATTGTATTGTATACAAATTATATCTCGTCACACTTCATTGTTCCGGACAAGTCGCTCAAAATCGGCAAGGAAGCTGATTCTTGCTGTTGTTGCCTCTCGCCTCGGTATTCCCTGTTAGTTTATCTCTCGGTCGACCTATTTTCTTTTACCATTTGGTTCCCATTTCAGGGCTTGCTTTGAAATTCTCTTGTTGTCTCTTCTCACTACTTTGGCTACAAATCCAGATTTATATATAAAGAATCTAATCAGCAGAAGGGAGTAAATCCTTCCAACGATAACTACATGGGACAAGCTATTATCTGCTCGGTTAGAATAGGTCACGATAAGTAAAGTAAACACACGCACACTCTCATTCGTTAACACAGACTTATCACATGTGGGCTACATGATCATACTACTGGGCATGTACTACTGGGCTGCCCCACACGTGACCAGCTAAGAGAAATGCATTGAACTATTTCTCAACATTACACGTTACTTGACTATTCTAAAAGGCGTTACACGTTACTTGACTATTCTAAAAGGCGTTACATGTTACTTGACTATTCTAAAAGGCGTAACACGTTACTTGACTATTCTAAAAGGCGTAACACGTTACTTGACTATTCTAAAAGACGTCACACGTTACTTGACTATTATAAAAGACGTCACACGTTACTTGACTATTCTAAAAGGCGTAACACGTTACTTGACTATTATAAAAGACGTCACACGTTACTTGACTATTATAAAAGACGTCACACGTTACTTGACTATTCTAAAAGACGTCACACGTTACTTGACTATTCTAAAAGACGTCACACGTTACTTGACTATTCTAAAAGACGTCACACGTTACTTGACTATTCTAAAAGACGTCACACGTTACTTGACTATTATAAAAGACGTCACACGTTACTTGACTATTCTAAAAGACGTCCATCATTACTTTACTATTATAAAAGACGTCACAAGTTACTCGGTTATTCTAAAAGACACTACATGACTATTCTAAAAGACGTCACATGTTGCTCGACTATTCTAAAATACGTTACAAGTTACTAGATGTGGCTATTCTAATAGACGTTACACATTACTATATAGATGTGGCTATTTTAAAAGGCGTTACAGGCACTAGATGTGGCTATTTTAAAAGACGTTACACGGTACTAGACGAGGCTATTCTAAAAGACGTTACACGGCACTAGATGTGGCTGTTCTAAAAGACGTTACAAGGCACTATATGTGGCTGTTCTAAAAGACGTTACAAGGCACTAGATGTGGCTGTTCTAAAAGACGTTACACGGCACTAGATGTGGCTGTTCTAAAAGACGGTACACGGCACTAGATGTGGCTGTTCTAAAAGACGTTACACGGCACTAGATGTGGCTGTTCTAAAAGACGTTACACGGCACTAGATGTGGCTGTTCTAAAAGACGTTACACGGCACTAGATGTGGCTGTTCTAAAAGACGTTACACGGCACTAGATGTGGCTGTTCTAAAAGACGTTACACGGCACAAGATGTGGCTGTTCTAAAAGACGCCACACATTACCAGATGTCATCATTATCATTGAGCACCGTCTCCACATCGAAGGTTGACTACCATGGAACGCCATTCCGCTCTGTCTCTTGCTTTGATGGTGCAGGTTGTCATCGGCTGTCTTGTCCATCTTTTGATTTTTACTTGCCCGTATTAGTCTTGGTCTGCCTCTACTTCATTTACCTTGTATTTTCCCTCCCAAGATTAGTTTTAGTAAGGAATAATAGAACAAATAAGTATGTGTTAGCACTCGGAAAAATTGACAAACAACAGAAAAAAAACGAAGAACAATATATGGTCCGAAGCGGGATCGAACCCGTACTCCCTGGCACGGCGCCTTGCCACGAGAAGCCGAACGCTTGGCACACTGCCACGCAGCTAACTAAAAAATTAGCGATTGTAGCAGTGTCTTACACGAAGGCGTTCTCAATGACTATAGCATAGGGTAACGATCACAGACCGGAAATAAATTGTATATTTGTACTTTCCTATTAATGCAAGTATCTCCCAGTAGGGCTGAATACTTGTATTGCAGACAAACATTTATTGGACGAAACAGCACGAATAGTAGTTTCCAGTGGTTATATACTGGATACAAATAATAATAAATTTAGTAGCCTGCTGTGTCTTTTAACGTGCACCGGAAAACTCACGTTTCTTATTTGAATTGTGTTTAGTAGTTCCCTTTTCATTTTTAGTTGTTTTAAGACTCCATCGTTTGTTTTCTTTTCTTTCTATACAATTCTTCTTATTCTTCTATAAATACACATTTCAAAGGCTTCAATTTTCTGTTATGTTTTCTTGTCTAATGTCCATGTTTCTGCACCATACAGGAATGTTGAAAAGATGTAACTATTAGATGTGCTGTTCTAAAAGACGTTACACGTTATTTTACACTTCATACAGAAGTTACACTTTACTTCGTGCTTTTTAAAAATGTTACACAGTGATTAATTGTTCTCTCTCTCTCTCTCTCTCTCTCTCTCTCTCTCTCTCTCTCTGCGATCAGGACTCAATCAGAGTAGGACTCCAGACTCTCGCACGAAGACAGCTGTCTGTATGAGCCTGTTAGATCCACTCCGCTTGAAAACCTGTTAAAACGTTGCACCGTGTTATGCGCCAGTGGCCCAGTGCATCCGATTTCAGCCAGCATTTTGTTCAGGTTTGCTTTCCTTAGCCTTTCATTGTCCCCAATCTTCCTGCAAGGCAGCAGATGATCTTTTCTGTAGGGGGATTCTGCCCTTAGATGGTCGGCCTTCCCAGGTTTACGAGCACCATCTGCCCGAGTCACTAGAGGTGACTAACACAGACATGCGACTTGGAATATGAGGAAACTGCAACAAGGAACACTTTTCATGCACAGCCTCCAACTGTTCCCGCCGCCTATCCCCATATACCGGTAAGTCATGTCCTTTTGAAAATGATGATCGTCGTAGCACTAGATGATGTTAGGCCATCGTTAATGACTCAGATTCCGATCATATAGACACACAGTCAGTCATCAATTATCCCCGTCGCACATCAAACAGCAGACCGTAAGATTTGCGCACGGCCGGTTTAGGGAACCATTTACGATGACGTAGCACACAACAATATTTCCGGACACTAATAATCTAGTTCCCTTTAGATTTCTGTCTGATTACTCTAGTGTAAGCAGCCTACGACGAACAAAACACGAAGCAACTTCCCCAAAGAGACAAAACTGCGGCTGACGAAGTAGTTTACATTAATGTGTAACATGGAAATAACTTGCGTCAAAGAATTCCAGTAACGGTCATGAACAGCACCGTCCAATGTGACGTAAAGCGCAGATCAAGTCTAGACGGTGGAAGGTCTCGTTAACAACACTTGATTTATTTATTCTAGATGGCTTCACACGTTACTTGTCCTTTGTGTTTTGTGCTCTAGAAGTACCGGCTACTTACCTGTTATAAAAGAGGTCACAGGGTAAGTTGATGTATCAAAGAGGCCACGGGGTATTTGAGTGTTAACAAAGAGGTCACAGGGTACTTGTCTGTTACCAAAGAGGTCACAGAGTACTTGGCTATTATCAAAGAGGCCGCACGGTACTTGGCTATTATCAAAGAGGCCGCACGGTACTTGACTATTATCGAAGAGGTCACAGGGTACTTGACTGTTATCAAAGAGGTCACAGGGTACTTGACTGTTATCGAAGAGGCCGCACGGTACTTGACTATTATCGAAGAGGTCACAGGGTACTTGACTGTTATCAAAGAACAAGGTACGTGTCTGTTATCAAAGAGATCACACGGTACTTGGCTGTTATCAAAGAGGTCACAATGTGCTTGGCTGTTATCAAAGAGGTCACAATGTGCTTGGCTGTTAGCAAAGAGGTCACACGGTTCTTGGCCTTTATCAAAGAGGTCACACGGTGCTTGACTATCATCAATGAGGTCACGGTACCTGACTATCATCAATGAGGTCACACGGTGCTTGACTATCATCAATGAGGTCACGGTACCTGACTATCATCAATGAGGTCACGGTACCTGACTATCATCAATGAGGTCACACGGTACCTGACTATCATCAATGAGGTCACACGGTACCTGACTATCATCAAAGAGGTTACACGGTACCTGACTATCATCAATGAGGTCACGGTACCTGACTATCATCAATGAGGTCACGGTACCTGACTATCATCAATGAGGTCACGGTACCTGACTATCATCAATGAGGTCACACGGTACCTGGCTATCATCAATGAGGTCACACGGTACCTGACTATCATCAATGAGGTCACACGGTACCTGACTATCATCAATGAGGTCACGGTACCTGACTATCATCAATGAGGTCACACGGTACCTGACTATCATCAATGAGGTCACGGTACCTGACTATCATCAATGAGGTCACACGGTACCTGACTATCATCAATGAGGTCACACGGTACCTGACTATCATCAATGAGGTCACGGTACCTGACTATCATCAATGAGGTCACACGGTACCTGACTACTATCAAAGAGGTCACGGTACCTGACTATTATCAAAGAGGTTACACGGAACGTAGCTGTTATTAAAGAGGTCACACGGTACCTGACTATCATCAATGAGGTCACGGTACCTGACTATCATCAATGAGGTCACGGTACCTGACTATCATCAATGAGGTCACACGGTACCTGACTATCATCAATGAGGTCACGGTACCTGACTATCATCAATGAGGTCACACGGTACCTGACTATTATCAAAGAGGTTACACGGAACGTAGCTGTTATTAAAGAGATCACAGGGTAGTTGACTGTTAACAGGGTACTTTTCTAGAGTGCAGTACTCTATCTCCATTACCTGTTTTCTTTCTTCTGATTTCGGTTAATTTTTCTTCATTTACTTATTTCTATTATGTGGTTTATGTAATTTATTTTTTAGGTTGTCTTGTTATGTGTTTTCATATTTTCTTCTTTTCCATTTGTTAAACTAAATCTGATATCATATTTTGCTGTTACGACAGTCGTTTTCGTGTCAAAGACTTTCTGACAGCTTTCGCTGTTGTTCATGTCAGCTCCAAGTCTAAGATGGCAATCCCTCACAAAATGTTGTCTTCTATAGTTTGTTCAGAAATTCGTGCGCACATATTTTATTAATTATCTCGGAAACTGTTTGATGAATTTATTTAATTCTTTTTCGTGAAATCATTTTTTTTTCACCGACCTTCAGTCTGATTTTTTGCCCTACTGTCACGCATTTAGGAAAGATTTCTGCTTATTTGAGGTATATAAAAATATGATTTTCTTGCTTGTCCTAAATTTTAGGATTTTACAATACCCACATTTGTGGTAATCAACTCACCAATTAAAAAGGCAAATTTCACGTGCACACCACACAATCTTAGCACCGTTTCGCACTCTTAACTTGTAAGATGAACCCCACTCCCAGAGGCGTATTTTGACAAAATATTTACTATTAATGAATATTCCTGTATGTGTGATTATTTGTAAGCTGTTGTGAAGTGACTACTTGATTTTTAAAACCATGAAGAGTTTGAAGTGTAAATGCATGATTCAAAAGGTAACTGTGTTATTGTACATGCACTTTTGCATGGAATCTTAAAGGGGTCGGTTATATTACTATTAAATGTAAAACAGATACGTCATTGGCTTGAATTTTTAGAAAATTAACATAATTTACAGTAAAATCTAATGTTTAGAGCACGTGGTTTGATATTTTCCTAAAATTATATAACAAAAAACGATTTGTGCAAAATTCAGACTACCTTTGTATTTAAATGTTATAAAATCTGAAGGTCGGTGAAAAAAAATAAGATTTCATGAAAAAGATTTACAGAAATTCATCAGTTCCCGAGATAATTAATTAACCCTTTGGGCACGAATTTGTGAACGAAGTACAGTTTATTGTTTCCTTTAAATGTGTCTCGTTCACTAGATAGCGTTGTCAGTTGTATTTTGTGATCTGACTCTGAGATACCAGAGTGCACTTTCTTTTGTCTGACTCTTAGATCAGCAAACATGTTTACATTGATAGAAGTCAGAAACAAAAGTTCTACTAACATAAATTTGGGAGGTAGATAGTTTAGTCAAGTTGCTGAACCACACCTTGATCAAGTCTCCAATTTATAGATAGTTTTTTTGTTCCACAAATATTTCTTTCTTTCTTTCTATCCCATTTCCCTCTTGTCCTGTTTTACAACATGCAAATCAAATTCCGTTTCCTTCCATCGAATTTTTATTCCGAATCTAGATTTTTATTCCTTAGAGTAAAGAATGTTCTAATTGTCCTTTTCTGTTCTGATCTGTCTTCTTAAGTTTCAATTTTAAAGCTCAAATTTTTTATGCTCGTCTCATTTGTCCTATCGTTTATGACTAGTTACAACACTTCGTCTTGTCATTTGGCTTCAGATCTATGCCACTCCAGAGACTGAAACTCCCAGATGGGATACTCATATTTCCTTGTTCTAACAAAGTCCCCGCAAAGAGCAGAAACACATGAGAATCATTGTTTTCGCTTCACTCTATCACCCTGATCTGATTCGACATGTCCTAATTCAGTGGATTTCGCTTCATTTTCAAAATATTGAAATTAATGACAAACATTGTGCATAAATTTCGAACAAAGAAAGATTTCGTTTAAAAAAAATATATTTTAAGTTTTACGGTAGAGATATTTGTAATTAAGTCTTAAATAAGTTCGTTTCGGTTTTAGATCACCAGTTACTTGTGGCACCTTCTGTTTCATGCTAAATACGAAGGTAAAAAAATGTAATCAAAACAAAAAGAAACTATGCAGAGATCCGGAACCAACTGCAGTTTATAACTCTTTATTTACACAATTGGGGGGGGGGGGGGGGGGGCAGGGGTGATGTGTGATATTCATCTTCAGACATAATCTAGTGAAGCTAACTGGAAGATGTTAATATGATGTTTACAAATGATAGAAGTACACAATTATGTCATTTTTATAATAAACGTGGGAGGGTGCGTGGCCGTGCGGCTAAAACCACTGTTCCGCTAGCTGAAAAGCCGACGTTCGGTGTTCGAAGCCCGCGGTAGACAGAAAGGATTTTTTCTATCGGGGGTGAAATAAAAATCCTGAGTCTCACACGTCGTGGCGACTGCTTGACCAAGCGGCCTCTCTGGTTCTATCGTTGCCCCCCGTCATACATACTATGTGACGTCAAGATAGTTTTTATTATAAACGTCCACTGACTATTTTAGACGAACTTGAACATATGGTGTAAGTTGTACATGTGGTGTAAGTTGTACATGTGGTGTAAGTTGTACATGTGGTGTAAGTTGTACATGTCGTGCAAGTTGTACATGTGGTGTAAGTTGTACATATGGTGTAAGTTGTATATGTCGTGCAAGTTGTACATGTGGTGTAAGTTGTACATGTGGTGTAAGTTGTATATGTCGTGCAAGTTGTACATGTGGTGTAAGTTGTATATGTCGTGCAAGTTGTACATGTGGTGTAAGTTGTATATGTCGTGCAAGTTGTACATGTGGTGTAAGTTGTACATGTCGTGCAAGTTGTACATGTGGTGTAAGTTGTACATGTGGTGTAAGTTGTACATGATGTGCAAGTTGTACATGTGGTGCAAGTTGTGCATGTAGTATAAGTTGTGCACGAGGTGCAAGTTGTGCACGTGGTGCAAATTGTGCACGTAGTGCAAGTTGTGCCTGTGGTATAAGTTGTGCACGTGGTGCAAGTGGTGCAAGTTGTGCATGTTGTGTAAGTTATGTATGTGGTGTAAGTAGAACATGTTGTGCAAGTTGTACATTTGGTGTAAGTTGTGCACGCGGTGCAAGTTGTGCACGTGGTGTAAGTTGTGCACGCCGTGCAAGTTGTACATGTGGTGTAAGTTGTACATGTGTTGTAAATTTGTCACGTGGTGCAAGTTGTGCATGCGGTGTAAGTTGTACATGTACTGTAAGTTGTGTACGTGGTGCAAGTTGTACATATGATGTAAGTTGTACATGTTGTGTAAGTTGTGCACGTGGTGCAATGTACACGTGCACAGACATGCGTATAGTACTTTTTCTTGGACAGTAATTGCAGTAATTTAAACACTAATGAATATCGGTTCTAACGTGACCTTGGCACCTGAACTAATACATTTCGTGTGTCAGCCAACTGCAGTATTTAGTTTAACTGAAAAACAAACTCTTGTAATGTAGCAATTTTAAAACAGTCATGTAGTGTATAGTAAAAAAAAAAAAGTAGTAAACAGCCCCTGTCACGCCAACTGGCGTATAGGGAATATTGTGTTAGTGACAGATATTCGGCGCATGACTTTTGGAGTAATATGGTCGGTATTACGCCCGTGCCGTTTTACTTTCGCTGAAAAAAATCCGTTACCCATTTAAGGCTGTGCGAACCTGATGAGAAAAGAGAACTACTAAATACAATTAGAACAAGACATGACATTTTTGGGGCATGTTAAAAGATACAACGGCCTACTAAAAGTAATCTTGGAGGGGAAAATACAAGGTAAAAGAGGCAGAGGCAGACCAAGAATAACATGTACGAGTAACATCAAAAGATGAACAAGTCAACCTATGACAATCTGCACTATTAAAGCAAGAGACAGAGTGGAATGGCACTCCATGGTAGCCAACCTTTGATGCGGAGACGGCACTCAATGATGATGATGATGATGAACCTGATTGCCGTCGATCAGGACCTCTTGTCCTTTGTAGTCCAGTTCACTAACCACTTTGTAGTCTGTAGGTTTGGGGTTTTATTTGGTAGCTTAGTTTGGTATCATAGAAACGCCTATCTATACTGCAAATCAGAGACCTATTACACTCATGTAAAATTATATCTAACGCCACAGGTAAATGTGGGCCTAAACTGTTTGCTAGACTTCTATCATCCTCAACACCAATATCTCGCCCACAGCACTTCGATAACTGTCCATATTGATTATGTAAGCAAACATGTGACGATGGAGATTTAAAAAAAAGCAATAGTGGATTTTGTTGGATAGTGCAGTTTTTAGGCCATGCTAAGAGACAAAACAGCCTACTAAAAGTAATCTTGGAAGGGAAAATACAAGGTAAAAGAGGCAGAGGCAGACCAAGACTAACATGGACGAGTAACATCAAAAGATGGACAAATCAGCACCATCAAAGCTAGAGACAGGTCAGAATGGCGCTCCATGCTAGCCAACCTTCGTTGCGGAGACGGCACTCGATGATTTTATTTCAGGTAGAACTTTCTCTCAACTCATCAGCACCATCAAAGTAAGAGACAGATCAGAATGACGCTCCATGCTAGTCAACCTTCGTTGCGGAGATGGCACTCGATGATTTTATTTCAGGCAAAACTATCTTTCAACTCATCAGCACCATCAGTAACACTTTAGTAGGCGAAGGCGCGAACAGGTCTGGAAGTTGTCAGCGACCCACAGCTGATAGCTTGCGCCATGATCGGTGAACAAAAACCATCTAGACCCTGCTCCACCTCTCCGTGGTGTCTCCAGTAATAGACTAACCGGTCTAGTCAGGCCAAGCGAGTAGGAAACAGGGAAGACAGCTCGATACTCAAAAAGTCGTGCTGAAGTCGGATGTGTGGGGCCGAAGGGTGCAAATATCACAGTTATACTGCAAGCCACAACACGACGCATACATGTCACCTTAATGTCCTTTTAAGGGCGGATGACGAAGTGGTGTACTCCTTCAGTCACCGGGCGAACAGAAGCTAGTAAGCATTAACACTTTAGGTCTCCCACAAAGCGATCTTGCTTGTCTCTTTTATGCGATAAACTTTACAGTGCTATCCATAACTTTTAATCTTCTCCTGAATGTCCAGCAATGCCAGGTTTCCGAATGCAAAAATAATTTACAATCCCCGTTGCTTTAGATCTCAAATCTTGAGCAGAATAGATATCTGAAATGGAAGTATTTTGTCCTGTTAAAATATACTGTGTATTTTTTTTCTCTGTGGGTTTGCATTTCAAGATAATATGAACTTTTATTTTCCTTCTGGTGTTATAGAAAGGTAAAGGTAAAGTATGAGACTCGAATTTGTGTCTTAGCACTCGAGTTTTCACCAATATGTGCTTGGCCGCCTATCCGGAAGTGTTCGGAGACTTCTGGACAGTGTCGCTTCAAGCATCGAAACTCACGATGCGAGGCGGAATTCCTCACCTTCCCAGATTACTACCACTGCTTGCAGCGAGAATCGAACACGGGTTGTTCGAACGTTGGTTGCCCAGTCGAGTGGTTTTCCCAACTAGACTACCGAGGCCCCCGTTTTATATTTCATGATATTTTTAACTTTTGTCTGAACGTTTTCCCATTTCATGATATTGCGAACTTGTTCCTTGTGCCCTACATAGATTGTGGTACCAGAGTTCCATACCTAAAGCTCATAATCGCGTCATGTTTCGCACATTGTTGATTACAGTTCTACACTTTATCTTTCTTATCCTATTCACATATATTCATAAAGCGAAGCGTTGTTAAAATCTGCTGCTCTCTATTGTAGATTAGATGCGGCTGAACTGATAGTTTAGCGGCTGCTGAATTTCTGTGTTTTTGTCTAGCTAATGTTATGTGTCAGGTCGGGTAATTTTACCCGCTACTGTACGCCGTAAACAGTATAACCTGCGGCTGCCCTGCTGCCTTGCAGGTATGTTCGGGAGAGTAAAAGGCTAAGGGAGGGTACCCTGAAGTCAAACAACCCCACTGTCATGTGGTTGAGACTTTTTTAGTGAAAAGCTAGCGGAGCCAACCGTAAACAAATCGACGGAAGGCAACAGAAAACCACCGTCCTAATGTCTTTGTACAGTCATGAATCGCCACAATTAACTGTCGAGATCGAAAGTTGTGAAGAGACATGATCACTTACGCCAGCAGGCCCGGTACTTGTTGATGATGGTGATGATGAATGTTCTTGGGCTTTCATTCGCACGATGAAAGCTCTTCAGCGTCAGCTTTAATGTGGAGACCTGATGGTCTAGAGGTAGGACGTATACCTCTGGACATGAAGATCCCAGTTCGAATCCCGTCACAGGCGGTGGGAATTTGTCACTTCGAATCTTTGGTCTCTTCGTGGCTTTGCTCTCTCTGGTCTCTTCGTGGCTTTGCTCTCTCTGGTCTCTTCGTGGCTTTGCTCTCTCTGGTCTCTTCGTGGCTTTGCTCTCTCTGGTCTCTTCGTGGCTTTGCTCTCTCTCTCTCTGATCTCTTCGTGGCTTTTCTCTTTCTGGTCTCTTCGTGGCTTTGCTCTCTCTGGTCTTTTCGTGGCTTTGCTCTCTCTGGTCTCTTCGTGGCTTTGCTCTCTCTCTGATCTCTTCGTGGCTTTGCTCTCTCTGATCTCTTCGTGGCTTTTCTCACTCTGGTCTCTTCGTGGCTTTGCTCTCCCCTGGTCTCTTCGTGTCTTTGCTCACTCTGGTCTCTTCGTGACTTTGCTCTCTCTGATCTCTTCGTGGCTTTTCTCTTTCTGGTTTCTGGGTCGTAAAATCTAGTGTTTAACTCTCTCAGATAACCGTGAAAAATAGGAGATCCCATGTGGATTCTTTGAAAAATTGGGGACAGAGTCGACTCCTTCTAGTCAGTAGCGCGTGTCCTAAACACTCAGCCATCGCTGTTTCAGACCGTCGTTAAAAAAAAGGACTAGATGAGTTGTGTTTTAGTTTACAGCAAGCCTTATGACATTAGATTAAAAAACAAAATACACATGTTGCCTCCCCTCTTCGATCAAATTGATCAGTCGTGGTTCACTTATCACTTACAAACAGTCAGCTATGAGTCGCTGACCACCTTCAGTCCACGTCCCGTTGAACATCAGGCATTGGCTTTTTCCATCAAGTCCTGAATCCAAATTATTAACGTAATGACTGCTCCCTTATCGCATGTTGACTGAACCACTTACAGGTTTCGCCAAATCCTTTGATTTCTTATTTACTGATCAAACACGGGCCACCCATATTACGTACGTCATTACTGACGGTCTTAATGGAGAGCAATTTGTATCTTCCTTCTATTTCTGTTTCCTTCTTTCCTTGCTCATTTACCTTTTCAGCGTGGAATATAGATATCTTCTTTTTTCACCAGCTTTAACCTCTGACGAAGTCCCTAGAGACTAGGAACTGAACTGTGCGTGTTAATCCATTTTTCACTGGCAGCCGTTTGCACAGGGGTCCCTCGCCGCACAGGCAGATAACTCAGACTTCCGAGGTACTCATATTATTTCAGTCGATGAGTAATTGACGTTTCAAACCGGGCCTCACTGCAGAGACCAGGGGTGGTTGCCGCAGAGGGAAATCATAAATAAAAATACGAACCGGTGTAGCCGGGATTTGAACCCACAATCTCTCTGTCTCGAGCCGGCGTCTTGTCTCGAGACCAACCAGTCCCCCGAATAGAGATACAATTTGCATTCTTTTGCCCTTCTGTTGGTTTCTCCTGCTGTTATGTTTCTTAATGTTTCTAATATTCCATGAATTCATTATTTTCGTGGTCTGCACATCGAGTGTTCTTGCACCCTAATGTTTCTGTATTTTTTAATAAAACAAACACAAGTAGGAAAATATTTTGTTTTGATAATCCACAATTTCTAGGAAATGCTAAACTAGACGTTCATTCTTCTGTTGTGCCAGTTGAGTGCTATTTATTTGGGAAGGGAGTAGTGGGAAGTAAATTCAACAGCTGTCAGGACTCAGCGGCTGGCGACGGATTCGAAACTTGAGGAGGCCTGGACAAAAGACCAAACTTTTAGGTTGACCTCTATCTAGTAATTTGCGACATAAACATTGCTGCAATTTGACATATTTTAAATAATTCCTTCAATTATTTCCCAATATTAATATAATTATGTCATATCTTTGTTATTTACGTTATAAATTATGAGAAAAACACGGTTTTTTGTTGTTGTTGTTGTTGTTGTTGTTGTTGTTAATTAACATCTCTTACAATTATGTTCAATTTCTGTTTATATATAAAGAAACACCTCTACGATTCTTACAGGAGGCACTACTATAGGTCGTTTCAAATCACGTGCCCAACTTCAAAACGCTATTGCTCAGTAACCGTTTGTTAAAAACTGTTGAAATTTTCCAAATGTTATTAGAATGCAAAAGACCCTTTAAATGTATATTTAACAAATATCTTGCAGCTGCAGTTTTCTTAAAGCGGCGAATTTCTTTGATGTTTGTCAAAATTGTAAATTGTGAACCCCTAAATAATATAAATTACCGTAGTTGCTGGTCTATGATTAATTTTCACTAGGTAAAGACGTGGCCGTAATGGGGAAATAACTGAATAAGGAAAAACACCAGGAGAATTATTGTCTTCTCAGTTCGAGGACGGACGATAATATCAAGGTATACCTGTATGTCCAATTTTCATAGTTGTGTGGTCCTGATAAGGACCGTTTGTTGAACTAATTTAAGGTAATATAGGGGCCAACATTGTGGGGGCTATATACTTTCATTCTGAATCAGACGAGTCTAAAAGATTAATAACTGTTTGGGGTTGAACATTCCACAAACCATCATTTTTCCAATATTCCTCTTCCTGTTTTAAGACGTGGTCTTCACATTTAGCCCAATAATCTTTGTCTATATTTAATAAAGCGAGATTAGCAAGAGTCTTTACATCGCATATTTTGAATGTTGTATTTTCATCTGCCACTTGTCCTTTTAATTTTGCCCAGATTAGTTCTATTGGATTTAAATGAGCATGGTAAGGTGGCAGCCTCAAACTTATATGACCGTGCTCTTGGATAATCTTATCTATTTGAAAAATCTGTGTCCTTTGTTTTTGCTTTACTAGAGATAGTAATTCAGGTTTTAAGTACATGTTATTAAATTGTATGTGCTCCTTTGTGAGCCATATCTTAATAGCATCTTTTGTACTGGATGACGTCGGGACTTTATCTTCAAGTGCAACAATGTTGTGGTACGCTGCATTGTCCATCATTAGGCAAGATGGTCGATCTAATGATGGGAGAACAGAATTTTCAATCCAATGTCTAAATATGTGACCATTCATCTCAGAGTGATAATCCCGAGTGTCTATGGATTTTGAAAGAAAAATGAGCTCTGCATTTTGTATTAGTCCATGTTGTCGACTACCTGCATGAGCAATTATCAAGCGCTGTCTTTTGCTGCTAGGTATTAATCTATTAATCTTTCCACCTGATGACTGCCATTCCCTTTGGTTAGTGTGGTGAGCATTGATCCATGTTTCATCCAAGTACACAATATCATAACCTTGCTTGAGCACCTCTTTTACTTCACGTAAGTACTTGCTTCTCATGACTACTATATGTGGCTTCTCACAGATGATGTTTCGTCCATTGGAATACTTTCTGAATGTAAAGCCTGCAGCTCTCACATTCCTACATAATGTAGACTTTGATATTTCAATACTGTTGTTCTTTTTTCAGCGAAACTTTTAATTTTCTTATTGTAACAGTTTCATTCATACCCAACATTTTGCGAATTTCACTTCTAATAAGTTCACTGTCGAAATTATCCAACATTTTTGCTCTTCCTTGTGATTTTGTATATTTTGAACATTGACGGTCACGTGCTTGAATCCAGCGATTAAATGATCGTTTAGATAAATCCAAAATGTGTCTTGTCCTATTCTCAGGGTTTTCTAAAGAATGAAATAATCTTCCTCGTTTAGCCTCTTTGCAAAAATAGTCATACATTTTTATTGCGATGTTTTGTAAACTGCAGAATTTCATTTTAAGACTCATGATAAATGTTATCGTTCCACGTCTACACCTATGAATGAACGGAAATGGAACACACAATTTCTCGTGTTTTTTCACGGTGAAAGCGTGCAAACACGTCAATTTTACCGTGTATGGATTTTTACTCGCTATTATTAACTTAAAATACTGTAAACATTAAATTTTGACTACATCAATGGGTCGTTATAAATTTATATAAATCAAATAAGCAACAATAATAACCAAATGTTTTTTTTTAATGAAATTAATTCCCTGTTGGGTTCTAATCATTATAACTTTACATGCAAATTTTGAACAACTTACAACAAGCGGTTAAAAAGCTACCGATTTTAAAAGTTGGGCACGAGTTATGAAACAAGCTATAGTTCAAAGTTCTCCGCCTATAGGCTTTACTTCTTTGTATTCCCGTAAAGAGGCAAAGATAAAGTTCGAGACTTTATGGGTGGGCCGGGCAGAAGATGTCATCAAACAGGTCTGTGAGCTTACCAATATCAACGTTGGCGAGGAGTGGATACCGGTGCCTACGTCATTCAAAGGGACTTTCTCGTGTATTGTCACATTCGACAGGAAAAGTAGGGAACAGAACTCGGTCGTGGTTAATGCTGAGGTCAATGGTCTCATCTGTGGCAACACTGATGAGAAAGATGCAGTCATCTATACAAACGGATCTGTAGTACGACACCAAAGAAGTGCTTGGGCACTTACAGCACGCTCGGCAGTCAGAATGGTCAAAGAAGACAGTGGTGCATACTTCATGACCACGAGTAGCATAACAATGGAGGTGATGGCAGTGACCAAGGCATTCAACTGGTTAGAGTCACAAGACAACATCCACGCCTGTATACTGAGTGATTCGATGAGCATGATAAAAAATGTGGAGGCGAGCTCTGTACACATGCAATGGTTAGAGTCATTGCAGAAGTAAAAAATACGTAAGGTCACATTTGTCTATGTCCCTGGACATGCGGGAGTGCAGCGAAATGAAAGACCGGACAGGTTGGCTAGCTGCGCTGTCGTTGAGGACGGTCGAACAGTGGAACCGGCGGACATCATCAATGCCCTCCCAGATGTGGGAAGGGCACAGGACTTCGACAAACACAAATCGACGTCAGTTCTTCAGATGATAGAGATGGGAGTTAAGATGGGCACAGCCAGAAATGAGAAACTTAGTGGGCGTGTAAGAAGACTTATCAAACAACACAGATCTGGAGTCGTCAGTCGCTAGACACTGTGGGACTTGCTGAGGAGGGGATCTGAGCACCTATGGACATGTTCGGAGTGCAATGATGATGACCTGCAAATAACTCAATACGAGACTTGAACCGGCCACTTAGCACGCGAGTTTCCACACATATGTGCTCGGCCGCCTATCCAGAAGTGTTCGAAAATCACGATGCGAGGCGACATTCCTCACCTTCCCAGGGTAATACCCTGGTACCCATTTCTGTCCGATAAAGAGATAGAACACCATTTGATTAGTTGTTTTTTGTTGTTGTTGTTGCTATGGCAACGAGGAGCATATTGTTGAAATGGCCTAGCTAGTTCTCAAACGCCATTGCAAGATCGATACATGTATGGTTGTAGTAGGTTTGACTTCCATAGTCATTGAAGTCTATTCATTAGTAGCAACTTTAGTTGTTGAACTGTATCACGGCTATACGATGGAATACGATGACTGGTTGTTCATTGATGTTTAACTCATTGATCTGGAATGTGATTTGTTATGTGTTATAAAATATTAGAGTAGTCGTGGCCTCCATTGCCTCATCTGAATTTCCGCCGCTGACAAAACGTCTATTAAAAAGAGCAGTTTACAGTATGTCGCAGAAAAGAAAGATAACCTATGACTGTTTACAACTTGTGTGCGTGGCACTAAATATAAATATTTATTTCTTGCGTAATGCACGCTGGGATACTAGCATGTCCAGGCAAGAAAAATAAAACCATGAGTTTCGTTGATCGAGAAGTCTGAGAAGTGTTTGTTGATAAATTGAGCATGCATTATTTCTGTTTTTATTTATTTTCTTCCTCTTGCCGTCCTGTTTTCGCTCGGCGAGCACTTCTCTTCATCGTTAGCCATTAAAAGGGATTAATTGGGCGTAATTGTGTACCGGCTGTATTGTGGTTTACAACAAGCTGTAATATCAGCACTTCGACCCAAGACATCCAGCAACGGGTCTGTGAGTTGCCATCCCTCTTTGACCCCTACTCACTCAGCCAGATCATAGCCATCTGTAGATTTACACAGGCCTACAGGAAACTTCAGGAAAGCTCTTAGCTAGTGTGACGTTTCCAGTTTTGTGAGCAGGTATGATTGGGGGTAGAATGATGTCAGCCAGCTATAGCTACTACAAATGATAACGTCACGCTAGTTGGAGTGTTTTCCGGTTTTATTTCCTATCCGCGTGCCTTAGTAAATCTATAGATGGATATGGCCAGATTTATACGCTTCTTGTTTCAAGAGACACCAGAAGGCACGGTAAAGTAGGGTTCTCGTTACGCTTCGTGCTATTTATGGGGAACATGATGATCGTGCTCGCATTTCTCAAAGCCCGTTGGCATATTTTGGGGTGGTGTGGTCGGCATCACGCAGGAGCGCACTAATTCTAGAGCATACCATTTCTTTACTCCACGGCAATGACCGAAGAAGGAGGGGCACAACTTAAAATGTCAGTAATATCAGACCAAAGGGAGCCGCGATAGCTCAGTGGTTAGTGAACTGGACTACAAAGGACAAGAGGTAGGGTTCGATCCCAACCGAGGGCTTCCGGGTTCACCCAGCCTTTAAAGGGTACCTGATTTTTTTCAGGGACAGTGAAGCGGTACGGGCGTAATACCGACCACATTACCCCAAAAATCATGTGCCGAAGGTCTGTAGAATGTATGGTCACTAACACCATATTCCCTATACGCCACTTGGCGTGACGGGGGTACTTCAGGCTTTAAGGTTAATATCAGACCAATGTGCTCTAAAAGCTGAAAACGGCGACACAATGCAACGACAACACTTCTCAATGCAATTAAGGAAAATATATATTTTTTTTTAATAAGAAGACATTGCTTAGAAACAAACTGATCTAATCTGACGATCTCCGCATTAACAAGTAGACCCTTTTACCACAACACACTAGTCAGTCTCAAGTCTGGAGTGGGAACATCCGTTGATGAGGTCATGTTTACTCTAGCGTCGTACACGTGGTGACATCAGCCTTGCGTACTTAGGCACTAGAGGTCACACGCGCCTGATAACCGACATCAACTCCTCAATTCCCTTCCCTACTCCCTGAACCTCCAAACATTTATAAAATAAGTGGGGTGGGAGGGGGAGGGGGTATGATCCAAATGTAAATAAACAAATAATGTTTGATCCTCAATGTAAGGGTCATTGGATCACTTTTTACAACAGTGGTTAGTGATTTTGACTAGAATGACATAACAGTGGTTAGTGATTTAGACTAGAATGACATAGCAGTGGTTAGTGATTTAGACTAGAATGACACAACAGTAGTTAGTGATTTAGACTAGAATGACATAACAGTGGTTAGTGATTTAGACTAGAATGACATAACAGTGGTTAGTGATTTGGACTAGAATGACATAACAGTGGTTAGTGATTTAGACTAGAATGACATAGCAGTGGTTAGTGATTTAGACTAGAATGACACAACAGTAGTTAGTGATTTAGACTAGAATGACATAACAGTGGTTAGTGATTTAGACTAGAATGACATAACAGTGGTTAGTGATTTGGACTAGAATGACATAACAGTGGTTAGTGATTTGGACTAGAATGACATAGCAGTGGTTAGTGATTTGGACTAGAATGACATAACAGTGGTTAGTGATTTGGACTAGAATGACATAACAGTGGTTAGTGATTTAGACTAGAATGACACAACAGTAGTTAGTGATTTAGACTAGAATGACACAACAGTGGTTAGTGATTTGGACTAGAATGACACAACAGTGGTTAGTGATTTAGTCTAGAATGACACAACAGTGGTTAGTGATTTGGACTAGAATGACACAACAGTGGTTAGTGATTTAGACTAGAATGACACAACAATGGTTAGTGATTTAGACTAGAATGACACAACGGCTTCCATGCTCACCCAGCCGAGAATTGGTGACGGATTTTTTATTGGAAAGTAAATGGGCACTGGCGTAATACCGACCAAATTACCCCAAAAATGATGTGCCGAAGATTATTTCTAAAGATATGGACACTTACACCATATTTCTTAGTTGCTACGTTGCGAGACGGTCTTTACTTTTTGTAAAAGTTAACTATTTATTGGAATACACTTCTTGATCAAAAGAAACCGGGCTCAGTCCTCAGAAGTGGTGGATTTTTTCGAACCGACAATGCTCTGCGATTCACCCAGCCTCTAAAAATGGGTACTAGAGATTCTTATGGAAAGTAAACGCATGCCTGGCGTGATACCGACCACATCATCTAAAAATTTGTCGTCGTCATAGAAAAATATGGCCACTAATACCATATTCCCATACTCCTAGCCAGGCGAGGAGGGAACATTTACTTACTTATTTTTCTTCTTTTCAGCTCCATGTGGAGCATAGGTCTTCAATAAACACTTTCAGCTCCCTGTGGAGCATAGGTTTTCAACAACACGTTTCAAGTCGTTCTGTTTCTTGCCATTATTTTAAGATCATTCCATGTCTTGCCCATCTTCTTTATCTCTGCTTCTATCTGTCTTCTTCAAGAATATTTTGGTCTACCTCTTTGTCTTTTTCCTTGGAAATTCCAAGAAAGAGCCTGTCATGTGATACTCTCAGTTTGCTACCGTGTGTGTGTCCTATGCAGCCCTGTCGTCTAAGTTGTATCTCTTTGCCAACTGGTATTTTTCCATAATTCTACGTTAATGACTTTGTTCTGCAATTTCCATCGTTTTATTTGCGGCTTTCTCCGGATTGTATCATACATCTCTTATATAGAAATCCCTTATATTTCATGGATGGTCAATTTACTTTTTTTCTTTGATTTGTCCATGTTTGTGAAGTACGGTTGTCCCGTACTGTGAAAAAATGAGATAAGCCGCAAAACTTCACAAATGTTTCTTGCTTACGTACTTATATATTAGAGACGTACTTATATATTAGAGACGTACTTATATATTAGAGACGTACTTATATAGTAGAGATGTACTTATATAGTAGAGATGTATATATATATTATGACGTACTTATATAGTAAAGATGTACTTATATATTATAGACGTACTTATATATTAGAGACGTACTTATATAGTAGAGATGTACTTATATAGTAGAGATGTACTTATATAGTAGAGATGTATTTATATATTAGAGACGTACTTATATAGTAAAGATGTACTTATATAGTAGAGATGTACTTATATAGTAGAGATGTACTTATATAGTAAAGATGTACTTATATAGTAGAGATGTACTTATATAGTAGAGATGTATTTATATATTAGAGACGTACTTATATAGTAAAGATGTACTTATATATTATAGACGTACTTATATAGTAGAGATGTACTTATATAGTAGAGATGTACTTATATATTATAGACGTACTTATATATTAGAGACGTACTTATATAGTAGAGATGTACTTATATAGTAGAGATGTACTTATATATTAGAGACGTACTTATATATTAGAGACGTACTTATATATTCGAGGCGTACTTATATAGCAGAGATGTACTTATATAGTAGAGATGTACTTATATATTAGAGACGTACTTATATATTAGAGGCGTACTTATATAGTAGAGATGTACTTATATAGTAGAGATGTACTTATATATTAGAGGCGCACTTATATATTAGAGACGTACTTATATAGTAGAGATGTACTTATATATTGGTTACTTTAGCTAGATTTCCTTAATCTGTATTGCCTTTGAGCCTGTATAGAAAAATTGAGTCTTCGAGCTAATTTTCTTTGTCTTGTGTCTCATCCTTGATGCTCGTTTTGATATCTGCTATTCAATTAAATCCTTAAAACCGGAATTCAATAAATGCTTTGGACAGAATTACAGACAGTTGTAGATTGATATATTTCACCCTAGAACTGGAGTGTGTGAGTGTGCTGTGAATTATGACTGCAGGTCTTTGTAATTGAGGGTCTACGATGGTTTTATGTTATTAACTGTTAGAGTCCTTGCAAGTTGTTCCAGACTCTTAAAAGTTCCTAATGGAGTTGTCATTGAAGTTGATGTCCATGACTGTTGTCGAGTTCTGTAACGTCTACAGTAGAAGTCAAGGAGAGGTGTTATGTCTGGTTAGGTCGGGCCTTATATCACAGTAGACAAGACGAAACACTAAATCTCATCATATGCCTTCTAATCATCATAAGAGAGATTATATAGACAGCCCTATTATATATATATATATATATATATATATATATATATATATATATATATATATATATATGTATATATATAAAGTAATTTAAATTCAAGTTAACTGCAAATAAATTTGCTTTGAACGCAATACAAAATATATGAATTATCCCATACCAGGTAGCAACAAGTAATTATTCTTGAAGAAAGTGAATGCTGTTTTGAATAAAGAAAACTTTTGAACACTTCTGGATAGGCGGCCGAACACATATGGATAAAAATTGGCGTGCTAAGACGGCGATTCAAGTCTAGTACTTTACTTTTACATTTCTATCTATCTATCTATCTATCTATCTATCTATCTATCTATCTATCTATCTATCTATCTATCTATCTATCTATCTATCTATCTATCTATCTATCTATCTATCTATCTATCTATCTATCTATCTATCTATCTATCTATCTATCTATCTATCTATCTATCTATCTATCTATCTATCTATCTATCTATCTATCTATCTATCTATCTATCTATCTATCTATCTATCTATCTATCTATCTATCTATCTATCTATCTATCTATCTATCTATCTATCTGTCTATCTATCTGTCTGTCTGTCTGTCTGTCTGTCTGTCTGTCTGTCTATCTAATCTATCTATCTATCTATCTATCTATCTATCTATCTATCTATCTATCTATCTATCTATCTATCTATCTATCTATCTATCTATCTATCTATCTATCTATCTATCTATCTATCTATCTATCTATCTATCTATCTATCTATCTATCTATCTATCTATCTATCTATCTATCTATCTATCTGTCTATCTATCTGTCTGTCTGTCTGTCTGTCTGTCTGTCTGTCTGTCTGTCTGTCTGTCTAATCTATCTATCTATCTATCTATCTATCTATCTATCTATCTATCTATCTATCTATCTATCTATCTATCTATCTATCTATCTATCTATCTATCTATCTATCTATCTATCTATCTATCTATCTATCTATCTATCTATCTATCTATCTATCTATCTATCTATCTATCTATCTATCTATCTATCTATCTATCTATCTATCTATCTATCTATCTATCTGTCTATCTATCTGTCTGTCTGTCTGTCTGTCTGTCTGTCTGTCTATCTAATCTAATCTATCTATCTATCTATCTATCTATCTATCTATCTATCTATCTATCTATCTATCTATCTATCTATCTATCTATCTATCTATCTATCTATCTTTTGACCTTTCGAGCCGTAGCCGACCCATAGGGCGTAGACCAAGATACACTTTCTCTTATCTGAATTTTTGTTCTAGCAGTTTTCTTTTAAAGATATTTTATCAAATCTCGCCATCTGTCTCTGTTCTGTGCAAGCAGCTCTATCTCATTGAGGGAGCCGAATCCTGCTGCTCTTGCCTCTCTCATCAATGTTCTTCTCTGTGTCTCCCTGGGTCTTCCTCTTTTTCTCTTACCTGTTGTTTCCCATATGAGGGCTTGCTTTGCTATTCGGTTATTATCTCTTCTCATCACATGTCCAACATATGACCATCGTCTTTTCTTTATTACTGAAGATATTAGTGGTTGATTGGCGATTTCTCTAATTTCCTCGTTTGTTATGAATTCGTTCCACGCTATACCAAGTATTTTCCTTAGACATTTATTTTCGAATGCGTTCAACTTTGTTTCGATATCTCTTGTTGTTTTCCAGCTTTCACACGCATACGTAAGGGTTGATAGTACATTTGATTTGAATAGCCTAAGTTTTGTGTTTGTGCTGATTAGTTTTGATTTCCACAACTTTTCAAGGTTTCTGAAAGACATTGCTGCTTTAGCCATTCTGATTCTAATTTCTTTACTTGTATCCCCTTCTCGATCAATGTGACTTCCAAGATAGATAAAGTGATCGATCTCTTCTACTGGTTTGTTTTCCATGTATATTTTGTCACCTGTTAGAATTAAGCTTTTGATGACTTTAGTCTTTTCATGATTGATCTCAAGCCCAATTTTGCTGGCTATTGATGATAGTTCATTTGTGTTTTCTTGCATCGTTTTTATCTGGCTGCTGATGAGAACTATGTCATCAGCAAAGTCGAGGTCCTCCAAATGGTCTCCTTGTATCCATTCGATGCCTTTATTACCAGTGCAGCATTTCTTCACTATGAAAAGTTTTACATTTACTTTTACATTTACTTTTACATTTACTTTTACATTTACTTTTACATTTACTTTTACATTTAAAAAATGAACAAAATAAACATAAAAAACGGAATTTAATATTTAAAAAAAAAATTGATTCATTCATCACATCTTGAATACATGTCCACCTATCAGTGCGAGGGCTGAAAGCAAGATGCTCAGATGCGGCGACTCATAGTTGACTGTTGGAATCGGGATCAGTGAATCAGATCTATCCAGAATCTACTCCAACATCTCAGAGTGCTAGTCTAGCCAAACAAGTTGAGTAGGGAGAGAGAGAAGATAACCAAGTGTTTAAGGATGTCCCGTAAAGGACAAATAATTGGAATACAGATAGCATAGTGCAACCTGTTGTAAACTACAGCAAAATGTATGTACGCCCACTAAGCTTGTGTGTGTGTTTACACACACACACACACCCACACACACACACACATATATATATATATATACGCCCACTAAGCTTGTGTGTTTACACACACACACACACACACACACACACATATATGTATATATATATATATATATATATATATATATATATATATATATATATATAAAGTAAAGTAAAGTACCCCCGTCACACCAAATGGCGTATAGGAAATATGGTGTTAGTGACTATACATTTTACAGACCTTCGGCACATGATTTTTATTGGGTAATGTGGTCGGTATTACGCCCGTGCCGCTTTACTTTCCAAGAAAAAAATCTGACGGAAGCCGTCGATTGGGATCGGACCTCTTGCCCTTTGTAGTCCAGTTCACTAACCAACTGAGCTATCGCGGCTATATATATATATATATAATCATTGCAGTAATTAACATAAACCAATAAATTCCCTGACGATCCTTGCCTGTGCTATGTAGTGCGAACTGCCATTGTCACATATCTTCGTATGTTATCGAGAACGATGTCATCTAAAGTAAAGTGACGCTCTATAGAGATGATGTTTGTTGTTTGTTTGGGAATACCAGCCACACATCTCCAGCGAAGGCACGAGGGACTAAATTCTGCGTGAATGTCAGTTTTTTTCCCAGCTTCCCACTGGCAGCCATGAGCTCAGGTGTCCCACGCCAAACTGACAGATATTCTCCGCTTTCAGAGAAACTCTCACTTTTTTCGGGTCGACAGTATTTGCATTTTACGGTAGATGTTTCTGTCAAATTTCCATGTACGGTGACCCAATTTTTTCTTTTTCTTTTTATATTTATAACTGTCAACAAGCAAAAAATATGGACTAGATATGAACATCAAAAAGACTAAAATTATGATCATAAACAAAGAAAATTCTCAAGACCTACAAATAAATATCAAAGTTGAAGGAATTCACCTGGAGACAGTTCAGAGCTACAACTACCTGGGACATACTATAACCAGCCATGGAAAATGTACAACTGAAATAAACAAAAGACAGGGTAAGGCAAAAAGTAATTTCAATGCCATGAAAAGTATACTTACATTAAAACAAATAACACCAGGACTAAAACTAAGAATAGCAAAATGTTACATTTTCTCAATATTCCTGTGGTTCAGAAACATGGACATTAGAAAACAAAACAGAAAAGAAAAATGAAGCCTTTGAAATGTGGGTTTTAGAAGAATAGGTAGAATAAGATGGAAAGAAAAGAAAACAAACGATGAAGTTTTAAAACAACTAAAAATTAAAAGAGAACTACTAAACACAATTAGAACAAGACAATTTAAATTTTGAGGGCATGTTAAAAGACACAGCAGCTTAATAAAAGTAACATTGGAAGGGAAAATAAAAGGTAAAAGAGGCAGAGGCAGACCAAGACAACATGGACGAGTAACATCAAAAGATGGTCAAGTCAACCAATGACAATCTGCACCATCAAAGCAAGAGACAGAGTAGAATGGCGTTCCATGGTAACCAACCATCGATGCAGAGACGGCACTCAATGATGATGATGAACTTTCAACAATTCTTTAACGTGCGCAGAATGCACACCAGATCTCCTGTTTCTAATCGCCGAGAAGACTAGACATCGGATCTCACTCACCAGAAAAGACTAGACATCGGATCTCACTCGCCAGAAAAGACTAGACATCGGATCTCACTCGCCAGAGAAGACTAGACATCGGATCTCACTCGCCAGAAAAGACTAGACATCGGATCTCACTCGCCAGAAAAGACTAGACATCGGATCTCACTCGCCAGAGAAGACTAGACATCGGATCTCACTCGCCAGAGAAGACTAGACATCGGATCTCACTCGCCAGAGATCGGGAGCCACGTGAAAACGAGGATTTTGAAGTGAAAATTTCCCACCGCTTGTCTTGGATCTCCAACCATGACCTTGTCTAGATGTTGACGTTTGATCACAAGGTCACCCAGACTCATGGGAAGAATACTTTTAATACAAAGACAAAATACCCAAATAAGTAGCAAACAAGTTCATATAAACTCTTTCTGTGTTATAAAGTCAATGTCTCTGAGGCTACTGAACTAACAGCGATTCAAGTTTAGCACATTTCATAGTTACGTCCACTGAAATGAAATGTGTCAGAAGAATGACAGGAAACAGCTTAAGGGACAGAGTAAGAAACACTGACCTGAGGAAGAAACTCGAAATTGAACCAGCCATTGAATACATAAAGAAACAACAGATAAAATGGTTCGGTCACATAACAAGGCAAAAAGAACTAACAATGACTCAAAGCGCCCGTGCGCTGCCGGGGCCCGAAAGGGAAGTAAAGAATAGCGGCGCTGTACCCTACCAGGCATGTTCGTAAGAGGCGAGAAAGGAGGGTTAGGCATGGGACTGGCTATCCCATACTGTAAAAAATAAGCCGAAAAAACTTCACAAACATGAACAAGTCAAAGAAAGATAAAGTAAATCCGTCAACCAGGAAAGAGAAGGGCTCTCTGTCTAAGAGACGTATGACGCAATCCGGAGAAAGCCATAAGGAGTCCGGGTTGCCGACTCACCCTTTGTCTACCAGGAAATCATCCAGAATTGGCACCTGGAATGTTCGTACCCTTAACGAACAGGGAAAAGCGGCACAAGTGGCAGCAGAAATGAACAACTACAAGATAGATATTCTGGGAATGTGTGAAACAAGATGGCTGGGAGCGGAGAGAATAAAATTGAATACAGGGGAGATGATTTTATCATCAGGACACCAGGAACCAGGAGCACAACATAGCGAAGGGGTAGCTATAATGCTATCAAAGAATGCACAGAAGACACTAATAGAATGGGAGGCAGTGGGACCAAGACTGGTGAGAGCAACATTTAGAACAACCAAAAACAAAATAAAATTACACATTATACAATGCTATGCACCAACCAACGATAAAGATGACTCAGTTAAAGATGATTTTTATAAACAGCTACAATGCCAGATGGATGCAAGACGAGCCAAGGATATTATAATCTTGATGGGAGACCTAAATGCTAAGGTAGGATCAGACAACAGAGGCTTTGAAGAGATTATGGGAAAACATGGACTTGGAGATATAAATGAGAATGGAGAGATATTTGTGAATTTCTGCGCCCTTAATCAAATGAGCCTAGGAGGAACAATATTCCAACATAAAAGAATACACAAAGCTACATGGGTGTCACCAGATCATGGAACGGAAAATCAAATTGATCACATATGTATTAATAATAAGTTTAAGTCATCCTTACAGGATGTAAAAGTATATAGAGGGGCAGATATAGCTTCTGATCATCATCTTCTGTTAGCCAAACTTAAAATTAAATTAAAAAGGTATACTACAACGAATAAGGGCAGAACGTATTTCAATGTAGGGTTTCTTAAAGAACAAGGAATTAAAGATAAATTCGCAGTCACAATATCAAACAAATACCAAGTCCTCCAACAACTAGAAAATACAATAAATATAGAAGATCATTGGAAACAGGTAAAAAATATATGGAAAGAGACATGCGAAGAAACACTGGGGAAAAGAGAACGCCAGAATAAGGCATGGATGACAGCAGAGACCCTGGATAAAATTAAAGAAAGAAAGAACAAGAAAGCAGACATAAATAAAAGCAAAACAAGAAGTAATAAAGCCAAGACACAGGAAGCTTACACAGAGGTGAACAAAGAAGTGAGAAGATGCATTAAAAGGGATAAGAGGAAATATATAGATGAATTAGCTAAAGAGGCAGAAGAAGCAGCAAATAAAGGGAATATGAAAAAACTGTACAACAGCACAAAGAAATTAGGTGGAAAATACAAACAGATCAACGCCTTTATCAAAGATAAGAAAGGAAATCTGCTTAGTAATATAAGGGAACAAATGGAGAGATGGAAGGAGCACTTTGAAGAACTTTTGAACAGACCTGGCTCAAATAATCCTCCAGATATACTACCAGCAGAAGAAGAATTACACGTTAACTGCGGAAAACCCAGCAAAGAAGAAATAATGAAAGCCATCAAACTGTTAAAAGATGGTAAAGCCACAGGACCAGATGAAATTCCTTCGGAAGCCATCAAAGCAGATATTATCACCTCTACCAAGATGTTACATAATCTATTGGATAAAATTTGGGAGAGGGAAGAAATACCTAAAGACTGGAGAGAAGGTTATATGATCAAACTACCAAAGAAAGGAAGTTTACAGGAGTGCACAAATTATAGGGGAATTATGCTACTATCAGTGCCAGGAAAAATATTAGGCAGAATCATTCTGGAGAGACTAAAAGAGGCTATAGAGAAACACTTGAGAGATGAACAAGCAGGTTTTAGGAAGAACAGATCATGTGCTGATCAAATAACTACTCTACGTATAATAGTTGAACAAAGTTTAGAACTAAAATCCCCACTTTATATTGGATTCATAGATTACGAAAAGGCATTTGATAGTTTAGACAGAAGAATGCTTTGGAAGTTGCTGAGTCATTATGGAATCCCCATAAAGTTTATTAACCTGATAAAAACAATGTATGAAGGAACAAAATGTAGTGTGGTGCATGAAGGACAGCTTACAGAAGCATTTGAAATAAGAACAGGAGTAAGGCAAGGATGCCTTCTGTCTCCATTTCTCTTTCTACTGGCCATAGATTGGATTATGAAAATAACTCAAAACAACAGAAATGGGATCCAGTGGTCACTGACCAAACAACTTGATGATTTAGACTTTGCTGATGACATAGCTCTCCTATCACACAGCCACCAACAGATGCAAGATAAAATGAGTATATTAGATGAGAGATCACAACAGCTAGGACTAAAGATTAATAGAGATAAGACCAACATTATGAGAATTAATGCAGTTGGCAATAACCAAATAAAACTAGGAGAAATACCTCTACTAGACGTACAATCTTATATATATCTGGGCAGTAATATAGATAAAGAGGGAGGAACAGAAAACGATACCAAAATAAGGATATCAAAAGCAAGAGGAGCTTTCATTGCACTGGGAAACATATGGAAATCCAAAGAAATTAGGCTAAATACAAAAATACAAATTTTCAACTCCAATGTTAAGTCGGTTCTATTATATGGCTGTGAAACATGGAGAATAACAAAATTGACAATCACGAAGGTACAGACTTTCATTAATGGATGCTTGCGCAGAATAAAGGGATGGAAATGGCAGGACAAAGTCACAAACGTGGAATTATGGAAATGTACCGGTCAAATACCAGTGGATAAAGAAATACAGCGAAGACGATGGCGATGGATAGGACACACACTACGGAAACCAACTGAGAGTATTACACAACAGGCCCTTTTTTGGAATCCCCAGGGGAAAAGACAAAGAGGAAGACCAAGGAATTCTTGGAGAAGACAGATTGAAGCAGAGATGAAGATGATGGGGAAGACATGGAATGATCTTAAAAGAATTGCTAAAAACAGAACGACTTGGAAAGTGTTTGTTGAAGACCTATGCTCCACTGGGAGCTAAAAGAAGAATGACTCAAAGAGCCATAAACAAACGCTACGAAAACGCCAGAGTAAGAGGAAGACCGAGAAAGAGATGGACAAAGGGAATACTAGAGTTTCTAGGAGGAATAACACCAGAAGAGGCCAACAGAAGAGCAAAGAATCGTAGTTTGCATCTCCCCTCGACGCCAACGGCAATGGAAGAAGGATAGAAGAAGATAGTTACGTCATCTTCATTGGCCTACTTCAGATTTCTGTAAATTGGGCGTAAATTCGTTGTATTATTGACGACAAGGAGCAATATTTGAGCCTTTCAGACCGACACATCCATCTTCAGCATAATGTAGGCCTGTCGTTCCTCTTGGATCTTTACTCTCTTGACTAGACCAATTAATCCGCTTTCAGGTATGAGACATGGATGTGGAATAATACTTGATCACAGTTGATACAATGATCTCGACGCAAACTGTCAGTTATGAGTCGCTGACCGCATTCCCATATGAGTGCTGTTGAACGTTTTTAGCTCTGGCAGAAACTGAACTGCGATCATCTTATCGTCAAACCAACGCGCTGCCCACTAGACTTACCACTGGCTAACGAAATGAAGAGCCCAGTTGTCCCCGCAGTGTCCAGGTCTGTTGATATAGAAGACATAGCTCAACAGCACCTCTTTAATAGACAAGATCCACTTTCTACAGGACATATAAAAGCATTTAATATTCTTTGAGTTCATAATCATAATATATCGAGATACTCACACATTTCAAATATACAAAATATTAAATAAAGAACATATAAAATAAACATAAAACGGTTTGGAGCAGCCAAACTAATAGAAAATAAAGACAAGCTACAAAGCGTTCATCAAGTATAGAACAAAAATCGAAGATGAACTACAGCCATGTAATATACTGAAGATGGATGTTTCGGGTGGATAATTCCTGATAAAGGCTTTTGCCGAAACGTTGTCGTTTGTTATCTCTTTCTATTAGTTTAGCTGCTCCATACCATTCTATGTTTAATGTTTATAATTACAACATAGCACAACGGGGTAATCTTGAAATGATAGCAACAACTAAACCTATTTAAAGACACCACAACAAAAGAACATTATAAGAATATAAACGTGACACACACACACGCACACACACACACACAGATATCTACATTCATACACGCACGTAAAGGGGAGTGAGTGGATGACTGAACACACACACGACACTTATACTAATATTCTATTTATGTAGCACTTTCTATCAGCCTGGACCTAGGAGTCAAAGTCTGTATTGTTAGATTGCGTTATCAGAAACTGATATGAAATTCAAGAAGAGTGGTTCTCACATTTAGCTATAATGTACCCTTATTGTACAGTAGGTTGTATAATTATTTATAGTAGAGAATTGTTTGGGGTTCTAGATGAAAATCTTGAGGCTAGGGCTGTGGAATACAAGTTAGAAACAAATGTGGGTATAGTCTAAGATAGATAGCGGAGAGACCTGGTAGTTCACAGAGCTATGAATTGCAAAAAATAAAAATAAATAAATAAACAATTCGACCCTATTTTGAAAAACGTAGAAATATCAGAAGTTCATTTCAAAAGAATTTATTATGTAGCCGGAGACAGAATATGGAAAGAGAGGGGTAGAAAGTTCTGGATTAGTTAGTTTGTTTTAGTTTCTTTTCTTTTGGCGAGGCGCTGTTTGTTCAACCTCAAACTGTGTCGTCCCGGTTATATTGGAGAGTATATACCGTTTGATTGTGGACAGATTGAGCTGTGTAGGCTTTTAGTTGTGGACAGATTGAACTGCTGTCTCTCTGTAGACATTTAGTTGTGGGCAGATCGAGCTGCTGTATCGGTGTAGGTAGACGTTTAGCTGTGAGCAGATTGAGCTGCTGTCTCTGTGTAGACTTAGTTGTGGGCAGTTGAGCTACTATCTGTCTCCGTGTAGACTTTTAGTACTGGACAGCTGAGCTGCTGTCTCCGTGGACACATTTAACTGAGAGCAGATTTAGCTGCGGGAGCGGCGATAGCTAGTGGTTAGTGAACTGGACTACAAAGGACAAGAGGTAGGGTTCGATCCCAACCGACGGTTTCCAGGTTCACCCAGCCTTTAATGGGTACCGGAATTTGTTTCTGGGAAAGTAAAGCGGCACGGGAGTAATACCGACCACATTACCCCAAAAATCATATGCCGAAGGTCTGTAAAATTTATAGTCACTAACACCATATTTCCTATACGCCACTTGGCGTGACGGGGTACTTTTTTTTTTTTTTTTTTTAGATTGAGTTGCTGTCTCTGAGTAGACTTTTAGTTGTGGGCAGATTGAGCTGCTGTCACTGAGTAGACTTTTAGCTGTGAGCAGATTGAGCTGCTGTCTCTGAGTAGACATTTAGCTGTGAGCAGATTGAGCTGCTGTCTCTGAGTAGACTTTTAGCTGTGAGCAGATTGAACTGCTGTCTCTGAGTAGACTTTTAGCTGTGAGAAGATAGAGCTGCTGTCTCTGAGTAGACTTTTAGTTGTGAACAGATAGAGCTGCTGTCTCCGAGTAGACTTTTAGCTGTTAGCAGATTGAGCTGCTGTCTCTGAGTAGACTTTTAGTTGTGGACAGCTGAGCTGCTGTCTCCGTGTAGACTTTTGTTTGCTGGGGTGATTACGATGGATATCCCACGTGAGTAGTGAAGTACCAGCTTTACATGCAACAAAAGTCTCGCATGCAGCACAATATTACTTATATAAATAGTCTACCCGACATAGGGGCACATTTTTTTTTCTTTATGAGAGTTTACATTTTTTTCCGGTAGTGGTGACCAAACGTTGATCTCTCGTGATGTGACTCTCGTGAAACGGTGATCTCTTGTGACCTCTCGCCGTGATGGGAATTCATGAAAGTGGGGTGGGCGGTGTGACCTCTCGTTGACCTCAAGGCGGAATGGGATGGGTGACCTATTGTGATCTCTCGTCGTGGTGGGGATTCATGAAAGTGGGGGTGAAATGTGTCATCGGTGGGGTGGCATAATTTGTTACTTTCAAAAGACATAACTTTTAATGTATACCTAACATTTCTTTGCATCTAATGATAACAACATACTCAATGATTGTCCGTAACACTTACACATGCATAGGTATGTACACCAAGGGACGTTAATAAGCTTAACACATGGAATCATTAGCATCATAAAATTTATTAATGTCCAAATTGACTGCTTGTCCGTAACACGGATACCGGCGCGTTAATGACTTTAGCAGGTACACCGTCAAAAACCCCGTTTCTCGGTAAAAATTTTCGCTTGAGTAACTTAAACCAACCTAGTCGTCTACATGAGATGCGCTAATGAGTTTAACGCCTGAACGGCAGAATGACATTAAAGGATAAATTGACCGCGAGACTGACCGCTGGGGCGCGCTAATGAGTTTATCAGCTGTCTAGTGTTGTGGTATTGTTTTAGAGAGACGGTAAATTAATGGACTATGATATTCTCTTAGTGTGCTTATGTCAGAGGCGTAACTTTCATAAGTAGTATTTTATATTAGTGTTGTTTTGAGAGGAGGACGTAAGTAGCTTGTAAGTAGTTGTAGTAGTAAGATAGTTGTTGTAGAAGTAGTAGTTTTTGTAGTTGTAGCAGTAGTTGTAGTAGTAGTAGTAGTAGTTGTAGAAGTAGAAGTTGCTGTTGTTGTTGTTGTTGTTGTTGTTGTTGTAGTTGTAGTAGTTGTTGTTGTAGTGGAAGTTGTAGTGGTAGTTGTAGAACTAGCATGTTTTTCGTTTAGTAGAGTTATGACAGAGGCGTAACTTTCATGAGTAAAAGAGTTAGGAGTTGGAGTGTATTAGAATTTCGCGGAAGTGATCGACTTTACATCTGATCCGTCTAACGACCATGGTCGTCTTCCTTCCTTGTAGCCATGATTGGTAATACTTTCGTTTAGTGGGGCTTACGACAGGGGCGTGACTTTTTGTGTGTAGTAGAGATATGACAGAGGCTTATAGTTATTTTTATTCGTGACAACTTTATTGTAGACCTAAACTTTCTTTGAAACTAATGGTAACATACAACTTACTCAGTGTTTGGCCAACTAATGTCCAAGGTCGTAGTAGTGAGTTTAATAGCTGACCGGTAATGGAATTTCAGGGGCGTAAATGTCCCTGTGATTTTTTAAATATTATTTTGTAAAGTTGATCTACCTTGAATTTCCACACGTTCTTTAGCCGCTGTTGTAAATTGCATCATCAGCAACAGCATGTGCCATAGTGGTTGACGTAGGCGAGCATGTCCTTTCACAATCTTCCATCTACAGTGCATCGTATCAGTTCTGTTGTTGACTGTTGTCCATGCTATGTCATAGCAAATAGGCGGAGGAAGAGGAACCGTGGGATGTGATAGTACTCGATTAATTTTATTATATATTTTTTTACATTTATTTTATTATTATTATTTTTTATTTAAATAAAATATTTTCTTATGCTATGTAATATTGTCTTTGAAGACATGTGTTCATTAGTGTTATAGAGAACCAATTATTCTCAATGGGAGTGAAACATGACAAACACTGTATCTGTTGTTGTTCGGGTTATGTACACAAAAATAAAGTTATCTAAGTGAGGGGTCACTTATACCAATAAATTTAGTCCCCAAACATCGAAAGATAATTCGAAAGGGAAAAAAGAGGTAAAACCCACACAGTTCCAAAAGAAAAGGGAGGGTAATAGAGGTAGAGAGAGAGAGACATGGAGACAATAGAATGGAGGAAGAGAGTTCAGTGGTTTAATATCTCTCTCTCTGCGATCTGGACTCAATCAGAGTAGGATTGGAGTCTCTCACATGAAGACAGCTGTCTGTTTAAGTGAATCGATCGACCCCACAGACAGAACATATATGAGGCAAACGATACACTAAACAGACAAATGACCTCATGAGAGAGTCTGAAATCCCACTCTGGTGGTTGAATATAGAATCGACTCTGATCAATGGGAGCAAAGTATGGTCAGTAGCCACAAATTGAATATAAAATTGAAGGCTTCGAAATGCGGATGTGTAGAAGAATAAGAAGAATTGGTTTGAAAGAAAAGAAAACAAATGATGAAGTCTTAAAATATTTAATAACGAAAAAAACTACTAATCACCTTTCGAATAAGACAAATGAGATTTTTAAAGGATGGTAAAAGACACATCAGCTGACGCATGGGATCTCTGTCTCAGACAACAGCATGACACACGTGTATGATACAACGACATGACATACGTGTCTGATACGACATGTAACCTGTGACTGCTACAGCGACATGACACCTGTGACTGCTACAACGACATGACACCTGTGACCGCAACAACGACATGACACCTGTGTCTGATACAACGACATGACACCTGTGACTGATACAATGACATAGCATGGAAAACAGTCAACAACAGAACTGATACGATGCACTGTAGATGGAAGATTGTGAAAGGACATGCTCGCCTACGTCAACCACTATGGCACATGCTGTTGCTGATGATGTAATTTACAACAGCGGCTAAAGAACGTGTGGAAATTCAAGGTATCAACTTTACAAAGTAGTATTTAAAAAATCACAGGGACATTTGTCTGCGATACGTTCGTGGTGCAATAGATGCTCTTAATTGGCACTTATCCTCAGGTATACTCGTCCCCTCCACTGTCGATTTGTGTGGTACTGACAGAAAGACTTATCGGGGCATAAACACTTGGAGTGAGGACTAGTCCCCGGAACAAAACCCAAGCTTCCTCGTCTTCTACATTACAACACACTAGGGAAAACTTCCGTGGAATCCTAGTACATGTCACTTGCAAACCGCTACAAGGGTAGAAGACAACAGTGCCAGGTCTATGACATTATCAGAGTCCGTTGTTCGAGTAGTCATTCAGGCTGCCCTTCCATCACTCAAGCTCACTAAAATCGATCGATACCAGGGAGTGTTCTCTAGGTCTTCTCCCCCTTTGATGGTTATGACGTTACCCCTGACCTTCCCACGGAACTTCTGTTCCTAGACTTTTCCTGTTTTTTTACTTTAATGTCACCGCTTAGGCTTCTTAAGAATACTTCTTGTCAACCTAGTTGGTTTTGTCGCTGAAACTCGATGATGTGGATGGTCTAGACTCGTGTGTATTTCCACATAAATTCCATTCAGCTGTTCACTTCAGCAAAATACTTAGTCACAAAGTCCAAAAAGTTAATCGCAGAACCCCTCAAGTAGATATGCCCCTGAAATTCCATTACCGGTCAGCTGTTAAACTCACTAGCACGTCCTTGGACATTAGTTGGCTAAACACTGAGTAAGTTGTATGTTACAATTAGTTTCAAAGAAATTTTAGGTCTACAATAAAGTTATCATGAATAAAAATAACTATAAGCTTCTGTCATATCTCTACTACACACGAAAAGTCACGCTCCTGTCGTAAGCCCCACTAAACGAAAGTACATGTATTACCAATCTTGACTATAAGGAAGGAAGACGACCATGGTCATTAGATGGATCAGATGTAAAGTCGATCACTTCCGTGAAATTCTAATACACTCCAACTCCTAACTCTACTACTCATGAAAGTTACGCCTCTGTCATAATTCTACTAAACGAAATTCATGCTAGTTCTACAACTACCACTACAACTTCCACTACTACTACAACTACTACTATTACAACAACTATTAATACTAATACAACTACTACTGCAATAACAACAACAACTACTACTACTACTACAACTACTACTATTACTACAACTACTACTATTACAACTACTACTACTTCTACAACAACAAAAACAACAACAACTCAACAACAACAACAACTACTAGTACTACTACTACTACTACAAGTTATAATTGAGAGAAGGATGGAATACTAGTACAGGCCAAGTCTCTACTACTCATAAAAGCTACTTACGTCCCCTTGTCAAAACAACACTATTATAAAATACTACTCATGAAAGTTGCGCCTCTGACATAAGCACACTAAGAGAATATCATAGTCCATTAATTTACCGTCTCTCTAAAACAACGCCACAACACTAGACAGCTGATAAACTCATTAGGGCGCCCCTGCGGTCAGTCTCGCGGTCAATTTATCCTTCAATGTCATTCTGCCGTTCAGGTGTTAAACTCATTAGCGCAGCTCATGTAGACGACTAGGTTGGTTTAAGTTACTCAAGCGAAAAATTTCACAGAGAAACGGGGTCTTTGACGGCGCACCTGCTATAGTCATTAACGCGCCGGTATCCGTGTTACGGACAAGCAGTCAATTTGGACATTAATAAATGTCATGATGCTGATGATTCCACGTATTAAACTCATTAACGCCCCTTCGTGTAACATACATAGCATGTGTAAGTGTTACGGGCAGTCATTGAGTATGTTGTTATCATTAAATGCAAAGAAATGTTAGGTATACATTAAAAGTATTGTCTTTTGGAAGTACAAAGTTATGTCATACCACCGATGACACGTTTCGCCCTCACTTTCTTGAGTCCCCACCAAGGCGAGAGATCACAACAGGTCACCCACCCCATTCAACCTTGAGGTCAACGAGAGGTCACCCCACCCACCCCACTTTCATGAGTCCCCACCACGACGTGATGTCACGAGACATCAGGAGACGTCAACGAGAGGTTATCACGACAGGAAAAAATGTAGACTCTCATATAGAAAAAAAATGTGCCCCAATGTCGGGTAGACTATTTATATAAGCAATATTGCATCGCGAACGACACTTTTGTTGCATGTAAAGCTGGTACCTCACTACTCACGTTAGTGAGCTACATTAACATATAATTGCATCTTACTCCCCTTCTTTACCCTGCCCCTGTTATATAGAAATGTTGTTTCTTTTGGTATATTGCGTTACTACCTATCTAAAATCTTTAGGGTATATCTATCCTAAAATGACTGTTAACATGTTCAGTGCTAACCCGTTCTCCTTGGTGCATTTTTGTATGACAGTTCTTTTAAATATTTAGTCCGGATCTGCTCCTATTTGCGTGAGTGCAATATATGGAGTCTCCAGGTCCAGGTAATCAGATTTAAGGCCAACATCAAAACGAAACAATCAACATTTTTTCGTATTTATGAGGGTAGCAGAAGGAATATATTGTGACAACAGAAAATAATTGAGGAAAGAAGAGATAGAGGGAACAGGGAAAATATACCAGGAAATTGTGAAGAGGCGTTACCACCTGTGCCCGCAGGGATGTCACTTGATAATGGTGGTGATGATGATAATGATGGTGATGATGATGAAATAAGTATATATGAACAATACAGAGACAACGGCAATCTTCAACTCGTTGGCCATTCTTTTATCACAAAATTTCTATTGAATTCTGCCTAACTGGTGAAGTGAATGCCTTGGACATGTTATGGTCGCTGACTATGTGTTACCCCCTTAAGATCTCGTGCTTCAATAGAACAGTTCCGAATATTTTCTCTTCCATTAACTACTGTAAAGCTATCACGAAGAAAGACCAGCGAGGAAATTCTCAGAGGCCAAAACAAAAAGCCGCCCTTAAAAACCATCAGAAAGAAACAATCGACATTTTTCGGGCACATCACGAGAAGAGGAAAGTTGGAATACTTGGTTACAACTGGCAAAATACAGGGGAAGATAGATCGTGGACGACAAAGAGAGAAGATACTGGATAGCTTGGTGTCATGGCATGGAAAACAGTCAACAACAGTATTGATACGATGCACTGTCGATAGAAGATTGTGGAATGACGTGGTGCTAACTACAACAACCGGTATGACACACGATGATGATGATGATGATGATGATGATGATGATGATGATGATGATGATGATATCGTAAAGCAGAACAGCTGTCTGAGGTGGATTCAGTGTCATGAAACTTTCATCCAATCAGACACACTGTTAATGACATCAAAAGTGCAAACCGTACTACACCTGAAAAGAGAGCGGTTTATAATTTTTGTATAAGCCAAAACCTATTATCTTGTAGACTCTCATAACAGACCCGTGTGAAAGTTCGTGATCACTTCATGAGCGTTAACGGTGTGAAGAAATTAAAAAAAAAAAACTAAACTCAGGTGAAGTCAGCATCGTTTTTGAAACAGGGAGCAGGAAAAGGCAGAAAGGAGAAGCAGAGGAGAATATTCCAGGGCAACGGTTTCTGGCACAGGTGAGACAGATATCAGCCGTGCCGGTACAGTGGTACAGGGTAGGCCTACCTGATAAAGCCTTTATCTCGCAGGCTGCGAAAAGTTGACTCAAAACAATATTTTTAGTCCCCCCCCCCCCCTTTTTTCGTTGATATGTGTGTTTGTGTTGAATGTGTGTGTGAGTGTGTGTATGTGAGTGTGTGTAAATAAATGTATGTGCGTGTTCGTGTGTGCATGTGAGTGTGTGTATATATATGCATGTGTGTTTGTGTGTATGCGAGTTTGTGCGTGTGTGTATGTGTGTATGTGGGTGCATATGTGCATATTTGTATGTGTTTGACTGTATGTGCCCGTGTGACTGTGAATTTGTCTCTGTGTGAATGACTATGCGTGGGTTTGTATGCGTGTGACTATGTCAATGTGTCGGTGTGTATGCGTTTATGACTGCCCGTATGTGTGAGCGTACGTTCATGCATGTGAGGCAATGTGTATGCGAGTATGTGTGTGTGTGCATACGTGTGTATGTGTTTATGTTAGTGTATGACTATGTGTATGTGTGTGTGTGTGAATATTTATGTGTGAGTGTATGGTTATATGTATGTATGTGCAGTTGTATGTTTGTGTATGTGTGAACGTGTTTTCGTCTGTGTTTAACTAAGAGGTTCGACATTTCTAACGTTTGTGTTTAACTAAAAGGTTCAACATCTATAACGTTTGTGTTTAACTAAGAGGTTCAACATTTATAACGTCTGAGTTTAACTAAGAGGTTCAAGATCTATAACATATGTGTTTAACTAAGATGTTCTACATTATAGCGTCTGTGTTTAACTAAGAGGTTCAACATTATAGCGTCTGTGTTGAACTAAGAGGTTCAACATTATAGCGTCTGTGTTGAACTAAGAGGTTCAACATATATAATGTCTGTGTTTAACTAAGAGGTTCAACATTTAGAACGTTTGTGTTTAACTAAAAGGTTCAACATCTATAACGTTTGTGTTTAACTAAGAGGTTCAACATTTATAACATTTGTGTTTAACTAAGAGGTTCGACATTTATAACGTCTGTGTTTAACTAATAGGTTCGACATTTATAACGTCTGTGTTTAACTAATAGGTTCAAAATTTATAACGTTTGTGGTTAACTAAGAGATTCAACATTTATAACGTCTGTGTTTAACTAAGAGGATCAACATCTATAACCATCTGTGTTTATCTAAGAGGTTCAACATCTATAACGTCTGTGTTTATCTAAGAGTTTCAACATTATAGCGTCTGCGTTTAATTAAGAGGCTCAACATCTGTAGCGTCTGTGTTTAACTAAGAGGTTCAACATTTATAACGTCTGTGTTTAACTAAGAGGTTCAACATTATAGCATCTGTGTTTGACTAATAGGTTCAACATCTATAATGTCTGTGTTTAACTAAGAGGTTCAACATTATAGCGCCTGTATTTAACTAATAGGTTCAACATCTGTAGCGTCTGTGTTTAACTAAGAGGTTCAACATTTATAACGTCTGTGTTGAACTAAGAGGTTCAACATTATAGCATCTGTGTTTGACTAAGAGGTTCAACATCTATGACGTATGTGTTTAACTAAGGGGTTCAACATTGATAAATTATGTGTTTTACTAAGAGGTTCAACATTTATAACGTCTGTTTTTAACTAAGAGGTTCAACATCTATAACGTCTTTGTTTAACTAAGAGGTTCAACATTTATAACGTCTGTGTTTAACTAAGAGGCTCAACACTTATAACGTCTGTGTTTAACTAAGAGGTTCAACATTTATAACGTCCATGTTTAACTAAGAGGTTCAACATTATAACGTCTGTGTTTAACTAAAAGGTTCAACATTATAGCGTCTATGTTTAACTAAGAGGTTCAACATTATAACGTCTGTGTTTAACTAAAAGGTTCAACATTTATAGCGTCTATGTTTAACTATGAGGTTCAACATTTATAACGTCTGCCCATGGCCAGGAGAACGTGGATTCGAATCCCAGTAGTGTCAACATATTCTTTCTCTACTATATTGAAAAAAAAACTCAAACCCGAACATCACGCAGTGTCTGCACTGAACAAGCGGCCTTTATTCTCTGGTGCTATAAGTCTCCCCACCCGGGCAGACCCCATCAAGGGGAAAATGTTGTAGAGATAGGTTTTTTATGGCTAGTTTTGTTAATTATTTTCCCTTAATAAAAGTAAAATAAAATTGCCTTTAAAAAATGTGCAGGGGAGCATGAAATGAATATTTCCAAATCAAATGTACAAAACACACCAATTACGTCATTGATGGCTATACAGTATATAGGCAATGAAGCACAGTAATTTACTCATTTATCTATTGAGTAACAAAATAGTGTCTGCAGATATTTCGATACGTAAAACTGAAACATTATTTTAAAATAATCATCATCATCATCGAGTGCCATCTCCGCATCGAAGGTTGGCTCGCTATCACGGAGCGCTATTCTGCTGTCTCTTGCTTTGATGGTGCAGGTTGTCATAGGCTGGTTTGTCCATCTTTTGATGTTATTTGCCCATGTTAGTCTTGGTTTGCCTCTGCCTCTTTTACCTTGTAATTTCCCCTCCAGGATTACTTTTAGTAGGACGTTGTGTCTTTTAACATGGCCCAAAAATGGCATTTGTCTTGTTTGAATTGTGTTTAGTATTTTTCTTTTCATTTTTAGTTGTTTTAAGACTTCATCATTTGTTTTCTTTTCCTTCCATCCAATTCTACCTATTCTTCTATAAATCCACATTTCAAAGGCTTCAGTTCTCTGTTCTGTTTTGTGGTCTAATGTCCATGTTTCTGCACCATATATGAATGTTGAGAAGACATAACATGTTGCTATTCTTAGTTTTAGCCCTGGTGTTATTTGTTTTGATGTTAGTATGTTCTTCATGACATTAAAATTACTCTTTTCCATTCCTATTCTTTTGTTTATTTCAGTGGTACATTTTCCATCACTGGTTATATCATGTCCAAGGTAGTTGTAGTTCTGAACTGTCTCCAGGTCTATTCCTTCAATTTTGATATCCACTTGTTGGTTTTGAGTATTTTCTTTGTTTATTTAAAATAATAGTCTAATAATTTGCGAGAAGGTGTTATTACTATACAGTATCTGGGTGACTTTGTGGTCCAGAGGTAAGATATCGGCCTCCGGAGAAGAAGGTCCTAGGCTCGATCTCCAAGACAGGAAATTTGATTTTCTCAAAATCCTAATCCATGGTTTCCTCGTGGCTTTATTCTTCCCTAGTCTCTGGTTAGTAAGATCCAACGTTTAGCCCGCCCAGAAAAAGGCGACAAATAACGAGATCCCGGTGGCACTTTCACACTGAAAGAACTCTTGGCAGTTTAAAGTACAAAAGAGTAGGGCTAAAATGACCGCCGTCCGAGAACAAGTTGTTAAGCAAATCTACCAATGTTGAAGACGGTCTTTTGAGGTCGAAAGGCGCAGACATCGCGGTTTTGCCGTAAATCAGCAACACAAGGCATCCACGCCCATTTAACAGATGAACCATAAGTGGAAGAGAATAGTTGACTTTGTGAGTGATATCTCGTCGTTGCTTCCAATTAACAGATGAACCCTAAGTGGAAGAGAATAGTTGACTTTGTGAGTGATATCTCGTCGTTGCTTCCAATTAACAGATGAACCCTAAGTGGAAGAGAATAGTTGACTTTGTGAGTGATATCTCGTCGTTGCTTCCAATTAACAGATGAACCCTAAGTGGAAGAGAATAGTTGACTTTGTGAGTGATATCTCGTCAGTTGCTTCCAATTAACAGATGAACCATAAGTGGATGAGAATAGTTGACTTTGTGAGTGATATCTCGTCAGTTGCTTCACGACTGTCTGTGTCATCATTATCATCAGGTCGTATGTCCTTTGTAGAACGTTGCATTCATCACAGCCCATCTGAAAGAGCCTGTGTCTCAGGCCAGATCTCCACTTCTTCTGTTATCACGCTCAATGTCTCCTTGATGTCTTGATGCTACCTTTTTCTTGTCTGAGCCTGATGCGTCGCCCAGGAACCATGCCTTTCATTATTCTTTCCAGCCCGCTGCGTCTTTTGTTATAGTATTTTAATTTAGTCCGTAGAATAGTGTTGTAAGTCAGTTATTTTTAATGTTTAAATCTTGTTTTAAAAAAAGTAAAGTGCTCCGTCACGCCAAGTGGCGTATAGGGAATATGGTGTTGGTGACCATAAATTTTACAGACCTTCAGCACATGATTTTTGGGGTAATGTGGTCGGTATTACGCCCGTGCCGCTTTACTTTCCAGAAAAAAAAATCCAGTACCCATTAAATCTGGGTGAACCCGGAAGCCGTCGGTTGGGATCGAACCCTAACTCTTGTCCTTTGTAGTCCAGTTCACTAACCACTGAGCTATCGCGGCTCCCGTTTCAATCTTGTGATATGTTTCAAATGCTCCTTTTCATTGTCCACGTTTATCTTAAGGATTATTGTTTAGCATTTTCTTTGGAATGAATGGATTTTCTTCCTTCCTGTTTGCGAGATTGTCCATGATTCACAACTCTATTTTGCTATCGTAAAGACACATGTCCTCAATAATACTGTCTGTGAAGTGTTGCAATAATTGTATTCATGCGTCAACTGTAGCCAGGACTAGTTGACTAGCGGGTGAACGATAAGAAGAAGATAAATGTTTACTGGCTAGGTTATCATGTCTCACCACGTTATAACGACAATCATGTCTCGCTACGATATAATTACAATCATGTCTCACTACGATATAATGACAATCATGTCTCACCACGATATAACGACAATCATGTCTCACTACGATATAATGACAATCATGTCTCACCACGATATAACGACAATCATGTCTCACTACGATATAATGACAATCATGTCTCACCACGATATAACGACAATCATGTCTCACCACGATATAACGACAATCATGTCTCACCACGATATAACGACAATCATGTCTCACTACGATATAATGACAATCATGTCTCACCACGATATAACGACAATCATGTCTCACTACGATATAACGACAATCATGTCTCGCTACGATATAATTACAATCATGTCTCGCTACGCTTTAACGACAATCATGTCTCACTACAATATAACGACAATCATGTCTCACTACGATATAATGACAATCATGTCTCACCACGATATAACGACAATCATGTCTCGCCACGATATAACAACAATCATGTCTCACTACGATATAACGACAATCATGTCTCACTACGATATAACGACAATCATGTCTCACCACGATATAACGACAATCATGTCTCACCACGATATAACGACAATCATGTCTCACCACGATATAATGACAATCATGTCTCACTACAATATAATGACAATCATGTCTCACCACGATATAACGACAATCATGTCTCACCACGATATAACGACAATCATGTCTCGCTACGATATAATTACAATCATGTCTCGCTACGATATAACGACAATCATGTCTCACTACGATATAATGACAATCATGTCTCACTACGATATAACGACAATCATGTCTCACCACGATATAACGACAATCATGTCTCACCATGATATAACGACAATCATGTCTCACCATGATATAACGACAATCATGTCTCACCACGATATAACGACAATCATGTCTCACCACGATATAACGACAATCATGTCTCACTACGATATAACGACAATCATGTCTCACTACGATATAACGACAATCATGTCTCACCACGATATAACGACAATCATGTCTAACCATGATATAACGACAATCATATCTCACCACGATATAACGACAATCATGTCTCACCACGATATAACGACAATCATGTCTCACCACGATATAACGACAATCATGTCTCACCACGATATAACGACAATCATGTCTCACCATGATATAACGACAATCATGTCTCACCATGATATAACGACAATCATGTCTCACCACGATATAACGACAATCATGTCTCACCACGATATAACGACAATCATGTCTCACCACGATATAACGACAATCATGTCTCACCACGATATAACGACAATCATGCTCTGTCACAAATGTGTGTTCCAAGCAGTCGTAAGTACCCCTAAGGTCATTTTTGTTGCGAAAACTGAGAGATATCCGGGCGCCCTTTTATGAATAGTAGTTGTGGGGAGGTTGGGTGGTGGGGGTTAGTCTAGTGGTACCATGTCGACCTCATGATAGAAAGGACCTGAGTTCAAAGTTGACAAGAAGCTGTGGTGATTTAAAAAAAAAATAGGAACATTTCTCTTGAGTCTCGATCTCTTGAGTAGTGAGATCCAATGTCCAGCCCTCTCGGATAACGGCAATATACAGAAGGTTCCGTATGCACTTGCTCACGTTAAGGAACCCCTGGGCAGTTACAATCGGGAAGAGTTGGCCACAAATATGGCCGCCGCGCGGACAAAATTATCAGCACCCACACTGTGGATACCATGACCGTGCCACGGAGTTCGTGCACGCCGGCCAGGATTCTTCTCGGATTTTCTCGTAGCACCTATGGGTTCGTCCAGGTGTGCAGCGATGATGATCCTAGCAACAAACAAACAACACAAATTAATTAAATGTTGTGACGATAGCGCACACCTATAGCCTAAACATATTGTGTTCTCTGTTGAATTATTCTCAGGTGTGACGTTCTATTCAAACGTAATATAAGAGTTGACATTAAATTGTAAAACGTATCTATCAAAGAATAAATAATTTTATTTTTTTTAAAAAACTGAAGACACTCTAGAATGTTGCTAAAATAGTTTTAAGAGTGTGAAAAACAAGTTGAGAAAGATGAAAATCGATGTAAGAAAATGATAGTGAGAAGTTGTGAGAAGGGGAGATAAGCGCTCGTGTGTCAGCCGTGCTATCTGGGTTATTTGAAATGGGTAGGTGAGCTCTGGGTGTTAAGTTCGACTCCGTGAGTAACGGGTGGATGACCCAGTTCCCACGCCGGTTGGAACATCTTTACCCTGAAATGACATTTGGAAGAAGTCTCACGCTCTACAATGGAATGGAAAGAACATAACTTTTTTTGAGGTGCTTGTTTGGTTAAGCTTTAAAAAAAACCATAAAAAATAATTGAGGGACAGATATTATAGGTGATAGCAGAAATTGGTGACACCTCTAAATGTAAGGCGACGTAACTGTGAGGGTATTTCTTATCCAGGTGTCTGTTAGATTTGATCGAACTAACAATGTTAGATTCCTTAGAGTCTTAAAGAGCATCGCGCATGAAAGCAAAAAAAAATAATAAATAACAATGATAATCTGATACTGCTGATATCACACCTCGCGAGTGGCTTTGTTATTGGTAATTGTCGTGTTGAAATTAGAGTGCCAGCACAAGATAATGATAGAACCGTCATCGTTAATGGGGCCAGCAACGTAACTGTGACTCACTAAGAAACGTTTTATGACGAATCCGTCAAAGTTATGAAGAGCCAAAGCCTGAACAATTACAGCACAGAATACGAGAAGTGCTTGAAATATTAAAATGTAATACTATTATTTTCTCAACAACAAAAAAATAGACTGTAGAAGAAATATACCAAATTACTTTACAACAGTTCCGTGTAACTAACTTACCATCGTCATCATCATCATGTGCTATACCGTTTGCCGTAATCGATCATGTCCTTCCACATCCACAGTGTGTCGTATCACTCCTGTTGTTGACTGTTTTGAATGCCATGACACAAAGCTAGCTGTCTAGTATCTTCTCACTTTGTCGCCCGCGATCTACTTTTCCATATATTTTGCCGGTTGTAATAAAGTATTCCAACTTTTCTCATGATGTGCCCGAAAAATGTTGATCGTTTTTTTCTGATGGTTTTTTAGGAGCTCATTTCTTGATTCTGAAAATTTCCTCATTGGTCTTTTTAGCTGTCTCAGGAAACTAACTACCTGTGCGAAATGCCAGATGGACGAATTTCAAAAGTCATCTCAAGTGCAGAGAAGGACGTTGCAAAATAAATAAAAGAAAACATCTTGCACGCTACAAAGATGTTTGTACAGGAGATTCTTGATCTAACTAACTAACTAACTAACTAACTAACTAACTAACTAACTAACTAACTAACTAACTAACTTGAAAAATTGCTAAAGCCAAATCTCGCTGGAGAAAGTAAACCAATGAAAAAAAAAGAAAATAATAAAAAGTAAACGGTGCTGTTTATTTGTTTTTTGTTATTTTTTTTTTGGTCCTGTTTTTGGCAAAGACATGTAGCTAAACATAATATTTTGTTGTTTCTCTATTCGCTTAGCTGCTCAATACTTGTTTACGTTGATTTCTTCAGACAGTAAAAGCAAGCATTAAAAAATGAATTCAATTTGAGAGATGTTGTTTATTCTAGACGCGTAGATATGGAAAAAGGACACATCAAACAAGGTTCGTTGTGATAAGGCATCTTTAATTTACGACGCTAAATACAACTACAACAACTGATAGAATCCTACTATAACAACTTATAGAACCATACTACAACAACTAATAGGGCCCAGCTACAACAACTGATAGAATCCTACTATAACAACTTATAGAACCATACTACAACAACTGAGAGAATCCTACTACAATAACTGAGAGAACCCTACTACAACAACTGATAGAATCCTACTATAACAACTTATAGAACCATACTACAACAACTGATAGAGACCTACTACAACAACTGAGAGAACCCTACTACAACAACTGAGAGAACCCTACTACAACAAATGATAGAATCCTACTATAACAGCTGATAGAATCCTACTACAACAACTGAGAGAATCCTACTACAACAACTGATAGAATCCTACTATAACAACTTATAGAACCATACTACAACAACTAATAGGGCCCAGCTACAACAACTGATAGAATCCTACTATAACAACTTATAGAACCATACTACAACAACTGATAGAGACCTACTACAACAACTGATAGAGACCTGCTACAACAACTGATAGAGACCTGCTACAACAACTGATAGAGACCTGCTACAACAACTGATAGAGACCTGCTACAACAACTGATAGAGACCTACTACAACAACTGATAGAGACCTGCTACAACAACTGATAGAGACCTGCTACAACAACTGATAGAGACCTGCTACAACAACTGATAGAGACCTGCTACAACAACTGATAGAGACCTACTACAACAACTGATAGAGACCTGCTACAACAACTGATAGAGACCTGCTACAACAACTGATAGAGACCTGCTACAACAACTGATAGAGACCTACTACAACAACTGATAGAGACCTGCTACAACAACTGATAGAGACCTACTATAACAGCTTATATAGCTATACTACAACAACTAATAGGGCCAGCTACAACAACTGATAGAATCCTACTATAACAACTTATAGAACCATACTACAACAACTAATAGGGCCCAGCTACAACAACTGAGAGAATCCTACTATAACAACTTATAGAACCATACTACAACAACTGATAGAGACCTGCTACAACAACTGATAGAGACCTGCTACAACAACTGATAGAGACCTACTACAACAACTGATAGAGACCTACTACAACAACTGATAGAGACCTACTACAACAACTGATAGAGACCTACTACAACAACTGATAGAGACCTGCTACAACAACTGATAGAGACCTACTACAACAACTGATAGAGACCTACTACAACAACTAATAGGGCCCAGCTACAACAACTGAGAGAATCCTACTATAACAACTTATAGAACCATACTACAACAACTGATAGAGACCTGCTACAACAACTGATAGAGACCTGCTACAACAACTGATAGAGACCTACTACAACAACTGATAGAGACCTACTACAACAACTGATAGAGACCTACTACAACAACTGATAGAGACCTACTACAACAACTGATAGAGACCTGCTACAACAACTGATACAGACCTACTACAACAACTGATAGAGACCTACTACAACAACTAATAGGGCCCAGCTACAACAACTGAGAGAATCCTACTATAACAACTTATAGAACCATACTACAACAACTGATAGAGACCTGCTATAACAACTGATAGAGACCTGCTACAACAACTGATAGAGATCTGCTACCACAACTGATAGAGACCTGTTGCAACAACTGATAGAGACCTACTACAACAACTGATAGAGACCTACTACAACAACTGATAGAGACCTACTACAACAACTGATAGAGACCTGCTACAACAACTGATAGAGACCTGCTACAACAACTGATAGAGACCTGCTACAACAACTGATAGAGACCTGCTACAACAACTGATAAAGACCTGGTACAACAACTGATAGAGACCTACTACAACAACTGATAGAGACCTACTACAACAACTGATAGAGACCTGCTACAACAACTGATAGAATCTTACTACATCAACTGATAGAGACCTACTACAACAATTGATAGAACCTTACTACAACAACTGATAGAACCTTACTACAACAACTAATAGATTCCTACTATAACAACTGATAGAGACCTGCTACAACATCTGATAGAGACCTGCTACAACAACTGATAGAGACCTGCTACAACAACTGATAGAGACCTGCTACAACAACTGATAGAGACCTACTACAACAACTGATATAGACCTGCTACAACAACTGATAGAGACCTGCTAGAACAACTGATAGAGACCTGCTACAACAACTGATAGAGACCTACTACAACAACTGATAGAGTCTTACTCCAACAACTGTTAGAATGTTACTACAACAACTGATAGAGACCTACTACAACAACTGATAGAACCTTACTACAACAACTGATAGAATCCTACTACAACAACTGATAGAGACCTGCTACAACATCTGATAGAGACCTGCTACAACAACTGATAGAGACCTACTACAACAACTGATAGAGTCTTACTCCAACAACTGATAGAATCTTACTACAACAACTGATAGAGACCTACTACAACAACTGATAGAACCTTACTAGAACAACTGATAGAATCTTACTACAACAACTGATAGAGACCTGCTACAACATTTGATAGAGACCTGCTACAACAACTGATAGAGACCTGCTACAACAACTGATAGAGACCTGCTACAACAACTGATAGAGACCTGCTACAACATCTGATAGAGACCTGCTACAACAACTGATAGAGACCTGCAACAACAACTGATAGAGACCTACTACATCAACTGATAGAGACCTGCTACAACAACTGATAGAGACCTGCTACAACAACTGATAGAATCCTACTAGAACAACTGAGAGAACCCTATTACAACAACTGATAGAACCCTACTACAACAACTGAGAGAACCCTACTACAACAACTGATAGAATCCTACTACAACAGCCGATATAACCCTACTACAACAACTGAGAGAACCCTACTACAACAACTGAAAGAACCATATTTCTGTTATTGACCTTCTGCCAAGCCATTCTATTATGCTGTATGGTATTTTTTCTCTTTACTTCCCTCTATCTCTTCGTCCTTCGATTTTTCCAATTTTTCCAATATATTCCAGCTATTCCCTTCCCATTACATGGGGGAAAAATGTGATTTTTTTCTTCCTAATATTGGACATTAGCTCTCTTTTTGCTTTCGCCTCTTTCAGAACGTTTTCATTATTCTTCTTAGCTGTCCATGGTATTCTCAACATTCTTCTGTGAAACCACATTTCTACAGCCTCCAGTGATTTTTTTTGTGTCTGTTGTCATATTGTCCACGATTCACATCCATATGCTCACACTTGGATTCTAACCCATTCACACACACCCACACCCAGCCATACACATACACACACGCACACAGAGAAAGAGACACACACATGGGCTAGCTGAAAAAAAAAAAGTTGAACATCTTCAGAATGTGAATATGGATGTGTTATTAGTGCTTAGCACATAAATTTGTACATGTCTTTTAGCTTTCGTTGACCAGGAAAAAGCATTCGATAGAGCAAACTGAGAACAACTGTGGGATACACTAACAACATACGGAGTAAGCCAACATCTAACTAACGTAACTAAAAGTATTTACATCAACTCATTTCCTATTTATTCAAATTCTCCACTGGTTTTAAACTGCCTACCTGCTATTGTTGAATTGATGTTCTTGTTTTTCTTTTGCGATGTTCTTACTCCTTTGTCTCACCTTGTCTTACTCCTTTGTCTCACCTTGTCTTACTACTTTGATCTGTGTCGCCTGCTACTGTTCTGACTACGCAGCTGCTGTTGATGTAGGGACTTTAACATAGGTTGGTTAGATGTTAACGTACTCCGAATGTTAATATCTCCGACAGTTATTTTCGCTTACTTGATCAAGGGAGATCTTAAAAAACATCAGAAAGAAACAATCAACATTTTTCGGGCACATCATGAGAAGAGGAAAGTTGGAATACTTGGTTACAACTGGCAAAATAAAAGGAAAGAGAGATTGCGGACGACAAAGAGAGAAAATACTGGATAGCTTGGTGTAATGGCATGGAAAACAGTCAACAACAGAACTGATACGATGCACTGTAGATAGAAGATTGTGGAGGGACATGATCGCCTACGTCAACCGGCAGGGTACATGATGATGATGATGATGATGATCGAACGCTTATTTCCAGATCTATGAAAACTGAGAACACACTTCGATTTTATTCTGTCATCTTTTCTGCGAAACGTTTTAAAGCGAAAAGTACTTTAAAACTGTACGCGTAACGTCACATTCAGTAAAACTACTTATAATGGACACTTTTGCTACCTGGCGACGTCCAAAGAGCAACCATTAGACCATGGTTGGATTAGACGGAAACTTCGAAGTGCTGACAAAGCAGAACGTGAATACGAAATGAGGCTTATTTGGAAATGAAAGTAACTTGTTATATAAACAAAGTTGGTTGTGTTTACTAGCATAATATTTTATAATCGTAGTTCTTAAAGATTATAATGTAAACTAAGTTTTAACAACTAACAGTAAATAGCTACTCTTTCACATGCAATGAGAAACAGCTACGTTAAATTATAATGGAATGGTAGATGGGCAGGGAAGCAGTGATTACCACGTGGTTTTTGCTCTAGTAAGTAAACCATATTTTTTAAAACCTAATCCGGACGAATTAATTTGACTTAAATTTTCCATCAATAAAATGGAATTTCTTCCGTCTTTTTCAAGTGAATAATACATATATTTTACAATTAATTAAAACACCTAACAATATAGACTTACAAAACTTTGTCAGGGGTTATTGAATTAAACGGTATTGAGTTTCAGTTTCAGTATATATATATATATCTGGGATCAAGACTCAATCAGAGTAGGATTCCAGACTCTCACATGAAGACAGCTGTCTGTTTAAGTGAATTGATCGATCCCACAGACAGAACATCATAATTAGAGTCTGTTAGATCCACTCTGATTGAATACTTGTTAAAACGTTGCACTGTGTTCTGCACCAGTGGCACAGTGCATCCGATTTCAGCCAGCATTTTATTCAGGTTTGCTTTCCTTAGCCTTTGATTGTCCTTAATCTTCCTGCAAGGCAGCAAATTGTCTTTTCTGTAGGGGGATTCTGCCTTAGATGGTCGGCCCTCCCAGGTTTACGAGCACCATCTGCCCGAGTCACTAGAGGTGGCTAATACAGACATGCACACACAAAGATATGAGATGTGACTAACACTGACATGCACACAAGGATATGAGGCATGACTAACACTGACACACACCAAGATATGAGATATGACTAACCCAGACACACACACACACACACACAGACATACTAAGATATGAGATTTGACTAACACAGACACACTATAAAATATGAGATATGACTAACACAGATACACACACTAAGATATGAGATATAACTAAAAACAGTCATGCACACACAAAGATATGAGACATGACTAACATAAACATGCACTCACAAAGATAGGAGATGTGACTAACATAAACATGTCTAAAACATGAGATATGACTAACACAGATACACACACAAAGATATGAGATATGACTATACACAAACACACAAAGATATAAGACATGACTAACATAAACAGACACACATTAAGATATGAAATGTGACTAGCATGGACCTGCACATAAAGATATGAGATATGACTGACATAGACATGCACACAAAGATATGAGATATGACTAACACAGACATACACGCACAAAGATATGACACATGACTAACACAGATACACATTAAGATATGAGACATGATTAACACGAACACACACCAAGATATGAGCCATGGCTAGCACACACACACACAAGCTAAGATATGAGCCATGGCTAGCACAGAAACATACTAAGATATGAGCCATGGCTAGCACAGAAACACATTAAGATATGAGCCATGGCTTCACGGAAACACCAAGATATGAATCATGGCTAGCACTGAAACACATTAAGATATGAACCATGGCTAGCACGGAAATACACCAAGATATGAACCATGGCCAGCACAGACACACACCAAGATATGAACCTTGGCCAGCCCTGACACACACCAAGATATGAACCTTGGCCAGCACAGACACACACCAAGATATGAACCTTGGCCAGCACATACACACACCAAGATATGAACCTTGGCCAGCACATACACCTACTAAGATATGAACCATGGCTAGCACGGATATACACCAAGATATGAACCATGGCCAGCATACACACACACCAAGATATGAATCATGGTCAGCCCAGACACACACCCAGATATGAGCCATGGCCAGCACATACTACACCCACCAAGATATCAGCCATGTCTATCACAGACTCCCACTGATATATGAGCTACGACCGACTAGCACGGATATACACCGAGAATTGAGCCATGACTATCACAGACACCCACCAAGATAGGAATCATGGCTATCACATACACACACAAAGATATGAGCCATTGTTAGCACAGACAACCACCAAGATATAAGCCACGACTAACATATACACTTGGTAACGTCCACCAAAGTTTGTCTGAGGTTCTTGGTAAAGTTTCTACTGACGATCACGAAGATCCAAAACTTGCAGGCATGGTGGGCGTGGCTGTCGTGCTGGAAGATCAGCCGGATAAGACCTTCAGAGAATGTCAATTTCATGTCCCCTGAGTCTTGAGTCCGCATCAGATAGTACTGTCTGGCCACGTGGCTGGGTGCGTTCATGATGATGTAAGACAGATACAAGGCAAAGAGCATCCTATCCACACGAACCTGGGCGCTAGCTTACACTGAGCTCCACCTTTGATCGTTGATCGGTTTCAGTTCGGCAACTTCCAACATCGGCAGGCCACTGAGCTTCCTCCACCAGAACTTGTATATGATGGACAGAACGAACGTGGAGAGCATGACAGTAATGGCGATTAGCGGTAATAGCAACGTTACTACCGAGTCAATGTAGGTTATTATATGCAAGAACATCAGCCTTTGACTTGACAAGCATTTCTCTGGACCTATCTAGTTTGGCGTTACCAAAGAAATAAGGTACTGTTAAACATTACTTTAATATTGCAATTGATATCTATATGTTGTTTAATTTTTTTTTATTTTAAACTTTTTTTTTGTTATTGAGAAACAAAACTAGCTATTGTAATTTCATTAAGTGCGTGTATCGCATAAGTACCGTGAATATTGACAAAAATAAAATCAAACAGCAAATAAACACAGTTATTATGAAATTTAAAGTTATCTTTTTTTGCATCTATACAATTTCTTGCACACACAGTCACACACCCACCCACACATATTATAAATATATATAAATAAATATGTATATGTATACATACACACACACACACACATATATATATATATATATATATATATATATATATATATATATATATATATCGTTCGTCCCTGATTTTGTGGGACAGTCTCAGAAATAAGCAAAAAAATGCTATGAATGTAAAAAAATATTACAAATGTCCCCGAAAACAATGGGAAAAAAATGGTCACCCTATATTAATGACGTCATTAACAGAACATCGAAACATGACTGTTTTTGATATAAGGAAATGTTTAAATTTTGTTTAAGACACACAAAAAAGTTTTAATTTTACAGAAGTTTATAAGGCCCTAGTTTCATTTGTTACTGATTCATCGGAAAAGAGAGAGCAAATACTAATAGTAGAAAGAAAGAAAGAAAGAAAGAAAAAAAAATAAAGATAATAATTTGTATCAATTAGCTGTATACCAACAAAAATAAATGCAGAAACAAACAGAGATAGTGTCCCTTCATTCACCAGAACTGAAAGCTTCACAACAAAAACCGATCTCTAGAGAATCAGCAGACACAAAGAAATATATCTATTCATCTTCTTGTCTCAATTAAAAAATAAACTCTATCTATTGTCCTTTCGAGCCGAAGACGGCACATAGGGCAGAACCACAATCTCAAAAACAGAAACCTTGCGTGCCAAAATGGCACATATTGCAGAGATCGCTGCTTCTAAAATCTATGGCGCTGTTTCCATAACAATACTTTTTACAATGACAGCTTGTCAAGCCATCGATCAACCTCCTTAGTCGCCTCTTACGACATGCCTGGAAGGTCACAGTGTCGATATTCTTTACCCCCTCATATGAGGCCCAGGTAACACACGGGAATAACAAAATTTAATTAATTTAATTAAAATAATTTGCTTCTAATATTTTTAACAGCAATAATTGCGTGGTAACAGAAGATGACCACACTAATAATTATTTTGTTCACATTTAAATCAGCTATTTAAAAGCCTACAAAAAAAGCCTTTAAAGTTTATGCAACGTTATTTCATGGAAATATACCTTTCTCCCCACCACATGCCCGCAAATATTACCGTAGTTAAATTTACATGCCAAAACAGATTTGTTTCTTTAAAATGTAGCGCGAGCTGCGGGAACAGTATTCAAGGTATATGTCAGGTTGATTATACATCTCACGTGACCTAGTTTTTTTTTTTTTTTTTTTTTTTGTAAGTAGAAAAAAAAAACTGGATTGGAAAAACACTTTCCAGGCAAATAAAAGAAAGGTTATTTTTTAACCGTAGGGTTCGAATATTATAATGATGAGATATCATTGGTGAATTTGTGAATGGCTAGCTAGATCATCATCATTATCTTATCGTTCATCGTCATTATCACTCTTCTTTTCATCTTCTGGTTGCTGACAGAACATAATTGAGCTGGGGAGACTATATATAGAGTTACCTCGTCGGCCTGATGACAGCAAGGCCCGAGGTTCAAAACCAACCACAAGAGGTGGTGATTTGTAAAAAAAAAAAAAAATAGAAAAAAAAATCATTCGTGATGTTACCCTGTCCTGATCTCTTGGGTAGTTAGATCCGATGTCTGGTCATTTCAGATAACAATAATAAAAAAAAACAAGATTCCCGTGTGCACTCGCGCATGGTAAAGAACCTTTGCCATTTAAAGTTGAAAAGAGAAGGACATAAATATGGCCACGGCTCAAATTGTCAGCAAAGACCTATCCATATCGTGGATCCCAGACCGTGCGACGGAGTTCGTGCACGAGGGTTAGGATTGTCCTCGGATTGTCTCGAGATTCTCAAGGAGGATATCGGAACACCTATGTACTCGTCCGGTGTGCAGTATTGATGATGATCCTAACAATAACATATTGCAGTTCTTTTCTTTCTTTTGGAAGAGAGAGTGATAGTTTTACTGGACGAAATGAAAAACTCTGGCCTGAACACTTGCTGACGACTACATGAGGCATGTTGCCTTTATTCTCCGGCCTCTCAAGTCAATAAAGAAGAAAGACACAGAAAAAAAAAGCTAGACCCTTATAGGGTTAATATATATATAGGGAGCTGTGATAGCTCAATGGTTAGTAAACTGGGCTACAAAGAACAAAAGGTCGGGTTCGATCCCAACCGACGGCTTTCGGGTTCACCCAGCCTTAAATGGGTACCGGATTTTTTCTGGGGAAGTAAAGCGGCACGGGCGTAATACCGACCACTCTTCTTCTTCTTCTTCTACCTTTTTAGCTCCCAGTGGAGCATAGGTCCTTAACAAACATTTTCCAAGTCATTTTGCTTTTTGCCATTCTGTTAAGATCATTCCATGTCTTCCCCATCATCTTCATCTCTGCTTCTATCTGTCTTCTCCAAGAATTCCTTGGTCTTCTTCATTGTCTTTTCCCCTGGGGATTCGCAAAAAGGGCCTGTTGTGTAATACTCTCAGTTGGCTTCCGTAGTGTGTGTCCTATCCAGCGCCATCGTCTTCGCTGTATCTCTTTATCCACTGGTATTTTTTGAATGGTACATTTCCATAATTCTATGTTAGTGATTTTGTACTGCCATTTCCATCCCTTTATTCTGCGTAAGCATCCATTAATGAAACTCTGTATCTTCGTGATTGTCAATTTTGTTGTTCTCCATGTTTCACAGCCATATAATAGGACCGCTTTAACATTTGAGTTGAACATTTTTATTTTTGTATTGAATCTAATTTCTTTGGATTTCCATATGTTTCCCAGTGCAATGAAAGCTCCTCTTGCTTTTGATATCCTTATTTTGGTATCATTTTCTGTTCCTGCCTCTTTATCTATATTACTGCCCAGATATATGTAAGATTGTATGTCTAAAAGAGGTATTTCTCCTAGTTTTATTTGGTTATTGCCAGCTGTATTAATTCTCATAATGTTGGTCATATCTCTATTAATTAATCTTCAGTCCTAGCTGTTGTGATCTCTCATCAAGTATGCTCACTTTATCCTGCATCTGTTGATGGCTGTGTAATAGGAGAGCTATGCTATATATCTATTGACCTTTCGAGCCGTAACCGGCCCATAGGGCGTAGACCAAGATACACCTTCTCCTATATGAATTTTTTGTTCTAGCAGTTTTCTTTTAAAGATATTTTATCAAATGTCGCCATCTGTCTCTGTTCTGTGCAAGCAGTTCTATCTCATTGAGGGAGCCGATTCCTGCTGCTCTTGCCTCTCTCATCAATGTTCTTCTCAGTGTCTCCCTGGGGCTTCCTCTTTTTCTTTTACCTGTTGTTTCCCATATGAGGGCTTGCTTTGCTATTCGGTTATTATCTCTTCTCATCACATGTCCAACGTATGACCATCGTCTTTTCTTTATTACTGAAGATATTAGTGGTTGATTTGCGATTTCTCTAATTTCCTCGTTTGTTTTGAATTCGTTCCATGCTATACCAAGTATTTTCCTTAGACATTTATTTTCGAATGCGTTCAACTTTGTTTCTATATCTCTTGTTGTTTTCCAGCTTTCACACGCATACGTAAGGGATGATAGTACATTTGATTTGAATAGCCTAAGTTTTGTTTTGTGTTTATAAGTTTATGACTATGCTATCAGCACAGTCTAAATCATCAAGTTGTTTGGTCAGTGACCACTGGATCCCATTTCTGTTGTTTCGAGTTATTTTCATAATCCAATCTATGGCCAGTAGAAAGAGAAATGGAGACAGAAGGCATCCCTGCCTTACTCCTGTTCTTATTCCAAATGCTTCTGTAAGCTGTCCTTCATGCACCACACTACATTTTGTGCCTTCATACATTGTCTTTATCAGGTTAATAAATTTTATGGGGATTCCGTAATGACTCAGCAACTTCCAAAGCATTCTTCTGTCTAAACTATCAAATGACTTTTCGTAATCTATGAATCCAGTATAAAGTGGGGATTTTAGTTCTAAACTTTGTTCAACTATTATACGTAGAGTAGTTATTTGATCAGCACATGATCTGTTCTTCCTAAAACCTGCTTGTTCATCCTTCAAATGTTTCTCTATAGCTTCTTTTAGTCTCTTCAGAATGATTCTGCTTAATATTTTTCCTGGCACTGATAGTAGCATAATTCCCCTATAATTTGTGCACTCCTGTAAACTTCCTTTCTTTGGTAGTTTGATCATATAACCTTCTTTCCAGTCTTTAGGTATTTCTTCCCTCTCCCAAATTTTATCTAATAGATTATGTAGCATCTTGGTAGAGATGTTAATATCTGCTTTTATGGCTTCCGAAGGAATTTCATCAGGTCCTGTGGCTTTACCATTTTTTAATAGTTTAATGGCTTTCATTATTTCTTCTTTACTTGGTTTTCCACAGTTAACGTGTAACTCTTCTTCTGCTGGTAGTATATCTGGAGGATTATTTGAGCCGGTTCTGTTCAAAAGTTCTTCAAAATGCTCTTTCCATCTCTCCATTTGTTCCCTTATATTACTAAGCAGATTTCCTTTCTTATCTTTAATAAAGGCATTGATCTGTTTGTATTTTCCACTTAATTTCTTTGTGCTGTTGTACAGTTCTTTCATATTCCCTTTATTTGCTGCTTCTTCTGCCTCTTTAGCTAGTTCATCTATATATTTCCTCTTGTCCCTTTTAATGCAGCTTCTCACTTCTTTGTTCACCTCTGTGTAAGCTTCCTGTGTCTTGGCTTTATTACTTTTCGTTTTGCTTTTATTTATGTCTGCTTTCTTGTTCTTTTTTCTTTAATTTTATCCAGGGTCTCTGCTGTCATCCATGCCTTATTCTGGTGTTCTCTTTTCCCCAGTGTTTCTTCGCATGTCTCTTTCCATGTATCTTTTACCTGTTTCCAATGATCTTCTATATTTATTGTATTTTCTAGTTGTTGGAGGACTTGGTATTTGTTTGATATTGTGACTGCGAATTTATCTTTAATTCCTAGTTCTTTAAGAAACCCTACATTGAAATACTTTCTACCCTTATTCGCTGTAGCATACCTATTTTATTTAATTTTAAGTTTGGCTATCAGAAGATGATGATCAGAAGCTACATCTGCCCCTCTATATACTTTTACATTCTGTAAGGATGACTTAAACTTATTATTAATACATATGTGATCAATTTGATTTTACGTTCTATGATCTGGTGACACCCATGTAGCTTTGCGTATTCTTTTATGTTGGAATATTGTTCCTCCTAGGCTCACTTGATTAAGGGCGCAGAAATTCACAAATATCTCTCCATTCTCGTTTATATCTCCAAGTCCATGTTTTCCCATAATCTCTTCGAAGCCTCTGTTGTCTGATCCTACTTTAGCATTTAGGTCTCCCATCAAGATTATAATATCCTTGGCTCGCCTTGCATCCATCTGACATTGTAGCTGTTTATAGAAATACCGACGTAATACCGACCACATTACCCCCAAAATCATGTGCTGAAGATCTGTCAAATGTATGGTCACTAACACCATATTCCCTATATGCCACTTGGTGTGACGGGTCACTAACACCATATTCCCTATATGCCACTTGGTGTGACGGGTCACTAACACCATATTCCCTATATGCCACTTGGTGTGACGGGTCACTAACACCATATTCCCTATATGCCACTTGGTGTGACGGGTCACTAACACCATATTCCCTATATGCCACTTGGTGTGACGGGTCACTAACACCATATTCCCTATATGCCACTTGGTGTGACGGGTCACTAACACCATATTCCCTATATGCCACTTGGTGTGACGGGTCACTAACACCATATTCCCTATACTCCACTTGGTGTGACGGGTCACTAACACCATATTCCCTATATGCCACTTGGTGTGACGGGTCACTAACACCATATTCCCTATATGCCACTTGCCGTGACGGGGATCTTTACTTTTATAAATAAATATAGTCATCCCTTGCTACTTCACGGATCATTTATCGCAGCCTCAGTACTTCGCGGATCATTTATCGCGGCCTCAGTACTTCGCGGATCATTTATCGCGGCCTCAGTACTTCGCGGATCATTTATCGCGGCCTCGGTACATCGCGGATTGTTCAAACATTCACAATTTCGGAATTATTATTTTTTAAAACATGTTTTTATGTATGTTATTTATACTATTCCTGTGTGTTACCAGGGTCTCATTATGAGTAAAGAATAGTGACACTGTGACCTTCCAAGCATGTCGTAAGAGGCGACTAAGGAGATTGATTGATCGATGGCTTGACAAGCTGTCATTGTAAAAACTATTGTTATGGAAACAGCCATAGATTTTAGAAGCAGTGATCTCTACAATATGTGCCATTTTGGCATGCAAGGTTTCTGTTTTTGAGATTGTGGTTCTGCCCTATGTGCCGTCTTCGGCTCGAAAGGACAATATATAGATAGATAGATTTATAATATTAATATTTTATTTACATGTTTGAAACTATTCTTTAATGTTCTAATGATAACATATGCACTTATATGGTTTCATATACACTTATTGATATTATACATACACAAAAAATGTACGTATGTTAAAAATGAGAGGGTGACACTACTTCGCTGTTTTTCACTTATCGTGGCCGGTTCTGGTCCCTATTGACCGCGATAACTGAGGGATTACTGTATATATATATATATATATATATATATATATATATATATATATATATATATATATATATATATATATATATATATAACCAACTTAATATTGGCGGTGTATTTGCAAGAAATCTTCAACAATACCTATCCCTCCCTAGGTTTATAGTAGCACTTCTATCCAATATCTTTCTTTTCCACGTCAGAACTTTTACTCTAACTCAGGTCTCCATTTTTTAAAAAGTAAAACAAAGGCGTTCTCAAGGAAGTGCTAGAACTACGCAATTTCATAAACGCCACAATGAAAAGGTCACAAAGGCCACAATGAAACGGTCACAAAGGCCACAATGAAAAGGTCACAAAGGCCACAATGAAAAGGCCACAATGAAAAGGTCACAAAGGCCACAATGAAGCGGTCACAAAGGCCACAATGAAAAGGTCACAAAGGCCACAAATGCCATCTTTCTCCGGACAATGTTATCATCATCATCAAGTATCGGTCCTGCTGGCGTAGGTAATCATGTCTCTCCACAACTTTCGATCGCGACAGTTATTTATCATTTATGTTGTTGACCTTCTGCCAAGCCATACTCTTAAGCTGTCTGGTATTTTTTATCTTTGCTTCCCTCTATCTCTTCGTCACTCAATTTTCCCAGTTGTTACAATATATTTCAGCTGTTCTCTTCTCATTACATGGCCAAAAAATGATGATTGTTTCTTCCTAATATTGGAAATTTGCCCTCTTTTTGCTTTGGCCTATTTCAGAACATTTTCATTACTTTTCTTAGCTGTCGGACAGTGTTATAGGAAGAGAAATTTCGTAATGCTAAATCAAGGAGAAGTAGAAGACGATATTGGAGTCGGATGTGTCGGGACGATAGGCGCGATGTCTCTACATGTTGAGTAATAGGAGGAGACGTTATAGAGCTTCAGGGAGTAATTTTCTCATTATCAGAAGTTGCAACATCACCCAACAGTCGAGTATGTGATTTCGGCACTTTAAAATGTAAGCAACAACACAACGCAATTTTACGTTCATCTAACGGAAATCTGCTCTGGCTTTCTCAAAAGCCATGCTCCCCTATCCGTCGGTCTATGTATGAATCAGCGTCCCCACCCGACTTGGTTCACGTACAAACGCTTACACTTAACTATGTTTCCTGGTCATCTTATTTTCCTATCACAAATAAGTTAGCAAAGTTAGTTGCTCAAGAAATCAGAAACATCTGTCTACTTTTGAACTCAAAGTACGTAAAGTAAAGAACGAATTCCAAGGTTGGGTTACCAACATGGACGAGTCACAATCATTGGGTATGGACGGGGGACTGGTTGGCCTCGAGACAGAGAGGTTGTGGGCTCAAATCCCGGCTACACCGGTTGGAATTTTTATTTATGATTTCTCTCTGCGGCAACCAGCACTGGACTCAGCAGCGAGGCCCGGCTTGAAACGTTAGTTACTCATGGACGGAAAAAAATATGAGTACCTCTGAATGGGAGTTATCTGCCTGTGCGGCGAGGGACACCTGTGTTCACGGCTGCCAGGGAAAACCGGATTAACACGCAAGATTCAGTTCCTAGTCTCTAGTGACTTCGTCGGAGGTAAAAGTCAGCGAATGCAAAAGAAAACATAATTGATATTGTCGGACCTTTGCCACAGATATCTCTGAGGCTGTTCGCTGAGGTGGGACCGACCAATAGTTGTGACGTTTTCAGCATTGTGAGCATGGGTGGTTGTGGGTAAAATGAGGTCAGCCGTTTATAGCTCACATAGCTAGAGACGTCACAGGTATTGGGGTGTTTTCGAAAATACTAAAGATACTCAACATAAAACACAACTTAGCATTGTCATCTCTAACTTTCACACCCTCAGTTATGACATGTGAAAGCTGGAGAACGAGAAAGGAGATTGAGAAAAAAAAAAATCAACGCATTTGAAAACAAATGCCTAAGAAAAATACATTGCATTAATTAGAATAAATTCAAGACAAACGCTGAAATAAGAGAAGTGATCATGCTACCATTTATCTCGTCTAATTTTAGGAAAAGAATATGGACATATGCCGAGCAGAAACGTCGAAAGAATTACTAAGCAGCTCTGAAATGGGAAACATCAGGTCAAAGGAAAAGAGAAACACTGAAAAGAACTCTAGCAAAATAGGCAGGTTGGACTCACTCTATAATCGAACAACTCGCCCAGAATAGACAACTGACGAGTGGCTCTACGTGCCCAATGTGCAGTCTAACGGCACTGGAAGGATCAAGAATCAAGGGGGAAAAAAACTATTTACTCGGCAGGGATTCGACCCCTCGTTCTCCTGGTCTGGAGCCTGCCATATTATGGAATCGGCTACCCACTCTCTCACATTATTGATCTCTAATCATTGACACGTAAATCTGAGCTAGTTAACAATGTTATTTTATGTCTACATTCGCTTCTATTTACCTGTCGCTAAAAGAAGTATCGTATAAAAATACACCTGAAATCTGTCACAGGTGAGAGATAAATGGGGCATTCTGTTGTCTGAGGAATTAAAGAGAAAGAGGAAGGAGATGTCTTTGTTCAAAAAAGCAAAATAACAAAAAAAGAGAGAGAGAGAGATAGAGAGAGAGAGAGAGAGAGAGAGAGGGTTGGTCTTTGTCTAAAAAAGATGAAAGAAGAGTGTTTGGAGGAGGGGATGGAACCTTGTCTTAAAATAGACAGATAAGAGAGAGAAACATAACTTTACTATGTGTTAGATAGATAGATAGATAGATAGATAGATAGATAGATAGATAGATAGATAGATAGATAGATAGATAGATAGATAGATAGATAGATAGATAGATAGATAGATAGATAGATAGATAGATAGATAGATAGATAGATAGATAGATAGATAGATAGATAGATAGATAGATAGATAGATAGATAGATAGATAGATAGATAGATAGATAGATAGATAGATAGATAGATAGATAGATAGATAGATAGATAGATAGATAGATAGATAGATAGATAGATAGATAGATAGATAGATAGATAGATAGATAGATAGATAGATAGATAGATAGATAGATAGATAGATAGATAGATAGATAGATAGATAGATAGATAGATAGATAGATAGATAGATAGATAGATAGATAGATAGATAGATAGATAGATAGATAGATAGATAGATAGATAGATAGATAGATAGATAGATAGATAGATAGATAGATAGATAGATAGATAGATAGGCAGGCAGGCAGGCAGGCAGGCAGGCAGGTAGGTAGGTAGGTAGGTAGGTAGGTAGGTAGGTAGGTAGGTAGGTAGGTAGGTAGGTAGGTAGGTAGGTAGGTAGGTAGGTAGGTAGGTAGGTAGGTAGATAGATAGATAGATAGATAGATAGATAGATAGATAGATAGATAGATAGATAGATAGATAGATAGATAGATAGATAGATAGATAGATAGATAGATAGATAGATAGATAGATAGATAGATAGATAGATAGATAGATAGATAGATAGATAGATAGATAGATAGATAGATAGATAGATAGATAGATTATTTTTATTACACTTTGGAAAAAGATAAAAGTTGTGAATTTTTTATCTTTTAAGATTTAGAGAGAGAGAGAGAGAGAGAGAGAGAGAGAGAGAGAGAGAGAGAGAGAGAAAAACTTATCTTTTCCTTAAAATAGGGAGAGATATAAAGAGATATCTATTGCTGTAATTTGTAGAGAGGGAAAGATGCATATTTTTTTTAAGATGGTAAAATAAATGTATGAATTGACCTTAAGATGGTAAAATAAATGTATGAATTGACCTTAAGATGGTAAAATAAATGTATGAATTGACCTTAAGATGGTAAAATAAATGTATGACTTGACCTTAAGATGGTAAAATAAATGTATGAATTGACCTTAAGATGGTAAAATAAATGTATGAATTGACCTTAAGATGAAGCGAGAAGGGGGAGAGAAGAAGGAGACATGTCATTGTTTTAAGATGGTGAGAAAATAAAGAGCAGAGAAGAGATTGACAGAAAGATGTCTTCATGGAGTTCACGTTCACATGAGGCAGCAACAAGTGCACAAAGATGGCCCCTATTGTTGCAAGCAACAAAACGGCTTGCTGTAATTGGCTGTCGAACACATTCTGTTTATCCTCCTGCCTTTGACGTAAGCTGGGGGTGGGGGTGTTTAGGGAGAGCAGGGAGAATAGAATGGGAGCGCTGACATAAATCTATTATGTCTGTTGAAATATGAGATCAGGTATCTGTTCGGTGGTATAGTTCCACACTATTGTCACGGCTTAGCGACCTCCAGTTTTCTTTTCTTCATTCTATTCTGTTGTGTTTTTAGCAGATCTTCTGCCAACAAGAAATGATTAAATGTTAAATTATTTTTGTTTCTCTCCGTTTTTGTTTTTGCTGCTGTTGTTTATTGCTAGAGTTATCAATGGCAGCAGTTCAGTCAATTGTCTTGTTCGGTCATATACGTTTAATCTAGATGCCTTGTTGCATAAAGTGTGAAATAGTGATGGATAATAGATTATGGATGTGGGGGGAAGGAGAGAGAGAAAGAGATACATCAAAGGCACACGTATGGTATATGGTAACAGACAGAAAATATAACTAGAGGTAAACCTGTTCAGATGAGATCTAGTTACATTCGGGAAAAAAAACTGTCCATTAATGATCTAGTAACGGTTACATGAATTGTCAAGAATAGATCTAGCAATAATTGTCAAGACGAGATGAAGTAACGATCATAAGAACTGCCAGAAGAGATCTAGTAACGATCATAAGAACTGCCAGGAGAGATCTAGTAATGATACAAGAACTGCCAGAAGAGATCTAGTAACGATACAAGAACTGCCAGGAGAGATCTAGTAACGATACAAGAACTGCCAGAAGAGATCTAGTAACGATACAAGAACTGCCAGGAGAGATCTAGTAATGATCACAAGAACTGTCAGAAGAGATCTAGTAACGATACAAGAACTGTCAGAAGAGATCTAGTAACGATCACAAGAACTGCCAGGAGAGATCTAGTAACGATCACAATAACTGCCAGACAAGATCTAGTAACGATCATAAGAACTGCCAGAAGAGATCTAGTAACGATACAAGAACTGCCAGGAGAGATCTAGCAACGATCACAAGAACTGTCAGAAGAGATCTAGTAACGATCACAAGAACTGTCAGAAGAGATCTAGTAACGATCACAAGAACTACCAGAAGAGATCTAGTAACGATACAAGAACTGCCAGGAGAGATCTAGCAACGATCACAAGAACTGTCAGAAGAGATCTAGTAACGATCATAAGAACTGCCAGTAGAGATCTAGTAACGATCACAAGAACTGCCAGAAGAGATCTAGTAACGATCACAAGAACTGCCAGTAGAGATCTAGTAACGATCACAAGAACTGCTAGACAAGATCTAGTAACGATCATAAGAACTGCCAGAAGAGATCTAGTAACGATACAAGAACTGTCAGAAGAGATCTAGTAACGATCACAAGAACTGCCAGGAGAGATCTAGTAACGATACAAGAACTGTCAGAAGAGATCTAGTAACGATCACAAGAACTGCCAGAAGAGATCTAGTAACGATCACAAGAACTACCAGAAGAGATCTAGTAACGATCACAAGAACTACCAGAAGAGATCTAGTAACGATCACAAGAACTACCAGAAGAGATCTAGTAACGATCACAAGAACTACCAGAAGAGATCTAGTAACGATCACAAGAACTACCAGAAGAGATCTAGTAACGATCACAAGAACTACCAGAAGAGATCTAGTAACGATCACAAGAACTACCAGAAGAGATCTAGTAACGATCACAAGAACTACCAGAAGAGATCTAGTAACGATCACAAGAACTGCCAAACGTTATCTAGTAACAATCACAAGAATTGCCAGACAAGATCTAGTAACGATCACAAGAACTGCCAAACGTTATCTAGTAACAATCACAAGAATTGCCAGACAAGATCTAGTAACAATCACAAGAATTGCCAGACAAGATCTAGTAGCGATCATAAGAACTGCCAGAAGAGATCTAGTAACGATCACAAGAACTGCCAAATGTTATCTAGTAGCGATCATAAGAACTACCAGAAGAGATCTAGTAACGATCACAAGAACTACCAGAAGAGATCTAGTAACGATCACAAGAACTACCAGAAGAGATCTAGTAACGATCACAAGAACTACCAGAAGAGATCTAGTAACGATCACAAGAACTACCAGAAGAGATCTAGTAACGATCACAAGAACTACCAGAAGAGATCTAGTAGCGATCACAAGAACTACCAGAAGAGATCTAGTAACAATCACAAGAATTGCCAGACAAGATCTAGTAACGATCACAAGAACTGCCAAATGTTATCTAGTAGCGATCATAAGAACTGCCAGAAGAGATCTAGTAGCGATCACAAGAACTACCAGAAGAGATCTAGTAACGATCACAAGAATTGTCAGACAAGATCTATAACGATCACAAGAACTGCCAAACGTTATCTAGTAGCGATCATAAGAACTGCCAGAAGAGATCTAGTAACGATACAAGAACTGCCAGAAGAGATCTAGTAACGATACAAGAACTGTCAGAAGAGATCTAGTAACGATCACAAGAACTACCAGAAGAGATCTAGTAACGATACAAGAACTGCCAAACGTTATCTAGTAGCGATCATAAGAACTGCCAGAAGAGATCTAGTAACGATACAAGAACTGTCAGAAGAGATCTAGTAACGATCACAAGAACTACCAGAAGAGATCTAGTAACGATACAAGAACTGCCAAACGTTATCTAGTAGCGATCATAAGAACTGCCAGAAGAGATCTAGTAACGATACAAGAACAGACATGCAATGGACATCGTAGGAAACATGAAAGGATTCCAGATCAAGGGCAACGTGACGTTGATAGTTAGTTTGGACCAGATATATGACATCCTTTGTAGAATGAACATGGACCGCCCAAAATGGAGAAATGATGTTGTTGCTCTACACTACATCATAAGGTGTGCTGGCCACTACACGGTCTTTGACCGACCAAAGAAGATAACGATGGGCACATTCATGATGACCTCCTTCCAGTATAACAACAATATAAATAAATCTAGAGAAGAATTTGTTAAATGTCTACTTTGGTGAGTTTGTACTGGTAAGAAAGCTGAAGCACAGCGCGAATGAAAACATTCAGACTGTCAACGTGAACCTAAGGATAACATTTATATTTATATTTTGTTTATATTCGTTTATATTTATATTTATAATTATATTTATATTTCTTTTATATTCTGGCCAAAGAAACAGGGACTGCTCAACAGTTAGCTTACAACACACACACACACACACACACACACATACAAACACATATACACACACACGCATAAACACATATGACAGTGACAAGTTGGATAAGGACAGGTCACGTACTCAAAAATATTCTCAGGAACTGCCAAAGAGTGGACACTGGAGGGATGAGCAATAAGCAGCAGATCAAAGAAAACCTGATAGATATTTATTTCATTTTCCTCTCGGGACAAAGACAAAACATAGGGCGGAAGTCATAGTTCTCCACGATTGATGATTTGCTGCTAGTTCTTGTAGTTCTAGTTTATTTCTAGGTCTTTATTACCATGGTTTAGCCTTCTCTAATAATTGTTTTGTGTAGCAATAATCTGCTTTGCCTGTTTTTCTTTTCACATTTTCACAAGATGGTTTCCACATGTTCGGGGAGTCTTTCTTCATTCATTTGGTAGACAGAGATGGAGACACAAATGTACTTTGTGACCAACACCACAGGAACACCCTGCGAGAGATGGTCATGGACTGAACAGCATGTGTAAAGAGTTCATTTCTCTTCTACAAAATACGATACCACAGCAATAACCCAAGTCCTCTTTTTGAATTCTTTTTTCCTACTTTGCGATCTGCATTCACAAGAGAGTAATCATACCCAGACCGCACCAAAGACTGGGAATAACAGAAATTCAACAAGGTTGACAAAAGTCATGGTCTTTTTCACACTGTCTTCTTTACTTGTCTTTGGAATGATATTGCTAACATGGCGATTGGCAACACGATTCTATCAGGTAATTTCAGAATCATTAAAAGTGAAACTCCTCCAGATGTCTACACTATTGCGGGGAATAGATGGGAGGGGTTTAGTTTACAATTATGTTTCTCTGTGAACAGCTCTTATCGGAAACCTTGTATGAATTTATTAGTGCGTTATTGTTATTACACCAAGTGTTGTACCGATCTCATTCTCATCATACAGGAAGATCTCAGTCGCTCTACCGATCTCATTCTCATCATACAGGAAGATCTCAGTCGCTCTACCGATCTCATTCTCATCATACAGGAAGATCTCAGTCGCTCTACCGATCTCATTCTCATCATACAGGAATATCTCAGTCGCTCTACCGATCTCATTCTCATCATACAGGAAGATCTCAGTCGCTCTACCGATCTCATTCTCATCATACAAGGAAGATCTCAGTCGCTCTACCGATCTCATTCTCATCATACAGGAAGATCTCAGTCGCTCTACCGATCTCATTCTCATCATACAGGAAGATCTCAGTCGCTCTACCGATCTCATTCTCATCATACAGGAATATCTCAGTCGCTCTACCGATCTCATTCTCATCATACAGGAAGATCTCAGTCGCTCTACCGATCTCATTCTCATCATACAAGGAAGATCTCAGTCGCTCTACCGATCTCATTCTCATCATACAGGAAGATCTCAGTCGCTCTACCGATCTCATTCTCATCATGCAGGAAGATCTCAGTCGCTCTACCGATCTCATTCTCATCATACAGGAAGATCTCAGTCGCTCTACCGATCTCATTCTCATCATACAGGAAGATCTCAGTCGCTCTACCGATCTCATTCTCATCATACAGGAAGATCTCAGTCGCTCTACCGATCTCATTCTCATCATACAGGAAGATGTCGTTACAATACACAAACTTGTAGCACCGATAAGAATCTGTGGGATATTTCTGAGAGCTCTCAGTTAAATAATGACGTACATTTTCCTATTCTTTTTCTTACTCCATCTTTCTCTATCAGATTTTAAACTTTAAATGGTTTTGCGTTTGGCAATCTCTTTCCGATAGGACTAGTGATTATATCTTACCTGCTCTTTTTATATTCGGACGTTAATGAACAAGATTTGAGCTGTCCACACATAATTATAGCCGGGTATCTTTTCTAGACCTGAGTCCAACATCCAATCCATAAAAAAAATAATGAATGAGAAAAAGAGGAAGAGGATAACAAACAAAAGTATGAGAACTAAGAGAAATAGTGTGCAAAATTGTGGGGAGAAATTAATACGGTAAAGCAAGAATAGTTGATTGGGGGTGAACAAGAAAACCAAGAAGAACGAAAAAGAAGATGGGGGTATTGAGTATGATGTTGATGATGATGTTGATGATGCTCATTATGATAATGATGGTGATGATGATGATGATGGTGATGATGATGATGATGATGGTGATGATGATGATGATGATGGTGATGATGATGATGAATATGATGATGATGTTGATGATGCTGATGATGATGATGAGGCTGATGAAGCTGATGATGCTGATGTTGATGATCATGTTGGTGATGCTGATTATGATAATGAGGCTGATGATGCTGATGATGATAATGAGGCTGATGATGCTGATGAGGCTGATGATGCTGATGTTGATGATGATGTTGATGATGCTCATTATGATAATGATGGTGATGATGATGATGAGGCTGATGATGCTGATGAGGCTGATGATGCTGCTGTTGATGATGATGTTGATGATGCTCATTATGATAATGATGGTGATGATGATGCTGATGAGGCTGATGATGCTGATGTTGATGATGATGTTGATGATGCTCATTATGATAATGATGGTGATGATGATGATGATGAGGCTGATGATCCTGATGAGGCTGATGATGCTGCTGTTGATGATAACAATGATGATGGTGATGATGGTGATGATGGTGATGATGATAATGATGATGAATATGATGTTGATGATGATTATGAAGATGATTATGAAGATGATGTTAATGATGATATGTTGATGATGGATATGATGTGGCTGATCATATGATGGTGATGAAGGACAATGAATATGATAACGATGATGATGATAATGATGATGATGATGATCTCGACGACGACGATGATTCTGTGAAAATAAGAAAGAAGAAAATATGGAAGCTAGGAGAGTTTTAAAAAATGAAAATATAAAAAAACACAAACAAAATGGGCAAATGAAAGTAATAGCAACATTATAAAATGGTCAAAGATTGTAAAACTGACAGGACTGTTTAAGTAGGTCACTAACCATTTCATTTGAAAGCCTCACCTCCGACCTTGACTTCATTACACACCACAAACTACATGACTCTACCATTACTTCACACAGTTGAACTTTCTCAGTTGACTCCTCTTTTAATGGTTCTAAGAATGTTCGCATATCTACTGCGTCTACTACTGATGCTGTCTGATGTTCAAAGCTTGATCTAATGCTGCCTCGTATGCCTCATTAATATTTACTCAAGATCACGTATTCAAGATCACACCGAGTTCGCTCATCCCGAGAGTGTCAAAGAATGTGGATTTTAACGATTCCATTTGATCACCGTCTCTGACATTTCGTGTGAACATCTAGCTTTCCCCTTTTCTTTCTATCTTATTTCATTGTTTTTTTCATTATAGTAGTTTTTTTTTCTTTTCCGAATCTAGTGTCATTTTATTTTTTGGCCATGTAAGGAGAAGAGAACAACTGGAATATATTGTAACAACTGGAAAAATTGAGGGACGAAGAGATAGAGGGAAGCAAAGAGAAAAATTCCCAGACAGCTTAAGAGAATGGCTTGGCAGAAGGTCAACAACAGAAATGATAAATAACTGTCGCGATCGAAAGTTGTGGAGAGACATGATCACCTACACCAGCAGGCCCGGTACTTGATGACGATGAGTGTTTTTTTGTTTGACATTTCATCTTCAGAAGGTTATAACTTGTGTTAGAGTTGGCTATATATATATATATAGAGAGAGAGAGATAGAGAGATCCGTCCATGTTAGTTTTGGCCTGCCTCTGTCTTTTTTCCCTTGTATTTTCCCTTCCAAGAGTTCTTAAATGTTATGTACGGCCAGTCTTAAGATATGGATGTGAATCATAGACAATATGACAACAGACAAGAAAATCACTGGAGGTTGTAGAAATGTACCCACGTTTTATAGAAAAATGTTGAAAATACAATTGAAGAGCAATGAAAACATTCTGAAAGAGGCCACAGCAAAAAGAGAGCTAAAATCCAATATTAGGAAGAAATAATCATCATTTTTGGTCATGTAATGAAAAGGGAACAGCTGGAATATATTGTAACAACTGGGAAAATTGAGGGACGAAGGTATCACGGGAAGAAAAGAGAAAAAATACCAGACAGCTTAAGTGAATGGTTTGGCAGAAGGTCAACAACAGAAATTATAAATAACTGTCGAGTTATGAAGATCGAATGTTATGGTTAGACATGATCACCTACGCCAGCAAGCATGGCACATGATGATGATGATAATGGTATATATATATATATATATATATATATATGAAGATACCATTTCTGGTTTATTTTCATGGTGTTCATCTCGAAAAGCCTGCACCTTTATGATACTTCAAACTGTTTGAAGATTTCTGTGTTGCCCAGAATAGAGATAGGATATCAAACCAAACTATTTGCCTGTTTCGCCTTCGTTTTAGCTCAGTGGGCGGACAAGAAACCTTAACAACCAACACAGAGCTGAGGTCGTATGTCGCTGGACGCCGCGGAGCATATTGTGGAAGGTATCGGAGCATATTGTGGAAGGTATCGGAGCATCTATGGACATGTTCGGGGTGCAATGATGATCAATTCATCATCCTCGAGTGCCATCTCCGCATTGAAGGTTGGCTACCATGGAGCGCCATTCCGCTCTGTCGCTTGCTTTGAAAGTATAGGTTGTCATAGACTGACTTGTCCATCTTTTGACGTTACTCGTCCATGTTAGTCTTGGTCTGCCTCTGTCTAATTTCCCTTCCAAGATTACTTTTAGCTGTCTTTTTAAATACCTCAAAAATCTAATTTGTCTTGTTTGAATCGTATTTAGTAGTTCTCTTTTCATTTTTAATTGTTTTACAATTTCATGTTTTGTTTTCTTTTATTTCCATCCAATTGTTCCTATTCTTTTATAAATGTCAGATCACATTTCAAAGGCCTCAATTTTCATTCTGTTGTCTTGTCTAATGTCCATGCTTCTGCACCACACAAGATTGTTGAGAGGATATTATATTTTGTCATTCTCCGTTTTAGCCCTGGTCTTATTTGCCATGATGTTGGTATATTTTCATGGCAAATTGCCATTAAAATTGCCCTTTGCATTTCTATTCTTTTGTTTATTTCAGTTATACATTTTCCATCACTGATTATAGTAAGTTTAAGGTAGTTTAGCTTTGAAATGTCAACAAGTCTATTCCTTAAAATTTGATCTACTTGTAGGTTTTGAGTGTTATCATTGTTTATGATCATAGTTTCAGTCATTTTGATATTCATATCTAATCCATATTTTTGTTGCTGGTCAATGATGATAACCCAGAAATCACTCATTAACTCAGTCCTCTATTGAGCATAATATTAGTGTTGCAGTGACTCTATTGAGCATAATATTAATGTTGCAGTGACTCTATTGAGCATAATATTAATGTTGCATTGACTCTATTGAGCATAATATTAATGTTGCATTGACTCTATTGAGCATAATATTAATGTTGCAGTGACTCTATTGAGCATAATATTAATGTTGCATTGACTCTATTGAGCATAATATTAATGTTGCATTGACTCTATTGAGCATAATATTAATGTTGCATTGACTCTATTGAGCATAATATTAATGTTGCAGTGACTCTATTGAGCATAATATTAATGTTGCATTGACTCTATTGAGCATAATATTAATGTTGCATTGACTCTATTGAGCATAATATTAATGTTGCATTGACTCTATTGAGCATAATATTAATGTTGCATTGACTCTATTGAGCATAATATTAATGTTGCATTGACTCTATTGAGCATAATATTAATGTTGCAGTGACTCTATTGAGCATAATATTAATGTTGCATTGACTCTATTGGAACACAATTGTAGAGACGTGGGGCTGAAGGGTTGGCCAGGATTACAACGTTGAGACGAGCATTTTCATAAACAGTCGTAAACTAGTTGTTGATATATAAATAGACATAAGGCAATCATGAAAATCATTGTGGAAAGACAAAATAACAGCGAAGAAGAGACAGAAGACGATTTCTGCTTGGGGGGGGGGGGGGTGAAAAAATTAAGAAGTGAACTGAATAATTAATCTTTGCAAGATCCTGTTAATAGAATTAAGTGCGGATTTGGTACAGCAGATTGTTAATGTACGTTGTCCAAAGAAAAGTTTGTAAAGTTAAGCAAAAAAATGTGTTTGTAGAATAGAACAAATGAGAAAGGTCTAGAAGAAGAAAGGTTCAGCGAGACTGAAAAATGTGTTGAAATCTAAAAAAAAAAAAAAAAAAAAAAAAAAAAAAAAATTAACTTCCAATCCATTTTTAAATTGTTTTAATTTGCCAGAAAATAAGCTAAACCTTAATAACGAAGACCAAAAAACAAATACAGATAAAAGAAATTAGCAAACTCTAGGCCTATTGGGCAACAAGACTCCAACGTCAACAGGGACACTTTTTAGTGTTGATGGGTAATAACATGACTTAACTACCACTCTCTCCTGTTTGAAGGTAAAGTAAGCACGCTTGATTAATTCGTCATGGGTAAAGTGCAATGTTGTAGATGACGTATTTATTACTTTTGTTAACTTTTAAAGAGAATTAAGAAAATAAAGAAACAGTAGTTATATAACTTGGGTTAATTCTACTTTGTCACCAATGTAATTTTATATGGTTGTATAAAGACGTGACTCCAAAGTGCGATTTTTATAGTTGTAATTACTTCAGCGTACATTTATTGTCATAGATGTTTATGAATTTCGTGATAGATTGGGATGTGGTGTGCCATACAAATAAGTTAGGAAATGCTTTATGTTAAGTTACTGTTTTTGAGGTTTGGCATGGTGGCTCAAAATTTACTCAATATACAAACTAGTAAGACTTATTGAGAGAGCGCTTTAAGTGCTCGGAAGAGGCGCTTTAAGTGTGGGGTAGGGAGGGTTTAAGTGTGGGGCAAAGGCGCTTTAAGTGTGGGGTAGACACGTTTTTAGTGTGGGGTATGGACGCTTTAAGTGTGGGGCAGGGAGGTTTTAAGTGTGGGGCAAAGGCACTTTAAGTGTGGAGTAGGGTCACTTTAAGTGTGGGGAAGAGGCGCTTTAAGGCGGAGTAAGGACACTTTAAGTGTGGGGCAGGGACACTTTAAGTGTGGAGTAGGGTCACTTTAAATGTGAGGTAGAGGCGCTTTAAGTATGGGGCAGAGGCACTTTAAATATGGGTTAGAGGCGCTTTAAGTATGGGACAGATGCGCTTTAAGTATGTGGTAGGGACGCTTTAAGTGTGGAGTAGGGTCACTTTAAGTGTGTGGTAGAGGCGCTTTAAGTATGGGGTAGAGGCGCTTTAAGTATGGGGCAGAGGCGCTTTAAGTATGTGGTAAGGGCGCTTTAAGTATGTGGTAGGGTCACTTTAAGTATGGGGTAGAGGCGCTTTAAGTATGCGGCAGAGGCGCTTTAAGTATGTGGTAGGGACGCTTTAAGTGTGGAGTAGGGTCACTTTAAGTGTGGGGTAGAGGCGCTTTAAGTATGCGGTAGATGCCCTTTAAGTGTGGGGTAGGGTCGCTTGAAGTTTAGGGTAAGGACGCTTTAAGTGTGGGGTAGAGGCGCTTTAAGTGTGGGGTAGAGGCGCTTTAAGTGTGGGGTATGGACGCTTTGAGTGTGGGATAGAGACGCTTTAAATATGGGGTAGAGGCGCTTTAAGTGTGGGGTAGAGGCGCTTTAAGTGTGGGGCAAGGACGCATTAGGTGTGGAGTAGGAACGCTTTAAGCGTGGGGTAGAAGCTTTACGTGTGGTGTAGGGGCGCTTTAAATGTGGGGTAGGGGAGCTTTAAGTGTGGGGTAGGGACACTTTAAGTGTGGGGTAGGGACATTTTATGTGTGGGGCAGGGACGCTTTAAGTGTGGGGTCTGGACGCTTTAAGTGTGGCGTAGGGACGCTTTAAGTGTGGAGTAGGGACACTTTAAGTGTGGGGCAGGGTCACTTTAAGTGTGGGGCAGGGACGCTTTAAGTTGTGAGTAGGGTCACTTTAAGTGTGGGGTAGGGACGCTTTAAGTGTGGAGTAGGGGCACTTTAAGTGTGGGGAAGGGACGCTTTAAATGTGGAGTAGGGTCACTTTAAGTGTGATGTAGAGAAGCTTTAAGTGTGGGGTAGATGCTCTTTAATTGTGGGGTAGGTCGCTTTAAGTGAGGGGTAGTGGCGCTTTAAGTGTAGGGCAGGAACACTTAAAGTGTGAGGCAGGGGCGCTTTAAGTGTGTGCTAGTGGCGAATTAACTTATGAGCAATTAGTATTTAAAGTGTGAATATGAGAAATATTAAGTATGGTCTAGAACACAGTTAATATCAATTTGCTAAGGCCTACGAGCAGAAAATTAAACCCGCTAAATAGCGTGACGTTTTCAGCTATATTAGCTTTAGACGACTGACGTTACACTACTCACAACCGCCTCTTATCGCACATCTGGAAACGTCACACCAATGGGAGTTTCTCCAAGCTGCGACTAGAAAAAGTCTGTAGGGATAGGGGAGAGTAGAGGGGAGAAGACAGGGCTTCGTCACGCCTCGAGTTTGGAGTATTGGGAATATGGCGTTAGTGTCCAAATTTTCATCGGTACAATTTTGTGTAAGTTATTCGGTTCTACCTGGTTCCTGTATGGTGCTGAAACATGGATATAAATAAGAAAATAGATATAGGATCTGTAGAAAAATGGGGAGAATTGGGTTGAAAGGAAAAGAAGAAAAACAAGGAAATTCTGAATCAGCTCAAAATGAAAAAAAAAACTGAAATAAAAAAGAACTACTTAACACAATTCGAAAAAAAAAAAACACCTGAAATATTTTGGACACGTGAAGAAAGGCATGATGATACCATTCTAAACGTCATCTTGGCAGGAAAAGTACTAAGCAGACGAGGCAGAGACAGACCAAGACTAAAGTGGACTATTAACATCAAAAGGTAGACACTTGAATCTACGACAACATGTACCATCTGGACAAGAGATGAAAAAAAAATGATAAAATAGCAATCCATAGTTGCCAACCTTTCGATATGAAGACGGCACCCAATGAATGAATAACGCTATCCCTAGGCCATTACATTCCTTCTCTACATTAAAACTCCCTTCTGGAGACGTTTAAAGCTGCGAAGATAGTGAACTTTTTTCTCCTGATCAAATCGTGTTCTCAACTGACTAGGTCAAGTGTGTACTGTGGGCATACTATAGTGATGTTCTTTTTGTTCTGAGGATTCTTTTGACCAAGTTGTGTAGAATAATAAGATGTGCGTATAGAGATCATTGAGATATTTGTATAGAACATTGAAGTGTGTGTACAGATCATGGAGATGTGTGTATAGAACATTAAAGTGTGTGTACAGATCATGGAGATGTGTGTATAGATCATTGAAGTCTGTGTACAGATCATGAAGATGTGTGTATAGATCACGGAGATACTTGTATACACATTTGAAATGTGCTTTTATATATGATGTGTGTATAGATCATTGAGATGTGTGTATACAACACTGAAGTGTGTGTACAGATCATGAAGATGTGTGTATAGATCACGGAGATACTTGTATAGACCTTTGAAATGTGTTTTTAGATAAGATGGGTATATATAGGTGTATAGATCATGGAGATGGTTGTATAGATTATTGAGATGTTTGTGTAGACCATGGAAATGTTTGTAAATATCATTTAGGTGTTTGTATAGACCATGGAATTGTTTTATAGATCATGGAAATGTTTGTAAAGATCATTTAGGCGTTTAATAGACCATGAAATTGTTTGTATAGACCATGGAAATGTTTGTAAAGATCATTGAGATGCTTGTATAGACCATGGAATTGTTTTATAGATCATGGAATTGTTTGTAAAGATCATTTAGGTGTTTGTATAGACCATGGAATTGTTTGTATAGACCATGGAAATGTTTGTAAAGATCATTGAGATGTTTGTATAGACCATGGAATTGTTTTATAGATCATGGAATTGTTTGTAAAGATCATTTGTTTGTATAGACCATGGAAATGTTTGTAAAGATCATTTAGATGCTTGTATAGACCATGAAATTGTTTTATAGATCATGGAAATGTTTGTAAAGATCATTTAGATGTTTGTATAGACCATGGAATTGTTTGTATAGACCATGGAAATGTTTGTAAAGATTATTGAGATGTTTGTATAGACCATGGAATTATTTTATAGATCATGGAAATGTTTGTAAAGATCATTGAGATGCTTGTATAGACCATGGAATTGTATGTATAGACCATTGAAATGTTTGTAAGGATCATTAAGATGCTTGTATAGACCATGGAATTGTTTGTATAGACCATGGAATTGTTTGTATAGACCATGGAATTGTTTGTATAGACCATGGAATTGTTTGTATAGACCATGGAATTGTTGTATAGACCATGGAATTGTTTGTATAGACCATGGAATTGTTTGTATAGACCATGGAATTGTTTGTATAGACCATGGAATTGTTTGTATAGACCATGGAATTGTTTGTATAGACCATGGAATTGTTTGTATAGACCATGGAATTGTTTGTAAAGATCATTGAGATATTTATAGGAAGGAAGAAAGGAAGTTATCGGTTTACAGCCTCTCTCTCTCTCTCTCTCTCTCTCTCTCTCGTCCTCTTCCTCACTCCCTCTCTGATTTATCCAAACAAGTAAGAAATAATGTTTGCACAAAGACAAGATAAAATATAATTTGACATTTATTTTTTTCCATAAAATTCTTGTTACTGCCTTGGTCATCAGCATAGAATGCAAGCTTGAACATTATATGGTCAATTAATGTTTTGCATAAAATACGTTAAGTATCGTACCAACATTGCCTAAGAAGGGAGAGGTGACCAAAACATGTAGAAGTGGATGACAAAGAAAGCATCCACGGCGGTTGACAAACAGTAAAATGAATCGTCAAGAGTATTAAAACGATGTAGGGATAAGAAAGCATACGTTGGGGGAGTACGGGGTGGGTAGTAAAACGAAAGACAGGCCTTTGAAAAAAAAACTGTAGACACGCCCCCCTGATTGCAATCAGGCTACACTTGTAAGGCACACACTAGCATTTATTAGCCAATCAGAAGGTAAGAATCGTCGTCAAATTAATAGTTTGATCTGAGTCATTTGTGGCATTTTACCGAGGTACGTGAGTGAGAAGCCTTTACCTGAGTGAGTGAGCACGTGTTGCCGAGTAGAGAAACATTGAAGAGGTGTCTTGTTAGTAACAGTAACAGAGATCTCAGTCCGTCTTATAGAAGAAGTGAACATTAATGGACTGACAGTAGGAATGAACATTAATGGACTGACAGTAGGAATGAACATTAATGGACTGACAGTAGGAATGAACATTAATGGACTGACAGTAGAAATGAACATTAATGGACTGACAGTAGGAGTGAACATTAATGGACTGACAGTAGGAGTGAACATTAATGGACTGAGCCCTATAGAGAACATATTTTAAAATAATTACGTTACAGCGAAAATGTGTTCAAATATAATCACGTTGCTTCTTTATTTAATAGAAAAAAGGAATTGGCTCGATCGTTTGCTTTGCTATTTTTATCAGGAAGAAAAACGAAGTAATAAAGATATAAAAGGGTGACGCAAGAGAAAAGAAAGAAGAAATAAGTCAATTTGCACACGAAATGTTGAGAGCTGGGAATCATCACACTCAGTGCGCACAGAAAAAAAAAAGCAATGAAAGTAAAATAAGGACACTTAACTTACACAAGAGTTTAGGATATTACTACTTAAAAATATATGCAGTTGAGCTAAATCTGTGATCTGAATGTAAGCAAATGCAATAACAAAATATGAGCATCTGCATGTTATGAAACGTCGCAATTAATGAGTTCTTATCTGATGAGCTACCGGTTACGTATTCTTGGAAATAAAAGTCAAAATAAGTGTCCATTTTGTCGAATATAAATGTATATGAAAACGGAGCATCTCCAAGTGTGTTTTGTTGACCTGTGGACATTTCATTCTGTCTATAATCTCAGCATGTGCTTTATCGGTGAAGGACGGAATAGTGATTGAATGGTGTTTCGGGGGATGGGTTTGTGATCTAGAGGTGATGTGTTTGTGATGTGGAGGTGATGTATTTGTGATATACATGTGGAGTGTGTTTGTGATATAGAGGCGTTGCGTTTGTGTTGTGAAGATGATGCATTTATGAACTAGAGGTAAAGAGCTTGTGTTCTAGAGGTGATGTGTTTGTCATCTAAAGGTAATGTTTTTGTAATCTAGAGGGGATGTATTTGTGCTCTAGAGGTGATGTATTTGTGCTCTAGATGTGATGTATTTGTGCTCTAGAGGTGATGTATTGGTGCTCTAGAGGTGATGTGTTTGTGCTCTAGAGATGATGTATTTGTGCTCTAGAGGTGATGTGTTTATGTTGTGAAGGTGATGTGTTGTGAAGGTGATGTATTTATGCTCTAGAGATGATGTATTTGTGCTCTAGAGATGATGTATTTGTGCTTTAGAGGTGATGTATTTGTGCTCTAGAGGTGATGTATTTGTGCTCTAGAGATGATGTATTGGTGCTCAAGAGGTGATATATTTGTGTTGTGGAGGTGATGTATTTGTGCTCTAGAGGTGATGTATTGGTGCTCTAGAGGTGATGTATTTGTGTTGTGAAGGTGATTTGTTGTGGAGGTGATGTATTTGTGCTCTAGAGGTGATGTATTGGTGCTCTAGAGGTGATATATTTGTGTTGTGGAGGTGATGTCTTTGTGTTGTAGAGGTGATGTGTTTGTGTTGTGGAGGTGATGTGCATGTGTTTAGAGGTGATGTGTTTGTGTTGTGGAGGTGATTGAGGTGTTTGTGTTTTGGAGGTGATGTGTTTGTGTTTTGGAGGTGATGTGTTTGTGTTGTGGAGGTGATGTGTTTGTGTTATAGAGGTGATGTGTTTGTGTTGTGGAGGTGATGTATTTGTGTTGTGGAGGTGATGTGTTTGTGTTTTGGATGTGATGTGTTTGTGTTGTGGAGGTGATGTATTTGTGTTGTGGAGGTGATGTGTTTGTGTTGTGGAGGTGATGTGTTTGTGTTTTGGAGGTGATGTGTTTGTGTTGTGGAGGTGATGGGTTTGTGTTATAGAGATGATGTGTTTGTGATCTACAGTGATGTGCTTGTGTTATAGAGGTGATATGTTTGTGTTGTGGAGGTGATGTATTTGTGTTGTGGAGGTGTGGTGTGGTGTTTTTGTTTTATATGTGATGTATTTGTGATCTAGAGGTGAAGTTTTTTTTATGTGCAGGTAATGTGTTTATAATGTGGAAGTGATCTGATTATGATCTAGAGGAAATGTTTTTATGAGCATGTAATATGTTTGTGATCTAGAGAAGATGTGTTTGTGTGTTAGAAAATGTGTGTATTTGTGATCTAAATGTGATGTACTTTTGATCTAGAGGTGATATTTTTGTGATCAAGAGGTGATCTGTTTATGATTTAGAGACGATGTGTTTTTGATCTAGATATGATTTATTTGTGTTGTAAATGTGATGTGTTTTTGATCTAGATATAATGTGTTTGTGATCAGGAGGTGGTGTATTTATGTTGTTGAGGTGAAATGTTTGTAATATAGATGTGATGTTTTTGTGATGTAGTGGTGATGAGTTTGTGATCTAGAGCTGATGTGTTTGTGACCTTGAGGTAATGAGTCTGTGACCTAGAGGCCATGTGTTTGTGACCTTGAGGTAATGGGTATGTGACCAAGAGGCGAAGTGTTTGTGACCTTGAAGGAATGTGTATGTGACCTATAGGCAATGTGTTTGCGATCTTGATGTAATGTATGAGGGGTGTGTTTGTAACCTTGATGTAATGTGTTTGTAACCTAGAAGCGATGTGTTTTTTTTTTTAATCTAGAGAAAAATATAAAATTATAAAAATACAATCACAAATCAAACGTGCTACTTGCGAAAGGTGGACATTATTTCTATTTTGAGGAGAAACACGTTTGCCTTCAATGGATAATAAACATAGAAAGGATGTTAAATTCTTTCAGGATAAAAATAAATATGTTTCTTTGACAAGAAGTTCAGATGTGTCATCTGCTAAATATCTTGAAGGGGTACACAAAATGTGTGCACTTGATGTTATTTTAGCAGGATTATGTTTTACATAATGGAGTGTTATTTGATCGGTAGTCCCAAAACTTTTGTCTCATTTCTGTACCTCTTCGACATTTCTAACGCCACGAGTCATAGAAGGTCAAACCACAGCCATCTTTAGTATTTATAAGGCTCGAGAACTGAAAGTAATCACTCAAAGTTTGTGACGTTTCCAATTTTGCGAGCAGGGGCGTTTGTGAGTAAAAGTATGTCTGTCATCCGTCTATAGCTCGCATAGCTGAAAACGTTGTAAACTTTGGGATATTCCGGGATTTCCCTCTCAGACTGCATGCCTCTTGAAATGTATAGATGGCTGCGGACAAGCGGACAATAAAGAATAATTTCATTGGTCAGTTTTGAGGTCTCGTCTGTACACAAACAATTGTCCATGTGCAGGCTTGAAGTGTACACAAACTTTGAGCTTATTCAATCAAAATGGCTGAATTCCCAACAATTTTGACAACACAATAGACAGCGTGACGTGCATGCGGAAATGTTCACGGACAGTTGCATTCGAGAATAAACAAAACGTGTGTAGACTTGAAAGTATTATTTAAAATATGCATATATTTACGTTCAAAACATATATATGTATTCAAAATATAGCGAACCATATACAAATGTGTACATGAAAGACAAACGTATAAAAATATGTGCGTGAAAGACAAACAAAAATGCAATAGAATCAGAAACGTACAAATCTTCAAATAGAAGAAGAGCAAAATAAACAATTTCTGATGTTAGCAAAAGTCATTATCAAGAAATATGACAATTTAGCGGTCATTGGTAAGATAGTATCCAGTGGTTAAGGCTACAGCCGGTTGTAGTGCTGGGCGAGTTCCAGGGAAAGACTTGTAATCACGCCAATAATTTTGGACTGTTTCAGTACCGTAAGTATCAACTGGACAGGGCTGATTTTAGTAGCTCCAAGCACATCTTGAATTGTTGTCTGGAGAAGACAATGTAAAAATCTATCTAAAGTTTCACATCAATGTTGTATTACATGTACATTACAGTAAATAGTAGATAATCTTAACGTATCTTCTTCATTTAAACATGACCTAACCAATAGGTAAGTTAACAAAAAAAAGTGTCTTCACCACTCCATGAGTTATATCAATAATGTATTGTCAGTGCCCACATTTTCAATAACTAATGACACATTTTTTTGAGTGGTGTGGTCAGTATCAAGTCAGGCCACCCTACATTTCAAGAAAAAAAATCCGCAGGGAACCCATTTTCAGAATGTGGGTGAACACCAAAGCCTTGTAGGCCAAACAAGAAAAATCGCTAAATTGAAAATTGAACCCAAGACATTCTGGTTAGTAGCTAGTGTTCTAACAACTCAATCATCGCTGCTTCAACAGGTAGTATTGCTTTATTTCTGACAGCAAGTAAATTTAGGATAAGGCAATGATAGTTATAGGAGAAATCATAAATGTAACAGAGATGATAGTTATAGGAGACATCATAAATGTAACAGAGATTATAGTTATAGGAGAAATCATAATTTAACAGAGACGTAAAGTTGATTCAATGTCACAGTTTTTTTTACTGAAACATAGTCTCTGCTATTCATTGTTGATGTTATCTTGTGAAGCGTTGCGGTTACTTCTGAATAGACTGATGAGTGTCTTGGAAGAAACGAACCAACCAATTACTTAGTTCTGATGCCAACGAGCAAACAATTTCAAATTTCACTAAGAGCTTTATACATTTTTTGGTTACATAATCAACAACCTGGATTTGTCAACAATTCGTTGTATTACTCGTGCCTGGAATATGGCTGTGGACCTTCTTTAAGTAAGTGAGCTCATTTTCTTCCTCGTTTTCTTCGTTTCCTTTTTCTTCTTCTTCTTCCTTTTCCTCTTCTTCCTTTTGTTCACTGACAAATTAGTTGTGTCAAGACAAAAGTTTAACTATTTTATTATTTGTTGATGTATTTGATAGTCTTCATCGGGGTCTCCAAACATTATGTTGTTAATGTGAGTCTATATCGGTCAATATTAGGTCCCGAATTAACTAAATATGTGGCAACCCTGTAATGTTGGGGTTATGGTTATGGTTATGGAAGGCCCCGGTATCACTGCAAACGAATTAAAATCCATAATTGCTCAACCGCCTGTGCCAGAGGAATCGTCCGAATGAATATCTCATCTCCCAAACAAAGAAAGATAGCTGTAGTTTCCGTCATCGCAGTCTCTGCTATGTTGGAGTATGTTCGGCTAATATGTGTGATAAAACTAGAATACATTTCGAGGTCCTTTATTTTTGTTTGTATTTTATCATTTTCATGACCTTTTGTGAAATAAATTCAAAATTGTATCAAGCTGCTATACTAGCGGAGAGACTAGACAAACCACAACGTTTTCTGTCTTCATCAGGTATAGAGTTTAAAATAATATACAAACATCAACACGATATGCAAATACTATTTTAAAGCAAAAATTGAAATAAAATGAAACATGAAAATCAAACACTAATTTTAAAATGTATGCCCATCTTCATGACCTTTTGTCCTATTTGGTTTTTTCCCCGTTTTTTTTTCTCTGACCTTCACGAACATGATCACTGCTAAGATACTTGTCCACGAAGGAAATAAAAGTGAAGTAGCCACAAATACCTACCTCGTTATGGAATCTCATTCTTGCATTCAGGTTATCTCCAACTGTCCTGAGTGCGAGCACAATGTCCCTTGTGAGCTCAACGTCACTATTGTTGGGCGTATGTTCGTGGCTACGTGCTTGAAGTTGTGGAATTCTGTCATGCGATGTTTCCACATAACGAGGATGTGGTCGAGAGCTTGGTGGAATCTGTGTGGTCAGGGAATCATCAAGACAACACATCTGGTCAAGTTTATTTATTTCATTGCTCCTGCGATTACTGGAGTTTAGACATGTAATGTGGAATTTACGGTGTTTCGTGTGCTCTGCTTTGCGATAATGTAAGTATGTCTTGCTTTCTCTCTCGCTTGATCTGGTAGAGATCTGTGTTTGAGCATCTTTATTTGTGGTTGATATATGATCATTGTTATCTGTTAAGTCAATATCATTCTGCTCATGTCTGAAGATTGTTTCAATATCTTGATTGTCACTGATTTGAAAGCCAATGTGTCTGTCGTTGATATGTAGATGGGATGTGTGGAAGTCACTGTAATCGGTGTTGTCGTAACGGTGGCGTTCGTGGCTGATGTTGGCGGTGATTAGCAAATGTGTACTGCTGTAACTGTTTGTGAGGCTGCTAGTGAAGATGGAAACAACATCAGGTCCATAATTGCACATCTTTTTCTGAGGCTCCATAATGTCTGTAAAATAAAACAAAGATCTCTCATTATGTGTGTTCTGGAAGAAGAAGAAGAAGAAGAAGAAGAAGAAGAAGAGGAAGAAGAAGAAGAAGAAGAGGAAGAAGAAGAAGAAGAAGAGGAAGAAGAAGAGGAAGAAGAAGAAGAAAGAACACCGTCACGCTTCGTGAAGTGTAACAAATATGGTGTTAGCTCCCATATATATTGTTTTTGCCATATACACATTTTGGGGTAATGTGGTCAGTATTACGTCAGTGTCGTATTTTTTTATATTTATTATTATTTATTTTTTTTTTCAGAAAAATCTGGTACTCACTCAAATCTAATGAACCTTCAGTGAAATCGGACCCGACCTCTTGATCTCACTGGACCAGTTTACAAACCGCCGATCTGCAGCGGATCCCATGGGTGTATCCAAAGTACATGGAACATAACACCTTCCTCTCCCTTATTCTATACACCCAAATACACGTTTTCCTTCACACTCCATTAAATTATAAGAGGTTGTGGGTTCAAATCCTGACTGCACCGGTTGGGATTTTTATTTCTGATTTCTCTCTGCGGCAACCACATGGCCTCAGCAGCGGGGCCCGGCTTGAAACGTCAATTACTCATCGACGGAAAAAAAAAATATATAAGTACCTCCAAAATCGGAGTTATCTGCCCGTGCGGCGCGGACCCCTGTGTACACGGCTGCTAAGGAAAAATGGATTAACACGCAAATTCAGTTCCTAGTCTCTAGGGACTTCGTCGGAGATATAAAGCTGGCGAACGCACAAAAATATATATATATATCTATAATACGTCATACTATCTTAGTAATGTAATTTTACTGTTTGTCGCTGGGAGTCATCCTTATCTGGTACCTCACAGTAATTTTACAAATTGAAGCTAATACAAGAGATATCGACAAAATGTGTTCTCAAATGCAGGTAAGAAAGAAAAAAACGTGCAAGTGGTTTGAAACAGTATGGAAGTCATATTAGAGCAGTGATCACTTAACTGGTCTGTTGTATAAACAAGGGATCGTACACAACTTAAGTAAACATCGATCAATGTACGAGGTTAATATTATTCATTGTTGTACACGCACGTTAACAAAATGCACTTTAAAAAAGACATGCCCCAGTCTGTACGACCAGGCACTTTGAAATATTGGCTTGCATTCAGCCCTCGAACTCAGCTCGTTTAGTGAATAAAGAAATTCTAGGCAAGCGATTCGCGTCTATATTTAGAATCTGGAAACGTGATCGTCATTTTGAATTTGCTAGAAATTATAAATGAAATTCGCCTTCTTTTCCGTTTTTATTATTAAATATTGTACGGAATATAATACGTATATTTATGCATAATATCAGTAGTGTCTCAACACGTTGTAGGAAAATTATATAAGTGTATGCGTTTTGTCTTTGTGTTTCTACATATAAGAGAATGGAAGAGAGAGAGGGGGAATTTGGGGGTGGAGGTAGATAGGTGAGCGGTTTTCATTATGTTGTCAAATTTTAAAAATATGTGTGGTAAATTCATGTTTTAATCAAAAGTGTGCGTCATTGATTCAACGCGGTATGTCCTTTATTGAACACACGTGTTCAAGGTCTTGAGTTGATACCAGAGTTCAATATTTAAGTTGATACCAGAGTTCAATATTTACATTATCTCTCAGCTTAGCTGTTTACATTTAAAAGAATCCTTGAAATAACTTCCACCTTCCAAGAAACTGTTGTAAATAATGTCACGCTTTTGCAGTTGCATAATAATGTCATTAATAAGTCAGTGACATGCCGAGATGACAGACTCAGACAAATAAAAAGAAAAACAAACTGGTCACACTTCATATCGTCTAAATGGAAAACAAATAAACAAAGACGTTCGGGATATCTCGCGCAGCCTCAGTAAAACTCTTGATTGAACAGAAAACCTTTTTTTAATCTATCTATCTATCTATCTATCTATCTATCTATCTATCTATCTATCTATCTATCTATCTATCTATCTATCTATCTATCTATCTATCTATCTATCTATCTATCTATCTATCTATCTATCTATCCATCCATCATCCATCCATCCATCCATCCATCCATCCATCCATCCATCCATCCATCCATCCATCCATCCATCCATCCATCTATCCATCCATCCATCCATCCATCCACCCACCCATCCATCTACTATCTATCTATCTATCTATCTATCTATATATCTATCTATCTATCTATCTATCTATCTATCTATCTATCTATCTATCTATCTATCTATCTGTATAATGACCTTTCGAGCCGTAGCCGGCCCATAGATACTCCCTCTCTTATCTGAATTTTTGTTCCAGCAGTTTTCGATTCTTTTAAAGATATTTTATCAAATCTCGCCATTTGTCTCTGTTCGGTGCAAGCAGCTATGTCTCATTGAGGGAGCCGATTCCTGCTGTTCTTGCCTCTCTCATCAATGTTCTTCTCAGTGTCTCTCTGTGTCTTCCTCTTTTTCCTTTTTATTTAACAGGAGTTTAAACTTGTAATTTGGAATTTTCAGTGCATCGTGTGATCTGCTCTACGATAATACAAACATGGTACTGACTTGTGATTGAGAACTTGTTTTATTTGTTGTTGATAGGTGATTCATTGTTTTCGTCACAGTCATCATCATTCTGGTCATGTCTCAATTATCTACTATTACTCCTACCTGCAGTAACAGAGCCAGCGGCAATCTGCAGTAATAGAGCCAGCGGCAATCTGCAGTAATAGAGCCAGCGGCAATCTGCAGTAATAGAGCCAGCGGCAATCTGCAGTAATAGAGCCAGCGGCAATCTGCAGTAACAGAGCCAGCGGCAATCTGCAGTAACAGAGCCAGCGGCAATCTGCAGTAACAGAGCCAGCGGCAATCTGCAGTAACAGAGCCAGCGGGCAAAAAGGAATTACCCCATTTGTGTGATGTCTTCAGCTTTGCGAGCAAGGGCGTTTGTGGCCAGAATGACGTCATCCGTCTACTGAACCTTAACCTATTTTAGATAGCCCAGGCGTCATCATCAGCATTGAGTGCCGTCTCCGCATCGAAGGTTAGCAACCATGGAGTGGCGTTCCTCTCTGTCTCTTGCTTTGATGGTGCAGATTGCCATAGGTTGACTTGTCCATCTTTTGATGTTACTCGTCCATGTTAGTCTTGGTCTGCCTCTGCCTCTTTTACCTTGTATTTTCCCTTCCAATATTACTTTTAGTAGGCTGTTATGTCTTTTAACATGCCCAAAAATGGCATTTGTCTTGTCTTAATTGTGTTTAATAGTTCTATTTTCATTTTTAGTTGTTTTAAAATTGCATCGTTTGTTTTCTTTCCATCCAATTATATCTATTCTTCTAAAAATCCACATTTCAAAGGCTTCAATTTTCTGTTATGTTTTCTTGTCTAATGTCCATGTTTCTGCACCATACAGGAATATTGAGAAGATGTAACATTTTGCTATTCTTAGTTTTAGCCCTGGTGTTATTTGTTTTGATGTTAGTATGTTCTTCATGACATTAAAATTACTTTTTCCCATTCCTATTCGTCTGTTTATTTCAGTTGTACATTTCCATCACTGGTTATTGTATGCCCAAGGTAGTTGTAGTTCTGAAATAAAGACCGGGCGTGGAAAGGGAAATCACAGAAAACCTCCACTGACGTGACGTATTTGGCTATACGACCTATAGACGGCTTACATAAGTCTGCCTACAACCGCCATTGTTCTCAAAACTTAAAACTGCGTGCTAGATGGAGGTTCTTGGTTATGGAAGGCCTCGGTATCACTGAAAACGAATCAAAATCCATAATTGCTTAATCGCCCGTGCCAGTGGAATCATCCGAATTACTAACTCATCTCCCAAACAAAGAAAGGTAACTGTAGTCCCCATAGCAGTCTCAGCACACGCCAAAAGACATAAGGCGAAACCACGAAGAAAATGAACACAGTCAACTGTTCCCTGTCATACGATATCATCCTTCATCGTAAACAATTGGGACATCGAAACATGATCAAAACGGATGAATCACACAGCTCACAGTGTGCACAGAGCACTTAACCCAGTAGCTCCTGCAACAAGCCGGACTTGGAATATGAGGAAACTGCAACAAGGAACACCCTCCAGACATAGCCTTCAATGGTTCCTGCCGTCTATCCACCATATACATGTACCATGGAAGTTCACGTCCTCCCGAAAACCGTGTTACCTTTTCTGCGCTCAGGACCTAAGTAGGCTATGGCTGAAGACATGACGATTGTGTGGGTTTTCTGTGATTTTCCTTTCTGCCTGCATGCCTTATTACTACAGATGGTTGTGGACAGCCTATGTGTCTGGTACGTGGATCGTATAGGCGGGAATCACTGTGTTCGATGTTGTCATAACAGAGGCGCTCCAGGCTCAAGTTGGTACTAATTCTAAATAGTGCTCTGCTGGAACTGTTTGTGAGGCAACTGCTGAATATGGAAACAACAACCTAACGTCTATAGTCCCACGTCTTCTTGTTATTGTCTTTCTCGGTTAGCTCGCAAAAATGTTTATGTATATGATGTGAGTCAAAGATAATAGGACATCAGACAATAAAATCACTGGACGCTGTAGAAATGTAGTTTTACAGAAGAATATTGAGAATACCATGGACAGCTAATAAGAGTAATGAAAACGTTCTGAAAGAGGCCAAAGCAAAAAGAGATCTAATTTCCAATATTAGGAAGAAACAATCATCATTTTTTGGCCATGTAATGATAAGTGAATAGCTGGAATATATTGTAACAACTGGAAACATTGAGGGACGAAGAGACAGAGGGAAGCAAAGAGAAAAGATACCAGACAGCTTAAGAGAATGGCTTGGCAGTAGGTTAACAGAAATGATAAATAACTGGCGTGATCGAAAGTTGTGGAGAGACATGATCACCTACGCCAGCAGGCTTGGTACTTGATGATGATGATGAGTACAAGTCGCAATAAGGTTTAATGTTTATAGTCATCTTAGCTCCGCTCACTAAAAGTATCTGTTTATTTTCACTCTAGTACAAGTCGCTATAAGGTTTAATGTTTATAGTCACTTTAGCTGTGGTCGCTAAACAATTTTTATTTATTGTCACTCTAGCACAAGTCGCTATAAGGTTAATGTTTATAGTAACCTTAGCTCAGCTCGCTAAACAATTTTTATTTATTGTCACTCTAGCACAAGTCGCTATAAGGTTAATGTTTATAGTAACCTTAGCTCAGCTCGCTAAACGATTTCTGTTTATTGTCACTCTAGCTAAATTCGCTTGAAAGTATATGTCTATACCTGTGTATCACATGCCGTTAAAAAGTTTATGTTTTCTGTCTACCTGGCTGAGGTAGCTATAAGGTTTCTATGTATCGTCATCAACTTTAATTTGCTTTGATTCGCCTCTTTAAGCTGTTCATGTGGAAAGTAGAAACGTTACCATGGTAATGACAAACTTACCTTTTACAATATCAGGCAACTCAATTTTAGGTCGCTGAAAGCTTTATTTATTGTCAACACGTCACAGGTCGCTAAAAAGTTTGTGTTTATCGTTAGCTTTTCTAACTCTTGGTCTTTTATCTATTTAGGCCCTGAAGTTAATTGTTGTTTAGAAGCAAGTAATGGTAGCAGTTTAGGTTGAGAAAGTAGTGGTAGCTGATTAGGTGTGAAAGTAGTGGTAGCAGGCTAGGTTGTGAAAGTAGTGGTAGCTGGTTAGGTTGAGAAAGTAGTGGTAGCTGGTTAGGTTGTGAAAATAGTGGTAGCTAGTTAGGTTGTGAAAGTAGTGGTAGCTGGTTAGGTTGTGAAAGTAGTGGTAGCTGGTTAGGTTGTGAAAGTAGTGGTAGCTGGTTAGGTTGTGAAAGTAGTGGTGCTGGTTAGGTTGTGAAAGTAGTGGTAGCTGGTTAGGTTGATAATGTAGTGGTAGCTGGTTAGGTTGTGAAAGTAGTGGTAGCTGGTTAAGATCTATAAGAAGTGGTAGCTTATTAGATTGTGCATGAAGCAATAGCTGGCTAGACTATGCATGCAGTGACACCTTGTTATGGTATGCAAATAATGAAAATTGGTTAGGGCATGCAAGTAATGATAGCTGGTTGGATTATGCATGCAACGATAGCTATTTATAGTATCAAGTGGTGAAAGCTGGTTAGGCTATGTACGTGCTTATGCGATGCGCATGGTGACCATAACCTATGCATGCAGCGACAGCTGGTTAGGCTATGCATGTCATGATAGCTGGTTATGTCTTGCGCGTGGTGACCCTAACCTATGCACGCAGCGACAGTTGGTTAGGCTATGCACTTAGTGACTGCTGGTTAAACTATGCACTTAGTGACTCCTGGTTAGACTATGCACTTAGTGACTGCTGGTTAAACTATGCACTTAGTGACTCCTGGTTAGACTATGCACTTAGTGACTGCTGGTTAGGCTATGCACTTAGTGACTCCTGGTTAGACTATGCACTTAGTGACTCCTGGTTAGACTATGCACTTAGTGACTGCTGGTTAGACTAAGCACTTAGTGACTCCTGGTTAGACTATGCACTTAGTGACTGCTGGTTAGGCAGATAGCTGGTTGGATTATGCATGCAACGATAGCTATTTATAGTATCAAGTGGTGAAAGCTGGTTAGGCTATGTACGTGCTTATGCGATGCGCATGGTGACCATAACCTATGCATGCAGCGACAGCTGGTTAGGCTATGCATGTCATGATAGCTGGTTATGTCTTGCGCGTGGTGACCCTAACCTATGCACGCAGCGACAGTTGGTTAGGCTATGCACTTAGTGACTGCTGGTTAAACTATGCACTTAGTGACTCCTGGTTAGACTATGCACTTAGTGACTGCTGGTTAAACTATGCACTTAGCGACTCCTGGTTAGACTATGCACTTAGTGACTGCTGGTTAGGCTATGCACTTAGTGACTCCTGGTTAGACTATGCACTTAGTGACTCCTGGTTAGACTATGCACTTAGTGACTCCTGGTTATACTAAGCACTTAGTGACTCCTGGTTAGACTATGCACTTAGTGACTGCTGGTTAGGCTATGCACTTAGTGACTGCTGGTTAAACTATGCACTTAGTGACTCCTGGTTAGACTATGCACTTAGTGACTGCTGGTTAAACTATGCACTTAGTGACTCCTGGTTAGACTATGCACTTAGTGACTGCTGGTTAGACTATGCACTTAGTGACTGCTGGTTAGACTAAGCACTTAGTGACTCCTGGTTAGACTATGCACTTAGTGACTGCTGGTTAGGCAATGCACTTAGTGACTCCTGGTTATACTATGCACTTAGTGACTGCTGGTTAGGCTATGCACTTAGTGACTGCTGGTTAAACTATGCACTTAGTGACTCCTGGTTAAACTATGCACTTAGTGACTCCTGGTTAAACTATGCACTTAGTGACTCCTGGTTAGACTATGTACTTAGTGACTTCTGGTTAGACTATGCACTTAGTGACTGCTGGTTAGACTATGCACTCAGTGGCAGCTGGTTAGACCATGCACTTAGTGGCTATTGATTCGCCTCTTTAAGCTGTTCATGTGGAAAGTAGAAACGTTACCATGGAAATGACAAACTTACCTTTTACAATATCGGGCATGATGTTGACGTCAGTCATCATTACAGGTTTTGGGTGAAGCAGAAGGCACGTAGCTTTGTGCAGGCGAAATAAAAGACCATTAACAGCTAGTAACAAGTGCCCCAGGCCGTCACACAGCACACATATCAGCTTGATATACTCAACGGCACCAGGTGCACTTGTAGAACATAAATCACAGTAATAAATGCAGGTGTTAATATTAACTGTGCGTCCCTGTCTCTTATCGTCAAGTCCAGCTTCTTCATTATGAAACCTGTTTAAACAATTTCTCAACATTTTGCTATGTCTATCTAGTCAGTTTTATAAACGCCTTTATGTAAACTTATTCAATGCATTACCTATTTTCCGTTAAACGATAATAATAATAATGAATTGTTTTAGATAAACACACAATAATGAATATAGCACATGTAACAATGCTTGTTAGATAACTAGGCTCGGAAGTGAAATACTACAAGCTCTCACGTAACGTGCGCAAGCCGAGTCTTTGCGATATTGTTTGGAGGATCACAGCGCGGTGCGGCCACAAGTCTTACAATACATCTGCCTGGCCCTGCACATGAAGGCTTGTTTTGATGCCGTGCTCGTGCACTCGACTTTTTATATGGTTTTGTTTTTCCCCCGGTAATTCCCCGTCTCTCAATATGATACTTGTGCTTTCGTAATGTTTACGGCAGACACTCTCATACGCGACCAGTGGAAATCCGACATCTTGTAAGGTAAATCGATTATCCAATGAAAATGCGCGGAGATGACGTGCCATATTTGTTGATGACGGTTAAAGAACCAATGAAATGAGTGCTTTCCTATTTCTCTTCCCATGACCGCAGACAAGCTACTCACGCTGACTACTACTATGTCTGTCCTCGTGCCAGTCCCCCTTTCTCTTATGTTAAGTTACCTGACCTTATTTGTATACCCAGTCTCGCCCGCCGCCTTGTCTTTATGAGGCAAGACTTGTATGTGTCTGGTTTATTATTCGGCTTTCAATAGGGCAATTTCAAAGGTTTGTCTTAATGCTAAACATGCTGATGGTTATAGTAATTGTTATATACAAGACATAAGAAAGCTGAAGAAGACCGGCAAACCAATGTACCGATATGGACAAAGAAATATAAAAAGACAGACTGCAATCAACATAGAAGTATCTCCATTCTCAGCCATCTTCTTTTACTTTCCTTCCTCATTTGCCTTTCAGCATCGAGAGGAGATATAATTTGCGGTGTTTTGCTCTTCTATTTGCCTCTGTTGCTGTTATGTTTCCTAGTGTTTCTAATATTCCATAAATCCGTCTTTTTTCGTGGTCGGCCCTTGGGTCTGGTATTCTCACAACGTTTATGAAGACTCGTTGTATTTTGATCTTTCGGCCTGGCTTTTTTAATCAAAATTTTAACATTTTTCCGGACTAAGGCATATATTTCATATTCTTCTTGGTTCTTCTCCCTCCGAACTTTTAAAAAGTTTCTTCTTTTCTTTAATTGCTTCTCTAATTGCTTCGTTCCACTATGGGATGATCTTTTTCCCTTCTTTTGTTAGTTTGTCCTTAGTTGCCCTTCCTATGTTCCACATACTGTTGTTGCGATGTTGGTTATTGCTTTCTTAAATTGCTTTCACTCTTTTTCTACTGTGCTTACTTCATTAGGAAGTGTTTTTAAATCCCTCTGTTGTTTGAACTCGTCTGTGATATTAGGACAGCTCTGCTGTCGGTTACTCTGTTTTCTTGTTAGTATAAAATCTATATGGCTTCTGCATTTTGTGACATTACACTTGTACCAGGTGTATATTTGCGACACCCTCTTTGTTTTAGGAATGTGTTGGTGATAAACAAATCATTTTGATAACATAATTCCAGCAGTCTGCTTCCATTTTCATTTATTTCAGCTCTCTCTTATCGCCAAAGGGTCCCAGGATCTATTTCAGCTCTCTCTTATCGCCAAACGGTCCCAGGCTCTATTTCAGCTCTCTCTTATCGCCAAAGGGTCCCAGGATCTATTTCAGCTCTCTCTTATCGCCAAACGGTCCCAGGCTCTATTTCAGCTCTCTCTTATCGCCAAAGGGTCCCAGGCTCTATTTCAGCTCTCTCTTATCGCCAAAGGGTCCCAGGATCTATTTCAGCTCTCTCTTATCGCCAAAGGGTCCCAGGCTTTATTTCAGCTGTCTCTTATCGCCAAAGGGTCCCAGGATGTCTCTGTTTTCGCTGTTGCGTTTCCCAAGCCTTCCATTCAAATCTCCCATCACTAACATGGCGTCGTTTTTATCAGTTTTGCTAATAATTTCATTTAGTGTCTCATAGAATTCTTCGCTGTCTTTTTCATTGTTGTTGCCTGGTGCATAAATCTGTACGTAAATTGTTTTTCGATCGTCTTCTAGTAGTCTGTGATTATTCTTTGTGAGCAGTATTTTATTTCTAGAATATTTTTTTTTTAATCAGCCATGTGGCAAAGTAATACGCTAAAATTATGGGAACATGGCTCAGACCAAATGTGAAATCATGATAAGTGATTCTCGAATGTGGTTCCGATAGAATAGAGGATGTACTGGCGCACTTTTCACCCTAAAAAAAGCTAGAAGAAAAGACTGACAGAATATAATCAAAAGTAGTGTGTATGTGTGCATGGCGATTAATTGTTGCAACACTGAGTAGAGCTGCCTGTCTGACGCGCCTCTCTGTTGATCTATGCCATTTAAATAAAGGTGCCTACACAATACGGTTGTTGTAGTTCGTGACAAACAATGTACATAATCTGTGAGTTCCCACAGGACAGCTGGAAACGTGTGTTGGTCTACTCTGGAAGAGCAGGTGTTTAGTGGTAAAACCATGAAAGAAATGTCGGGTTCGGTAGCGAGTGTGACACCCTGTATAATTTAACATTTTTGTCTGCAAGCAAGTTATATGAGGACTTTAATATGTGACAGAATCCAGCTCTTGACGTCTTCATATTTTGTTCAGATCTGCACTTAGTATATGAAAGGTTACTCACTCCATTTCTCCACTTGATATATCCCTCAGTACATATTCCGTTTGGATCTATTAACTATGTCCTGCGTTTTGTTGAACAATTTGTGTTTGCCCTTTTCTTGGAAGGCGAAAGATAGCATCGTCTGTGCTATGATCTGAGTGTATGTTTTTTCTTCTACATTTCTCGTTTATATTATTATATTGTATGATTTCCTACATGAACTGACTCAACAAATAGCAGAAAGTGGAGCTATAAATGAGTCACCTCATTTGTTCCTTCCAGTCTCATCCACAGACAACAGCAACATCGTGATGGTCAGAGAAGGGAACCGCCATAGTTTGTCTCGTCTCTCTCTATCTGTTTATTTTAGATTAGTTTGTATTTTATACCTGATGAAGGCTTTTGCCGAAACATCGTATTTTGTCTTGTCCCTCTATTAGTTTAGCTGCTTTATGCCATTTGTTGTTTATTTTACATCGTGCTAGCCACATCTGCTAAATCTATCTTGCATTCCCCAGAGATACGCACTGTTCTTCCATTGAAGAAAACATGTTGTATTAGACACAGTCATGCTGAAGTTGGATGTGTTGGGCTGAAGTTGGATGTGTTTGGCTGAAGTTAGATGTGTTTTGCTGAATTTGGATGTGTTGGGCTGAAGTTGAATGTGTTGGGCTGAAGTCGGATGTGTTGGGCTGAAGTCGGATGTGTTGGGGTGAAGTTGGATGTGTTGGACTGAAGTTGAATGTGTTGGGGTGAAGTCGGATGTGTTGGGCTGAAGTTGGATGTGTTGGCCTGAAGTCCGATGTGTTGGGCTGAAGTTGGATGTGTTGGGCTGAAGTTGGATGTGTTGGGCTGAAGTTGGATGTATTGGGCAGAAGTCGGATGTGTTGGGCTGAAGTTGTGGATATGTTGGGTGAAGTTGGATATGTTGGGCTGAAGTTGGATGTGTTGGGCTGAAGTCGGATGTGTTGGGCTGAAGTTGGTTATGTTGGGCTGAAGTTGAATGTGTTGGGCTGAAGTCGGATGTGTTGGGCTGAAGTTGGGCTGAAGTCGGATTTGTTGGCCTGAAGTCAGATGTGTTGAGCTGAAGTCAGATGTGTTGGGCTGAAATGCCAAAATATCTCAGTTTTACTGCAAACCAGAACACAACGCAGACACGCCCACTTAACGTCCTCTTAAGGGCAGATGATTATAGAAGGTGAATCCCTTTAGTCATCGAGCGAACACAAGCAAGCGCCAAGTAAACAAACACAGTGGCTCTTCAATGGATAGAAGGACATATCGAGATACATCCCACACCTTAATTAAGGAGTATGAATACTATTTTGTTAGTGTCAATATTTGCCTCAATGACAAACGGCGCACTTTTATGTGGGTGATGAGTATCGCGTCAAGCCGTCCTACTTTTCCAGAAATATTGTGTTCCCATTACAGATTTAGTGAACCAAGGAGCCGTCTGTGAGGATCGAACCCAACTTATTGTCCTTATCAGTCCTGTTCACTAACCACTGAGCCAACGCCGCTCCCTAAGGCAATGTTCAGTTATTTGTTTCGGATACTTAAGTCGATTTGCTCATTTGGGTCATTTCATGATTTTAAATGACTGTCGAGATTGAAAGTTGTGGAGAGACACGATCACCAACCCCAGCAGGCATGATACTTGATGATGATGATGATGATGATGGTGGTGGTTGTGGTGGTTGTGGTGGTGGTTGTGGTGGTGGTAATACACATATACTACTTCTATTATACAGTCAAAGTGTTTTGAAGAAACACTAACTTTAAATTGTAAAACCTGTGTGATTAAAAATTGGAATCTCGCGTCCACGACACTCACAGATTTGCCAATCTTCGATCTTTAAGTTGCCAACATTCTACTAAAATATCACATATTAAAATGTGCTTTACCTAAAGTACGTTACGTTTTGTGTGTTTTGTGTCACAAATTGAAACCACTTCTATTTTTTAGAAAAAAAAAATGCATTTTTAAAAGCAGAGGAATGTACTAGGCTTCTGGTATTTTCTTCTATAAACGACTTTCAAGATTAGAACTAAAAATAGCACTTTCAGATGAAAGTAAACAGCTGTTCATGAATTAGAGAACCAATTACCACAATCCGGCAGCTCATGCCCGCAAGTGGAAAATTCTTGAACTCGCGAAGTCAGGAACACCAGATGTGTGCAAGGTTTGGGGGAGTCATCCCTTACTCTATTCTATTCTATTCTGTTCTATTCTGGTGTATAGTTTACTACTGACAGCATGAAGTAGTGACGTATCATTATCAGCTCACAGGCTTCTGCTTCCATAACAACAGCAACAACAACAACAGCAACAACAATAACAACAGCAACAACAATAACAACAGCAACAGGTAGAAAAATTCTTGACACACTGTTGAACATGGGTGATTGAGGGAATTGTGATGAGGAAGGTATGTCGACAGAGAAAGTTGTTGTTGAGGGTAAGATTATAAATAAGAACTTGATGAGGAAGGTATGTTGACAGAGAAAGTTGTTGTTGAGGGTAAGATTATAAATAAGAACTTGATGAGGAAGGTATGTTGACAGAGAAAGTTGTTGTTGAGGGTAAGATTATAAATAAGAACTTGATGAGGAAGGTATGTTGACAGAGACAGTTGTTGTTGAGGGTAAGATTATAAATAAGAACTTGATGAGGAAGGTATGTTGACAGAGAAAGTTGTTGTTGAGGGTAAGATTATAAATAAGAACTTGATGAGGAAGGTATGTTGACAGAGACAGTTGTTGTTGAGGGTAAGATTATAAATAAGAACTTGATGAGGAAGGTATGTTGACAGAGACAGTTGTTGTTGAGGGTAAGATTATAAATAAGAACTTGATGAGGAAGGTATGTTGACAGAGAAAGTTGTTGTTGAGGGTAAGATTATAAATAAGAACTTGATGATGAAGGTATGTTGACAGAGACAGTTGTTGTTGAGAGTAAGATTATAAATAAGAACTTGATGAGGAAGGTATGTTGACAGAGAAAGTTGTTGTTGAGGGTAAGATTATAAATAAGAACTTGATGAGGAAGGTATGTTGACAGAGAAAGTTGTTGTTGAGGGTAAGATTATAAATAAGAACTTGATGAGGAAGGTATGTTGACAGAGAAAGTTGTTGTTGAGGGTAAGATTATAAATAAGAACTTGATGAGGAAGGTATGTTGACAGAGACAGTTGTTGTTGAGGGTAAGATTATAAATAAGAACTTGATGAGGAAGGTATGTTGACAGAGACAGTTGTTGTTGAGGGTAAGATTATAAATAAGAACTTGATGAGGAAGGTATGTTGTCAGAGACAGTTGTTGTTGAGAGTAAGATTATAAATAAGAACTTGATGAGGAAGGTATGTTGACAGAGACAGTTGTTGTTGAGGGTAAGATTATAAATAAGAACTTGATGAGGAAGGTATGTTGACAGAGACAGTTGTTGTTGAGGGTAAGATTATAAATAAGAACTTGATGAGGAAGGTATGTTGACAGAGACAGTTGTTGTTGAGGGTAAGATTATAAATAAGAACTTGATGAGGAAGGTATGTTGACAGAGAAAGTTGTTGTTGAGGGTAAGATTATAAATAAGAACTTGATGAGGAAGGTATGTTGACAGAGACAGTTGTTGTTGAGGGTAAGATTATAAATAAGAACTTGATGAGAAAGGTATGTTGACAGAGACAGTTGTTGTTGAGAGTAAGATTATAAATAAGAACTTGATGAGGAAGGTATGTACGTACAGAAGAAAGTGCGAAAAAAAGTTATTTGTTTTGTGTGGTGTAAATGGGATTTGGAATTGGGGGGGATTAGGAGTGAGTGGGGTAATAATATACTAATGGAAGATATTGAAAACAGTTTGATTGTCGTAATGAACGGTCGAGCTGACACGGTTCATTCATTAGAGATAAATAGATCAGCCCACTGACCTCTCTTAGAAATGGGATACCTCTTTAAGTACTGAGATACATAACCAACAATAATTGACTGTGCCTGACTCAAGGTAGTCGGGTAACTGTTCGGGGCGCGCCATGATCTTAGGGGCGTCATCAAGGAACTTCCCCCCCTCCCCCCCCAAAAAAAAAAAAGTGAAAACAATAAATAATTTTTTTTTATTTTAATCTGACGTTTCAAAGAAGAAAATGACAGGTTCGCGCGCGCGCGCGCGTGTGTGTGTGTGTGTTTGTGTATCTATCTATCTATCTATTGACTTTCGAGCCGTAGCCGGTCCATAGGGCTCTAGACCAAGATACTCCTTCTCTTATCTAAATTGTTGTTCCAGCAGTTTTCAATTCTTGTAAAGATATTTTATCAAATCTCGCCATTTGTCTCTGTTCTGTGCAAGCAGCTCTATCTCATTTAGGGAGCCGATTCCTGCTGTTCTTGCCTCTCTCATCAATGTTCTTCTCATTGTCTCTCTTGGTCTTCCTCTTTTCCTCTTACCTATTGCTTCTCACACGAGGGCTTGCTTTGCTATTTGGTTATTATCTCTTCTCATTACAAGTCCAACATATGACCATCGTCTTTGCTTTATTACTGAAGATATTAATGGTTGATTGGCGATTTATATATATATATATATATATATATATATATATATAAAGAGAGAGAGAGAGAGAGATAGGGGGAGGAGAGGCAGGTGGTGCCGAAAGGGCACCAAAGTTCAGCTTGCCCACTTTGCCAGCAACCATAGAGCCGACACTGATAATTGACTTCATTCTATACCCCAGATCTCTCCAGAGCCGCCGAACGTCGCATAGGGCTCACAGTACTTTATATTTTTTGCCATCCATTTCCTTTCTGGGCGATATGTTCGATGTTATCATTTAAGATTATGCCTACATGCCTACGTTGCTTCTCTTATAAGTGGGTTTTTTTTTCCAAGTGTCTCTTTATGTCTTCTTTTCTGTATCCTGATGTTTACAATAGAAGAATCGATTTTGAGTTGTGAATGTTTGAAGCTGAACTCTTCTGTCAAGTAAATCTCTAGTCTGCATGCAGCGTGTATTTGTGTGGTACTGGAGTTGTGGTATATCACAACACTTAAGAGATACAGCTGTGAACGACATGCAGACAACACCTGCCCGCCATTGAATCGCGGTTATGATTGTGCTATGTTAATGTGGACATAGAAACAACCTCTCTCTTTCTCTCTGTCTGTGTTTTTTATGAGAGTAGAGAGAGAGAGAGAGAGAGAGAGAGAGAGTAGAGAGAGAGAGAGTAAAGAGAGAGAGAGTAGAGAGAGAGAGAGAGAGAGAGAGAGAGAGAGAGAGAGCGCGAGTATCTGTTTGCACAATTAGACCAATGCGTGCAATTACAAAACTCGACGCCAGGTCACAGTGGCATATGGCATTTTCAAGGTAACGACTAGCTCCATTTAATTGTTTCTACATTTTCTTTCTTGCTATTTGTCATGACAGTTTGCTTTTATGATCTTGGAAATCCAGGTTGTTTATTTTCGTTTGTGCCTTTCTTGCATGGCATAATAGCCGCACTTTATGTTTGATAACTTTGTCTTCCTATTGTGTATCTTAAACAGGGTATCTTTATTCATATATAATATTTATTTTTGACCTTCATGTATATCTTCTATATTTACCTTTATGTATATCAATTATCGTTTCTTATACGTGTGAGTATCTCCATGAAATTGATTCATGTATATCTTATATATTTACATTCATGAATATCAAATATCTTTTCTTGTACGTGCGTGTATTTCTTATCTGTACCTTCATGCATATTTTCTCTCTTTACACTATGTGTATCCTCTACCTTCACCGTTACGTATTCCTTGTATCTTTACCTGCTTGAATATCTTCTGTACGTTACCTTCATCAATATTATCGATCTTTACTCTCATATATATCTTTATCTTTATCTTCATGTATATATTTTACTTTTATACTCATATTTACAAAGATGATTGACAAAGATTTGTCAAGTCATTGAACAGTTATCACCACTATTGCCCAACAAGGAAATAACTCTGGAGGCAAAACGAGCACTACACAATACAATCTTTAACCCAACGCTGTGCTACTAATGCCAGACCTGGACCCTAGATGCAAGAACAATAAGAAAAATAACCTCTACTGATATTAAATGTATTAGACGATTGAAAGGAAACAGTCTGAGAGATAAGATCAAAAATGAAGAACTGAGAAAAAAAGCTCCCGCCATATAATATATAAGGAAATAACAGATACAATGATTTGGCCACGTGACAAGGCAGAAAGAACAAGACACAACACAACAAGCTTTCAACAAACGTTGAGAGAAAGACCCAAGGGTCGACCACGAAAAGATGGATCGATGGAATATTAGAAGCATTAGGAAACATAACAGCAGCAGAGGCGAACAGAAGAGCAAAAGACCGCAAATTGTATCTCCCCTCGACGCTGAAAGGCAGATGAGGAAGGAAAGAAGAAGAGGAAAATTTACAAAGATGTGAAGCCTTATTTATGTCTGGCAGTAACAAATTCTTAGGCGAAAGAATAAGAAAATGGAAAACACATTATAACATATCATATATATTGTGTATGTATATGTAAATATAAATATATATATTGGAAGTAGCGGTTCATTTATCGCGGCCTCAGTACATCGCGGATTGTTCAAAAATTCAAAATTGAGGAATTATGGCGCGAAAGTTGCCATCACGATGTATATATATAAATCATCAATCATCATCATCATCAAGTACCGTGCCTGCTGGCGTAGGTGATCATGTCTCTCCACAACTTTCGATCTCGACAGTTATTTATCATTTCCGTTGTTGACCTTCTGCCAAGCCATTCTCTTAAGCTGTCTGTTATTTTTTCTCTTTGCTTCCCTCTATCTCTTCGTCCCTCAATTTTCCCAGTTGTTACAAAATATTCCAGCTGTTCTCTTCTCATTACATGGCCAAAAAATGATGATTGTTTCTTCCTAATATTGGAAATTAGCTCTCTTTTTGCTTTGGCCTCTTTCAGAACGTTTTAATTACTCTTCTTAGCTGTCCATGGTATTCTCAACGTTCTTCTGTAAAACCACATTTCTACAGCCTCCAGTGATTTTCTTGTTTGTTGTCCTATTGTTCATGATTTAAATCCATATGTTAAGACTGGCTCTACATAACATTTAAGAATTCTTTTTCTTGTTTCGATTGTCAAAAATGGATTGCATAGTATCTTCCTCGTTTTTGGAAAGCTGCTTTTGCTTGAGCCATTCTGCACATCACCTTTGTTGTACATCTACTATCTGAGGTTAACAATGTTCCCAGATATTTAAATTCATTTACCTGTTTTAATAGTGTTCCACTTGTCTTTATTGTGCACCGCGATGATGTCTTTTTCTTTGTTGTTACCATTACTTCTGTCTTTTTGCTATTAAGGTCGAGTCCTTTATTTTTGCTTTCCTTCACTATATTGTCTAACATTTCTTGTAACTCATTTTCACTCTTAGCGATTAAGACTGCATAATTAGCATACCTTAGATTATTTATATTTTGACTTTCGATTGTTATTCCAGACATGACCCTTATGGGTCTTAAAATAAATCTCACTATAAATATTAAACAAATCTGGTGACAGCACACAAACTTGTCTAACACCCTGTTTTATTTGTTGAAACATTCCTAAGTGATTTCCAGTTCTTTTGGTTGCTGTTTGTTGCCAGTACATGTTCTTTGTTATTCTTAGGTCTTTGCTGTCTACGTTTAAGCTTTCTAAAATTTTGACTTGTTTCTTGGTTTTTTACTTTGTCAAATGCTTTGATATAATCTATGAAACATGGGTATAAATCTGTTTTCACCTCTATGGCTCTTTCTACTAAAGATCTTATGATATATATGGCATCACTCGTTCCTTTACCTCCAACAAAACCACACTATTCATCACTAATTTCTGGGCTTATTTTGTTTCGCACTGATTCTTAGTAATTTCTTAGTCATGTGACTCATAAGGCTTATTGTGTGATGATAATATATATATATATATATATATATATATATATATATATATATATATATATATATATATATATACTGTGAATAGTTTTCTAGACAAATTTTGGAATTAATTATCCCCTTCGATCATGTATCCTTAACAATCATCATTACCGGATTAAAACTGTTTAATATAGAAAGTTTAATATGAAACCATTAAAATATCGTAGGAACAAAACCCTGCCAATAAAATATATAGAACAACAACAACTTAAATGGTTTGGCCACCTGATCAGAATGAATCCTCACCAATCACCATCAAGGGCGTTCTTCTCGAGAATGCATGGGAAAAGACCAAGAGGAAGACCCAGAAGAAGATGGATAGATGCAGTGATAGAGACATGTAAGAACAAAGGAAAATCACTAATTCAGACAGTTCGAGCAGCTCAAGAACGACAAATGATATAACCACGACACCTTTTCGGTTCCAGTGAGAAAAAGAAAAGAAGAAAAAGAAGAATATAGAAATTTGAAATTTTGAGTGTTCTCCATTAGTGACGTCGACCTGTGTAAAAATAAAGTAAATTACCCCAGTCACGCCAAGTGGCGTATAGGGAATATGGTTTTAGTGACCATACATTTTACAGACCTTCGGTACATTATTTTTGGGGTAATGTGGCCGGTATTGCGCCCATGCCGCTTTACTTTCCCAGAAAAAATCCGGTACCCGTTAAAGGCTGGGTGAACCGGAGCCGCCAGTTGGGATCGAACCCTACCTCTTGTCTTTTGTAGTCCAGTTCACTAACCACTGAGCTATCGCGGCTCCCGATGTCGACCTGAGGTAGGGGTAAATTTTTGTTCTTCTTCTTTTTTGTTAACATTTGAACATAAGGGGATTCAATTTTTGATTCTCTAATCATCGCTTATCAATCTTTGGTATAAATTGAGTGCCTTTTTTCTGCAACGATTTATTGTTTAATATAAAGTGATATGATTTTTTTTCCCTCCTTACCTCTGGAAATAGTCAATTAAAATTCCTTACATTATATTTATTATGCAGTTTGTAATACTCAATAGGGTATGCTTTATTTTTCATTCATGAGGAGATATTACTACTAGATTATTTTTTTCTTCAGCCTAATAAAAGTAATCTTGGAAGGGAAAATGCAAAGTAAAAGAGGCAGAGGCAGACCTATACTAACACAGACGAGTACCACCAAAAGATGGACAAGTCAACCTGTGCACCATCAAAACAAGAGACAGAGCGGAATGACGCTCCATGGTAGCCAACCTTTGACGCAGAGACGGCACTTCATGATGATGATGAGTTTTATGTGTATATACTTATGTATTCGTTCGTTCGCTTTGACCTCTGACGAAGTCCCACCCACTCAATTATGTGGGACTGAATTTTGCGTGTAAAGTCTGTTTTTATCCCATTACTTATGTAATATGGAGATATATATTTTATAACGAGGATAGTAATACGGAAAAGAAATAATTGATTGCAGTCAAGAATCAATGAAGAACACATATTTACAAACACCCCATGCACTTGTAGCAGCTATCAAAGTTAACGCCATCAATAGCGGCAGGTGTAGAATTGAGATGGGATTTTAAGAAACCATGGTAAGGGGTGAGAAAATTAAGTTTATAAAATAAATTATGTGTTTAATTTAAATCCCGCGTGTTACCGTGAAAAGTGACACTGTGACCTTCCAGGCATGTCGTAAGAGGCGACTAAGGAGGTTGATCGATGGCTTGACAAGCTGTCATTGTAAAAAGTATTGTTATGGAAACAGAGCCATAGATTTTAGAGCAGTGATCTCTGCAATATGTGCTATTCATTTTGGCACGCATTTTTGTTTTTGAGATTGTGGTTCTGTCCTATGTACCGTCTTCGGCTCGAAAGGACAATAAATAGATAGAGAATTTAAAACTGATATGCCCTGATAGTTTGCGAGTACTTTGTGCTCCGAGATGGATGTGTTTATACTTTTATTGTTTGAAGGAAAAGATGTGTACATCCAAAATTATTTATCTTTTTAGTCAACCAACTTTCCAACATAAACTATTTGTCCTCGTTCAGTGTCGGAGTAATGGTAAGATGAAGCAACAGCGAGCTCGCGTGCACGTGGCTGCCGATACATCCACTATTCCCAACCCCTCACCCCCAGAATTTGACACTTTACGAGCGTCGCTACGTTCGTCGTTCAGTGGGAAAGTTTAAAGATCGACGACAGATGTTGCAAAGTATACCACGTGATTGGACTAGTTGTTCATATGTTACGGAACATACTTACTAGATAAAGCGTTTGATAGAATACGCCATAAACAACTTATAGACTGCCTAAAAGACATACATCTAGATGACACAGACATACAACTAATATGTAATTTATTCAGGGAGCAAACAACTATAATAAAATATAACAAAGAGAACTCTATACCCATTGAGATAAAAAGAGAAGTAAGACAGGGATGCATCCTATCACCAAGCTTGTACAATCTATACACTGAGCAAATCTTTAAAAACATTACAGAGATGCCAGGCCTAAATATTAATGGAGAGATAATCAATAATCTAAGATATGATGATGATACTGTATTTTTAAAAAAAGTAAAGTACCCCCGTCACGCCAAGTGGCGTATAGGGAAATATGGTGTTAGTGACCCTATATTTTACAGACCATCAGCACATGATTTTTGGGGTAATGTGGTCGGTATTACGCCCGTGCCGCTTTACTTTCCCAGAAAAAAATCCAGTATCCATTTAAGGCTGGGTGAACCCGGAAGCCGTCGGTTGGGATCGAACCCTACCCCTTGTCCTTTGTAGTCCAGTTCACTAATCACTGAGCGATCGCGGCTCATGATACTGTATTACTAGCAGAAAATCCTAAAGATCTACAATTACTTAATGAAATAAACATAACAAGCAAAAAATATGGATTAGATAGGAATATAAAAAAGGCTAAAAGTATGATCATAAACAAAGTTAATACTCAAAACCTACAAGTGGATATCAAAATTGAAGGAACAGACCTGGAGGCAGTTCAGAACTACAACTACTTTGATATACTATAACCAGAGATAACAACTTTACATGAAACAGCCTGAAAGGTTAAATCAGAAATGAAGAACTGAGAGAAAAAGCTACGAATAATTTCCGCCATACAGTACATTAACAAAAACAATAGATAAAATGGTATGCCCATGTGATAAGACAGAAATACCAAAACACAACACGAGCCTTTTATAAACGTTGCAAGAATACGAGACTCAAGGGCCGACCACGGAAAAGATGAATTGATGGAATATTAGAAAGACTACGAAACATAACAGCGAAACAAATATAAAGAAACGAAAACTACGATATTATATATATATCCTCTCGAGACCCCGAAAGGTAAACAAGGAAGGAAAAAGGAAATGATTGAACTTAACATTCCAGTTTTCCCTCGACGCTGCAAGACACCAGACCGCAGCAAGTAATGCAGAACGAAATGTGCACCCTGCCATGTGTTGCCTCGTTCTGTTGTTTGTGTAGAACAGGTGTACCACAGATGTTTAACTCCAGCGACACAGGTGCCGAACATGCGAGCATCTGCTATACCATCCACACACTGCCAGTAGAGGTGATTTCTTACTTTTGTGTTAGGTGTGCAACCGGAATATAATTCATCATCATCAGTGAGTGTCGTCTCCGCATCGAAGGTTGTTGAGTTGACGTAATGCCACAAGTTGATGCGGGCAGCGTGCCCTTCTACTCATTGATGTTGTGGGTCGTAATGGTTTTCTTGATATTCCCGGCTCTTACTTGAGAAGTTGGAGTTCGTCTGTCCCAGACTATGCTGGGAAACTACTAGTCCAGCCCAGAGGTACTGCAATACTGGGTCTTTCATATCAGCAAAAGCCAACACTACAGGGAACACGGCGATCATAGCTTCTGTTAGCCAGCCTGTTTTGACGCAGACTGTTACCAGGGGAGACTACTAGGAGGTAATGCTGCTAGCTTCGGGTCAGCTGGTGGTACACCGACCCTGCTATTGCGACCGCAGGCACTTCTGCTCCCCCCATCGAAGGTTGGCTACCATGGAGTACAATTCCCGCCATTCCGCTCTGTCTCGTGCTTTGATTGTGCTGGTTATCATAGATAACCTTACTTATCCATCTTTTGATATTACTCGTCCATGTTAGTTTTAATCTGCCTCTTTTACCTTGTATTTTCCCTTCCAAGATTACTTTTAATAGGCTGCTGTGACTTTGAACATGCTCCCCAAAATTCTCATTTGTCTTGTTTGAATTGTATTTAGTAGTTCTCTTTTCATTTTTAGTTGTTTTAATACTTTATCGTTTGCTTCCTATTTTTCTATATACACACATTTCATAGGCTTCAGCTTTCTGTTCTCTTATTTTTTTCTCTAATGTCCATGTTCTGTACCATACAGGAATGTTGGGAAGATATAACATTCTTAGTTTAGCACTGGTGTTATTTGTTTTGACGTTTGTATATTTGTCATGCCATTAAAATTACTTTTTGCCATTACGTACGAGAAAGTACGAGACTTGAACCGGCGTCTTAGCACGCGAGTTTTCACCCATATGTGCTCGGTTGCCTATCCAGAGTGTTCGGAGACTTCTGAATAGTGTCGATTCAAGCATAGAAACTCACGATGCGATATTCCTCGAGGACTACCCTGGTACCCATTTTTGCCAGCAGCTTGGGGGGGGGGGGGGGGTGATTTTTTTTCCCAACCACGAGTACAATTCGCACTGCTCCCAGCGAGAATCGAACACAGGTTGTCCGAACGTCTGTGTCGGGTGTTTTCCCTACTAGGCTACCGAGGACCCCATATTTTAAAAAAAAAATAATAAATTACATATTAGTCGTATGTCTGTGCCGTCTAGATGTATATCTTCTAGGCAGTCTATAAGTTGTTTATGGTGTATTCTAACAAAAGCTTCAGTGTATGTAGTCTATGAAGTAGGCATATATTGGTAAGTTGCGTAATATCTTTCTCATTTTTGGAATGCAGCCTTGGCTGAGTTATTCTGCACCGCACCACAGTTGTTATTCCACAACAGCACAAGAGTACACTGTTGTGAGAGTTGACATCACAGCACTACGGGCATATCCATAGGTCATCTGTCGCTCTCAAAAAATGACATCATCATGTACCCTGCCGGTTGGCGTAGGCGATCATGTCCCTCCACAATCTTCTATCTACAGTGCATCGTATCAGTTCTGTTGTTGACTGTTTAATAAATAACAAAGCATGGATTTAAAAAATGGATGTAAATAAACAATTTACGCTTGAAGCTTTGCATTGAAAGACAACAGCACACGATGATTCCCGACTTTTGGTTACATACAAACAGGCCCAAATAATGAGTAAGACAATACGGTTATTCAACATTCAACGGTTATTTCTCTTTCAGCTACCTCCAAACTTCAGAAAAAAAGTAAACTGATCTTCAAATAGTTTTGATGTGTCGTGTAGGATTTAGTTTTGATGTGTTGTGTGAGATTTAGTTTTGATGTCGTGTAAGATTTAGTTTTGATGTGTCGTGTAAGATTTAGTTTTGGTGTGTCATGTAAGATTTAGTTTTGGTGTGTCGTGTAGGATTTAGTTTTGATGTCGTGTAAAATTTAGTTTTGATGTGTCGTGTAAAATTTAGTTTTGATGTGTCGTGTAAGATTTAGCTTTGATGTGTCGTGTAAGATTTAGTTTTGATGTGTCGTGTAGGATTTAGTTTTGATGTGTCGTGTAAGATTTAGTTTTGATGTGTCGTGTAGGATTTAGTTTTGATGTGTCGTGTAAGATTTAGTTTTGATGTGTCGTTTAAGATTTAGTTTTGATGTGTCGTGTAAGATTTAGTTTTGATGTGTCGTGTAAGATTTAGTTTTGATGTGTCGTGTAAGATTTAGTTTTGGTGTGTCGTGTAAGATTTAGTTTTGATGTGTCGTTTAAGATTTAGTTTTGATGTGTCGTGTAAGATTTAGTTTTGATGTGTCGTGTAAGATTTAGTTTTGATGTGTCGTGTAAGATTTAGTTTTGGTGTGTCGTGTAAGATTTAGTTTTGATGTGTCGTGTAGGATTTAGTTTTGATGTGTCGTGTAAGATTTAGTTTTGATGTGTCGTGTAAGATTTAGTTTTGGTGTGTCGTGTAAGATTTAGTTTTGATGTGTCGTGTAGGATTTAGTTTTGATGTGTCGTGTAAGATTTAGTTTTGATGTCATGTAAGATTTAGTTTTGGTGTGTCGTGTAAGATTTAGTTTTGATGTGTCGTGTAGGATTTAGTTTTGATGTCGTGTAAGATTTAGTTTTGATGTCGTGTAAGATTTAGTTTTGATGTGTCGTGTAAGATTTAGTTTTGATGTCGTGTAAAATTTAGTTTTGATGTCGTGTAAGATTTAGTTTTGATGTCGTGTAAGATTTAGTTTTGATGTCGTGTAACATTTAGTTTTGATGTGTCGTGTAAGATTTAGTTTTGATGTCGTGTAAGATTTAGTTTTGATGTCGTGTAAGATTTAGTTTTGATGTCGTGTAAGATTTAGTTTTGATGTGTCGTGTAAGATTTAGTTTTGATGTGTCGTGTAAGATTTAGTTTTGATGTGTCGTGTAAGATTTAGTTTTGATGTCGTGTAAGATTTTGTTTTGATGTCCGGTGAGAATTAGTTTTGATGAAACATATAAAATAAACATAAAACGTTATGATAAACTTGTAACAATTTACGTGAGAACTATTCTGGATAAACTTGTAACAATTTATGAGAGAATTATTATTGGTAAAAGCAGAAATAGTATGCAGTTTCCGCATTTTGCTTGGCCTCTTCTATTGTTATTTTATTATTATAACACATTTTCCTTGCCAAATAATATCATGTATAATGCTCATCAAAGTTTGGTACATTAGTCACCACAGAAAAGAGATGTCTGAGGAGCTTAGTTGCAGTGACCAAAAAGACAAAGTTAAGAATGTACCATCAATCTCCGTAGAAACCAATACAATCTAGATGCTCTTATATCTACTTTGGTTATTGTAGTTGGTAATAGTCTCCTTCATTTAGGGAGCTAGAGATTATGGCTTATGATACTCTGCATCTAGAAAGAATTATATGCAATTTCTTACCATTAAAAAAAAGTAAAGTACCCCCGTCATGCCAAGTAGCGTATAGGGAATATGGTGTTAGTGACCATAAGTTTTACAGACCTTCAGCACATGATTTTTGGGGTAATGTGGTCGGTATTATGCCAGTGCTGCTTTACTTTCCCAGAATAAAATCCGGTACCCATTAAAGGTTGGGTGAACTGAAAACCGTCGGTTGGGATCGAACCCTACCTATTGTCCTTTGTAGTCCAGTTCACTAACCACTAAGCTATCGTCGCAGCTCCAAATTTCTTACCATACAAAGCATATATTAAAAAGGACAAGGCAGAAGAGCAAGAGGTAGACCTAAAGCAAGATGGACAGACATCATCAAAGAAGCACTACAACATCAACTGACAGAGAATGAAGCTGCCAAAAGGGCAAGAACGATAACTATGTATCTCTATTGATACCCACATAGGTACAAGAGGAAATGAAGAAAAGAAAGATACTGTGCAAGACTCATGCAGACAGAGGTGCAGAGGCCTTTCAGATCTGAATAAAATAGAGACAACATCAAATAAATTCTAAAACATGAATAACACTGATCAGGTTGCTAGAAGAGCAAGAGCTTGAACATTGCATCTTCAACAAGTTCCAACAGAGCTATGGTATCTCGGTGGTTAGTTAGGACTGCTAAAGACAAGATCTGTGGTATCTCGGTGGTTAGTTAGGACTGCTAAAGACAAGATCTGTGGTACCTTGGTGGTTAGTTAGGACTGCTAAAGACAAGATCTGTGGTACCTCGGTGGTTAGTTAGGACTGCTAAAGACAAGATCTGTGGTACCTCGGTGGTTAGTTAGGACTGCTAAAGACAAGATCTGTGGTACATCGGTGGTTAGTTAGGACTGCTAAAGACAAGATCTGTGGTACCTCAGTGGTTAGTTAGGACTGCTAAAGACAAGATCTGTGGTACCTCAGTGGTTAGTTAGGACTGCTAAAGACAAGATCTGTGGTACCTCGGTGGTTAGTTAGGACTGCTAAAGACAAGATCTGTGGTACCTCGGTGGTTAGTTAGGACTGCTAAAGACAAGATCTGTGGTACCTCGGTGGTTAGTTAGGACTGCTAAAGACAAGATCTGTGGTACCTCGGTGGTTAGTTAGGACTGCTAAAGACAAGATCTGTGGTACCTCAGTGGTTAGTTAGGACTGCTAAAGACAAGATCTGTGGTACCTCGGTGGTTAGTTAGGACTGCTAAAGACAAGATCTGTGGTACCTCAGTGGTTAGTTAGGACTGCTAAAGACAAGATCTGTGGTACCTCGGTGGTTAGTTAGGACTGCTAAAGACAAGAGTCGACAGCTTCCAAACTCAACCAACCAATGAGTTCTGCATTTTTCTGGGAAAGACAAACAGAACATTTACATTACTCAAAAAATAATGTGCTATTGGTCTATTTTTGTTTAAAGGGCACCAACACTATATTCCCTATACATCACCACGTGATGTGATGCAACAAGGATCTTTCTTTCTCGACTGCCAAAGGGGGATAAAAGAAAGTGACGAGGCAGAATATTTATGAATCTGTGGGTTTGATAGCCAATGATCTAGCAGCACATCTCATCATACACTTCCCCGTGGCGTTTGCAACATTTGACTTCTGCAATGTAAGAGATATTGTGGGACTACTGCACAATTCTGTGCCAGGGAAAACTAAAAAGCATGGTTAAGAAACCTTCTGTAGCTAGGGAGGAGATATCCCAGCAAACAAATGTCTACGCAGGAGAAATGTGACCGTCCTGGCAGACAATTGAAGAGAGATCAGGAAAACTAAATCAAAGTCTGGGTAGTAGAGAAGGCTCGCTACTCTGCTGCACTAGGGAAGACGACTCTGACTACAAGCAACTGCTATCTTCTAGAAATTTAAGGAAAACCAAATACTAGGACAGAATATAATATTATATGTGATGCAAATTTCATGATTAAGTTTCCATATAAGATTGTATTTTTTGTAAACAATGAACTTTGGATATAAGATTGCATATGATCTATATTTTAAGAATTATAAATTTAGAATAAGATTGTATTTTTTTTAAACAATGAACTTTGGATATAAGATTGCATACAATCTATATTTTAAGAATTATAAATTTAGAATATATTGCAATATATTTGTTAAAAATAAGGATTATTTGCTAGGGTGGTATTGCTTTTGGGATAGCATTAATTTTGGGATAACAGGATCGAGAGTGGGAGAGAGAAAGAAGTGAAAGGGTGAAAAATGGTTTCTCAAAGATTTCTAGGTACAAGTTGTAAAGGCTGAGTAATAGGGGATATTGTTTTATCATATTATTGACAGATTGTGGGCTGTTTATCTTTTATTTAAGAAAGCATAAGACATATATTTAAAAGTCTATGATAACTGCATCAAGTCACCTTGTTATTCACACTGATGATAGCAAGGAGGCTGGTATATAGATACACCCAATTTAATTCATTTTAGTCCAAAATATTGAAAGTCTGTTTATGTAGTCTGGTAACATAAATGAACGTATGGACTATGTCCCTCCTTCGGAAATTCTTGAAACGAAGTCGAGAGGGGGGTAATGCAATTGAGTAAAGCATTATATTCATATTCTATGCCCTGGCAGAGTAGGCAAAGTGAAATGAGGAAGAAAGCACCAATGTTTAAACTTGGCACATGGAACGTAAGGACCTTTACAAGAAGGGCAAATTAGAATTTACAAAAAAAAAAGGATGGAAAACCCTGTGGATCAGTGGGCCTGACTTGTTCATTCTGTGGCTGTGTGTGTTTGTCAAACATTGGTAGGATTAGTCACGAGAGAAGCTGTTTGACAAAGCAAAAATACCCAATAGCCTCCACTAGACCGCCTGACAAGACGAAAAGGACCATATAACATAAATGCGAAAGCAGAAAACACATAATGATGATAATGAAGACATCATCTTTGTCTATGTCCTCACCTTCCTAGCTTACCACCCAGGTAACCATTTCTGCTAGTGACTGGGTCGATCGCAGGGGTACTTTTTTCCAACCACAAGTACACCTCACACTGCTTCCAGCGGGAATCAAACATCAGTAGCCCAGTCGGGTGGTTTTCCCAACTAGGCTACCAAGGCCCCAACTCCATTGTACTAAGTCTCAGCCTCGTGAGGTGGGACGGCTAGCTACCTTCCTCATTGCCGTTCCAGCTATAAGCGAACTCAATTTATAGTTAAATAGCTGCCAACTCATTAGTCTCCCTTCCATCCAGCACATGACTAGCAGCAGTAAAGGTGAATGGCCATGCTTAAAATCCATACAAAAAAGTGAAATATAAGAACAAAAATGTTGCAACTGACCTAATGTAAAACACATACACACAAGACAAAGTACACAAACACAATTAAATATGCATTTGTTTAACAGAAAGCTATTCAAATATTCTTAAACATAAGAAAATTTAACAGAAAACACTGACCATGCAAATCTATTGACCATTAAATTTATTGTTAACATTACACTCAAACACTGCCCACGTCTATATACATATCACAATAAGCACACAATCGTATCAATCAATATATAAATCATTAATCAGAAGAGCAGGCAGTTGAATTGTTAGCAGAATAAGGGTCAACACTTTTTTTCTATTGGGGGTGGGGATGGTGGTGTGTGTGTGAAATAAAAACTCAGACCTGAACACCCTGTGGTGACTGTTCACGACAAGCGGCCGGTAATCTCCAGTCCTACATGCCCCCCACCGACAGACACCCAGTAATGGTATAATGCTGCAAAGACAGTTTTAAAAATTATTATTCACCAGATTTGTTTAAAATTTATAGTGAGATTATTTTAAGATCAAAAAGGGGCATGCCTGGAATAACAATTGGAGGTCATAATATAAATAATCTAAGGTATCCTGATGATACAGTCTTCATCGCTAAGAGTGAAAATGAGTTACAAGAAATGTTGGACATTATAGTGAAAGAAAGCATAAATAAAGGACTCAGCCTTAATAGCAAAAAGACAGAGGTAATGGTAACAACAAAGAAAAAGATATCACCTCAGTGCAGAATAAAGACAAGTGGAACAATATTAAACAGGTAAATGAATTTAAATATTTGGGAACTTTGTTAACCTCAGACGGAAGATGATGTACAAGAGGTGAGATGCAGAATGGCTCAGGCAAAAGCAGCTTTCCAAAAAATGAGGAAGATACTATAAATCCATTTTTGACAATAGAAACAAGAAAAAGAGTTCTTCTTAAATGTTACGTAGAGCCAGTCTTAACATATGGATGCGAATCATGGACAATAGGCAAGAAAATCACTGGAGTCTGTAGAAATGTGGTTTTGCAGAAGAATGTTGAGAATACCATGGACAGCTAAGAAGAGTATTGAAAATGTTCTGAAAGAGGTCAAAGCAAAAAGAGAGCCAATTTCCAATATTCTATCTATCTATTGTCCTTTCGAGCCGAAGACGGCACAAAGGGCAGAACCACAATCTCGAAAACAAAAACATTGTGTGCCAAAATGGCACATATTGCAGAGATCACTGCTCCAATATTAGGAAGAAACAATTATCATTTTTTGGCCATGTAATGAGAAGAGAAGAACTGGAATATATTGTAACAACTGGAAAAATTGAGGGATGTAGAGATAGAGGGAAACAAAGAGAAAAAATAACAGACAGCTTAAGAGAATGGCTTGGCAGAAGGTTAACAACAAAAATGATAAATAGCTGTCGAGATCGAAAGTTGTGTAGAGACATGATCACCTACGCCAGCAGGCCCGGTACTTGATGATGATTCTTATTAAAACTCTATATACTTTATTTTTTGTCAACTCATATTTTTTAACATTATTGTTTATGTCTCTTTTATATTTTCAGCCAATTCTATTTGAACAATTTAAGTGATGCAATGAATGGAAGGTTGTCAACAGAAAACTGCCATTATCCTCTGTATGATTGGATTCAAAGTTGCCAGGGACTGCTGCAAGTGCTGACTGCTGAACAGTCCAGGAAAAATGTGCTGAATCTTGGTCTGCAAAGTGTCAATAAAAAAAACTGGAACAAGGCCAGTATTGATGAAGAACAAGAAGCAATGTTTAAAAAAAAAATGTGCAGCTTCATAATTTTCGTGAAGAAAATACATAAGCAAATTTATTACCACAGAAGCTGTTGGATAACATGACGACAAATTCCTAAGATAATCTGACGAACATATCTTTTGTTTGATGCAAAGTTCTGAGACTACTTACTACACTTAAGAGAAAAAGAACATGGTTTCTCTCTGTTTTCTCAGTTTTTATATGTGCATGTTAGAGTAAATATTTGGAAATTCTTAATAATTCGTAATCAAAAGAATTGACCTCTTAGCTCATACTAAACTGTGATTATTGAGTCAATAGTCTGTGTAAATGTGTCTGTTTATTATTTACATTGATTATGAATATAGAAGTTTGTGTGAATATGTGTTTTGAATTTTGTAGTTGATGTTACGTATGACAAGACAAATGTAAAAACTTGTATGGTAACAACATTAAATTGATAACATATGTCCCATGTATTTCTATGCCTATCGCTATCCTCAACAGTTAATGTTACAATCTGGTACACACTCATACACACACTCAAAAATTCCAAACATTATTGCCTATTTCAGAACAAACAGAAGAAAACAAAAAAAAACACTATCAGTATTTTTTAACATAAGTGTTAAATCTTCCACCTTTACAAATATATACTAGCTTTGTACAAACACAAGAATCTTCAAACATATGCAACCCAAATTAATCCTTTGCGTCCCCGATCCCATCTGCATTGATAGCAAACATGGCCTCAGCTTCAGGAAGACATGGGGAATCATAAATCTTGCAGATCCTTGTTTCACCTCTGCCTTTTCTGAGTGACAACCTGAAAGAACAATTAAACTAAAATGTTAACAATGTCTAAAGAGCATGTTTCAGTCAAATAGTATAAAAATAAATTAGCTTAATTTCAGAGGAAAGAAAATATGAAAACAGAAGTAAGACCGAAAATAAGAGTTAGATTTCTGGGGAAAGAAAGTATGAAAATAGAAGTAAGACTGAAAAAAAAAGTTGGATTTCTGGGGAAAGAATGTATGAAAATAGAAGTAGGACATCATGAAAATGGCAGTAACATGATTTCAAAATAAAGAAGTTATACTTGTTTTGGAGTTGCAAATTACCTGGTTGTTGAAGCATGAGCTATGATGTTTCCCCCAATGGGTTTCTTTGGATCTGCTGCAAACATAGCTGCACCATCCACTTGTGCGACCACCTGATTTGTAATAACCACAGCTACACCGAACTGAAATATTAAACAAAATCAGGTAGCCACATTGTCTAATGTTTTGTTATAAAGATACAATGCTGTGAGACCATTTCCTCAGTAAAGAAAAAACATTGCTGATGATTATGAAAACGAATAATTTGAGAACCTTCAAGTTAGAAAGACAAGGATTGTGAAGAAAGACATGTATTGTAACTATAAAATCAAATTAACAGTTGAGGAAAAGGAGCCTCACAGTAGCAGAGCTGGAAGCTGTCAGTGACTCACTGCTGATGGCATGTGTCGGGATCGGTGAACCAGAAAACCATCAAGATTTTACTCCTACTTTCACCAGTCTCATAGTTGCTACTTCAACTCGGTGCATGAGTTAATAGCAACCAGTGACCCATAGTTGACTTCTGGCATCAGAGTTATCAAACCAGGACTGGCTAACAACATCTACTTCACCCCCTCATGAATGGTTCTGGAGACAAACTACACAGCTCAGACCTATCAGTTGAGAAAGAAGACATGTTATGTTAGCTCCTTTTGAGCCAAAGATAGAACAAAGGTCAGAAAAAAAAAAACTTAATGTCTGACAACTCATTGTCATCATTCCTGCATTGCAGGGGGCCCTCAGTGTGGCTCGCCATATGTCCCTCCTCTGGGCAAGCCTCTCAGTCTCAACAAAGGAGATTATACTAATGTGATTACTTATCTTATCACAGATTAAAAAGACAATGCAGCGGCAGTCAGAAGTGACAGACTGAAAGGCATAAACTTTGCACCTTTCTTGGAAATTAGCACAATGCAACAAATGCTCTTTTCCAAAGGTAATGAAGTATATAAAAAAAAAAGAACAAGATCTGTATGAACACTGTGAAAGGTTACACACCGAACCAGCAAAAGTAGATGAAGTACTAGCCATTGCTGAGGTTACAAAATACACAAAGATTCTAACCTCATCTGCCAAACGCAACAACATCCTAAGGAACCTAGCTAGATGCATTTGTCTAGCAGAAAGTTCACCACGTCCAGCATAATCTGTCCTGTATAAGGCTGTAGCACTGTCCACAATTAAAAGAGCATACCTGTAAGAAAAAAATAATTCTTTTGCTGCAATGCCAAATGATTAGTCTTAAAAACATATGCTTTCGTTAATTTTGTTGTTTTTTTATATATATATATAGCTTTTCTCTATTTTACATGTTGGCAATACAAGCAAATAAACCATGCACCTGCATAACTAATGGATAGGATAAATATTTTTATTGTTACAATAATAATTACCCACAGAAAACGTTTGTTCAATCAATAAATACAATGTTACTAGTGATTTTCTGAATGTATACATTTGGAAATGTTAATGTTGTGGTAATTAAACCTTTCATTATTTTTATATATTTTATTGCTTGTTGTTAGTGAGTGTTCTGTAGATTGTCTCATGCATGGTGCTCGTGAGGATGTCTGATATCTAATTAATTATTTTCTAGACATGCTTTTCCGTCTTGCATCTGAATATTAATGCCATCTGGTGATTGCTATCTGGTGAAGATTAATCTACTTTTGTATAAAGGTAAAGGTACGAGACTTGAATCGCTATCTTAGCATGCAGGTTTTTACTCATATGTGTTCGGCTGCCTATCCAGAAATGTTCTGAGACTCCTGTCTAGCGTCACCTCAAGCATCATCAAAGTCTTTTGTAATTCTTGCAGTGGCCAATATAGTTTTGTCTGTAGTATTGTATGGGCCAATGGATTTTCCTCAGTCTACTATATTCAGTACAGTCTTCAAGTATCTGTTACAGCAGGAATCAAACACAGGTTGTCCGAGCGTCAGTAGCTAGTGGGGTGATATTTTGTGTGTTTTAGAGCAAATCAGTACTGGCGTATAATACAAAATTTTCTCTTTATTCAAATTGTCCATAACAGATTTTTCAAATGCAAAATGTCAGCAAGCTTTGATTATGAACTGAAATTGATGAATTGAGAATCTGAATCTACTTTTCTTGTACAACTTCAACAATGTCGTTACCATGGTAATGAAGAATGTAAATGTGATCTCAGACAATTTATCATTTACTGTATTTATGTTGTTGTTTGTTATTGTAATCAATATTAATCTGAGACTATGAACATTGCTCACCTAGATTCAGCCATCATAGCTGCAGCTTGAATAAGAAGCTGACTTTGGTGATCACTATTATAGGCTCTAGCATAGGCCACATTGTCAAGCACATCAGTGCCTGATAGTCTATATCTGGAAATGAAAAATTGTTTCATCATTATATGGTTTTAAATTTATAGATGTTTCTAGACAGACACTATTTCATACTACCATCTCATCAAACACAGCCAAACAAATCATAAACTCCAGCAGTTTAGAAGATATAAAATAAACATAAAATGGTCTGGTGCAACTAAACTAACAGAAAGACAAAACAAACTACAAGATTTCAACAAAAGCCTTCATCAGGTATAACAAACTATACAAATCAAACACATAAATCCAAGCCAGAAAACACAGCACAGATCTAACAGTAGAGAAGATTGGCTGAATGGATAAGTGATGGGAAAAACAGGGAGAGAACTTTTTAAATACATGTCAAGGCCAAACCCCTATGACAACATTAACAAGCTAGAAGAAGAGACCGAACCAGCAATTTTAGACTAAGAACTGGTCATGTACCACTGAAGAATCACATCAATAGAAAGCAACAAAACCATACTCCAGTATGTCCGCTCTGTGAACACCTTCTTGACACAGCAGAACATCACCTGTTTGACTGTCCAAATCTCACCGACAACAGAGCAACTCTACTTCCATAAAGACCTGATAAATGGAACACCATGGAACTACAAGGGAACTTAGAATTACCTGCAGATATGATTACATGGCATTGGGCTGAAGGGTGTCAGCTCACAGGCTGCTGGATCCATATGAACAACAACAATGATGTTAGAATGACATGTTGTCATGTACATAACCTTCTTCTGTTGTTGTGGTGATCCTTCATTCAGACTGGGTTTTCAGATTCTCTAATGTAGTCTGCTGTCTGTTCAGTTCCACCGTGCAGTTTTTCCTTAAAGATCTTGGATGCATGTCTTCTCTTCAGGTATGCAAGATGAAAGCAATCTACAAGATTAGTTGTCATGTTTCCTAACCTACATGGAACTGGCTGGTGATATCTGTCATGAATTTGGTGGTCAAGTGGTGTCTAATTTTGTTCTGGCCAGCACTGAGACAATCTACATGTTTACTAATTTGGTCTCTTATAGACGGTGACCTCTATTCTCAAAACTAATTTTGTAATGGTCTTGTTTCCACTCCGCATTGTAGTGGCCTTTCATTATAAGTTTTGCTTTGACATATCTGACCATATAGTCTCTTTGTTACAATTTCCCTTCTCTGACCAGATAATCTCTTGGTAGGAGACAAATAATAATAAATGAATATTATTACAGAGGGAAACTTCCAACACGAAAAGCCAAACCCTAGCAGAGTTGGCAGTGTTCCCAAGCATTTGGCTTTTTGTGGCAAGGCGCTGTGCCAAGGAGTATGGGTTCGATCCTGCTTAGGACCATATATTGTTCTTTGTTTTTTTTTTCTGTTGATTATTTGTCATTTTTTCAGAGTGCTGTAAACATACCTCTTCCATTGAATTGATTCGCTCATTAATCTCTTTGTAACAATTTCCTCTCTCTGGTCAGATAGTCTCTTTGTAACAATTTCCTTCTCTGACCAGATAGTCTCTTTGTAACAAGTTCCATGTATATTGTATGAGATGATATCCATTGGATCACTATTAAGAATTTTAAAAAACTGTCTTTTAAACCACATTCTACAGAGGAAATTAAAATACTAAGGTCATGTCAAAAGACACAGCTGGTTAGAAAGAATAATGGAAGACATGGTTGCTGGACGACGCATCAGGGGCAGACCAAGAAGGTGGTTTCAAGACATCAAAGAAACCTTGAATTTGAAAACAAAAGTGAGATTGGCTATTGACAGTTATTCTTTCAGACAGGATGTGGTGAACGCTACATTCTGCAAAGGACATGCAACCTGATGATGATGATGACAACATCCAAAGGAAAAACCGAACAATATTGTTAATTTAATGAATCAACCATAGTGAACTTATGGCATACATATTTCATTATCATCTTGTTTCTTACCAAAATCACAGACTTTTATGTGCCTTTCTCACGTCTTATATACATAAGGTTACATGTCAAACTTTCTTGTTAGTAAATTTGCTGCTTTGTGTATCTTCTCTAGTTTTCTTGCAATCACCTGATAATTGTGGCCCTTGTCCTCACATTTTACAAAATTTGAGTTGTACAATCTACAATATGTGTCTCTATGTTCAACACAGGTTTTTGCCTCCCTCATTGATCCCTACTTGCCTGGTCAGACTAGTTAATCAACTTCCAGGGTCACCACTGGAACACGCAGCAAGAGGTAATTTGTGCTTACTGATACTGACATCAGCCGTGCTGAAGTAACTACTAAATGTTCAAGGCAGTCTCCTGTTATTTTTTCTGATGTAATATAACCTCCACAAGATGGAACTCAATTGTCAATTTCACTAAATGAGCAGATGGTTCAATTTCAAATAATGCTAACAATAATTCTGATAATAACCAAAAAGACAATTATGTGATGTTTTTATGACAGAAGTTATTTTTTAGCTTAGTGTATTATTTTCTCTGTGGTAAAATAATTACATAATTTTTCTAAATACTTCTTTCACAGGAAGCATTCAACATTGGGCTTTACAGATAATTCAACAAACAGCCAGTAATTGCATATACTATTACACTAAAATTCTTAAGTATCTGCAAGAAATTATTATTCTTTAAATGCAAATAAGTACCCTGATCAAATGTATATAAATGGTGGTTGGTTGTGTTCGCCCAATGACTAAAGTATTCTAGAGTATCGTGGTAGACTAGAATATTCCTCTTCATCATCCGCCTTTACAAGGACGTAGTGGACGTATCTGCGTTGTGTTGTGGTTTGCAGTATAACTGTTATATTTGCGCCTTTCGGCCCAACACATCCGACTTTTTTGAGTACCGGGTTGTCTTCCCTCTTCGATCCCTGCACGCTTGGCCAGACTAGACAGGTTAGTCTGTTACTGGAGGCACCACGGAGAGGTGGAGCAGGGTCTGGATGGTTTTGGTTCACCGATCCTGGCGCAAGCCATCAGCTGTGGATCGCTGACAACATCCAGCTTTGATGCTGGGAGGCGCGCCTTCACCTCCATATACTATGTATATAAATTAATCAGATTTTATCAATTGCAAAAAAGCACATTTGGGAAACGTCAACAAACCTATCTGCAACTGCCAGCAGTCTCTCTGGCCGAAAAGTGCCCTCTGTGTCAATGTACATGGCCTTTCCTTCACCTCCACCCATGTCAATAGGAAGCTGCCAGAGAGAGGAAACAGTTTACTTACATGATAAGAAGTTTCATTATTATTGCATATCAGAAAATGATAATAAAGTTTCTGACCAACAAGAAAATACCATCATCAAGTACTGGGCCTGCTGGCGTAGGTGATCATGTCTTTCCATAACTTTCAATCACGACAGTTATTTATCATTTCTGTTGTTGACCTTCTGCCAAGCCATTCTCTTAAGCTGTCTGGTATCTTTTCTCATTGCTTCCCTCTATCTGTTCCTCCCTCAATTTTCAAGTTGTTACAATATATTCCAGCTGTTCTCTTCTTATTACATAGCCCAAAAAATGATGATTGTTTCTTCCTAATATTGGAAATTAGCTCTCTTTTTGCTTTGGTCTCTTTCAGGACGTTTTCATTAATCTTCTTAACTGTCCATAGTATTCTCAACATTCTTCTGTAAAACCACATTGCTACAGGCTCCAGTGATTGTCTTGTCTGTTGTCCATGACTCACATCCATATGTTAAGACTGGCTCTACATAACAGTTTCTTCATAGTGTATATAAGAAAATAATAACAAAGTTTCTGCCCAACAAGAAAATAACACTTGAGCCAAAATGGGCACTCTACAACACAATTCTCATTCCAATGTTGTGCTACCAATGTCAAACCTGGACACTAGACTTGAGACAATTATATTTTATCCACTACAGAAATTAAATGTAGGGTCAAAGCAAAAAAATGCATAAAAATATGAAGCTGAAGTAAAGCTAATTAGGAGAGTGTCATCCACTTATTGTGAAAAGCTTTACCCATACTGTTTTTTTTCTATTTTCTTTCTATATATTTTGTTAATTTCCAGAAATTAAATGTGTTAGACGCATGATAGAATATAGCCTGAGGAATAAGATCAGAAAAGAAGAACTGAGGAAAAAAATTAGGAATAATTCCAGCCCTTGAATACACAAAGAAAGAACAGATAAAAAACATAAAATTCAAATCATGTGTTGAGTGGGGAACAAGACATCCATCCAGCAACTGAACCGTGTGTGGTCAGCGACCTACAGCTGACTGCATACACCAGGATTGTAGAACAACAGCTGATTAAAACCCTGCTCCACCTCCCAGCGGTGCTCCTGGAAACACGTTATTCAGTCTGGCCAAGCGAGGAGGAATCAAATAGGGAAGGCAACCCACTCAAAAGTGTCGTGCTGAAGTCTGTTGTCTTAGAAAGATCAAATTACAACACAAGTCTTCAATAAACAGCGAGAACACCAGACACCAAAGGCCAACCATGAAAAAGATGGGTTTATAGAATATTAGAAACACTACGATGCATGATAGCAAGAGAAGGTAACAGAAAGGGAAAAAAATGCAAACTATATCTTTCCTCGATGGTGAAAGGGAAATAAGGAAGGAAAGAAGATAGTTAAAGTCCCAAGAGAATATTGTGAATAACTTCACTCTAAATAAGCTGTTCAAATTAATAGTTTTCATTGGTAATTTTCTTAAAGAAAAAAAACCTAAAGCTTTAATGGAACTCTTTATACAACAATCAAAAAGCCTTTCCATGAAAAATCATGTAAACCATGTTTATTATAAACCATTACATCTTCTAAACAAAATACTACAAAAGTCTGCACGTACTACACAACTTTTTTAAAAATTTTATTTAATTTTTTTAATTGAAGTAGAGTCCATCATTGTAAGATAGAAAAATATTTATTTATGTTCTGAGAAAAATTCTAATTCAAAAACAGCTTTACCTGGCATGTAACAGCTAGAGTGTGGCACAGTTGTGTTTTGCCTGTTCGGAACTCACCAAATATTTCAGTAATTGATCCAGTTTCAACACCACCTGTGAAAAAAACCCATTAAAAATTAAATAATGCTTAAAGAATTATATTTGCAATGCAGAATTTCATGCATATGGATACAATTATTCTTTTGCGTAAACTTTTAGATTTTAGACTAAATACGTTTATAATTTAAAAAATGGTCTTTTAGAGGCAATTTTATCACCATCAGTTTGGGAGGTAAAGAATAGTGACACTGTGACCTTCCAGGCATGTTGTAAGAGGCGACTAAGGAAATTGATCGATGGCTTGACAAGCTGTCATTGTAAAAAGCATTGTTATGGAAACAGTGCCACAGATTTTAGAGCAGTGATCTCTGCAATATGTGCCATTTTGGCATGCAAGGTTTCTGTTTTTGAGATTGTGGTTCTGCCCTATGTGCCGTCTTCGGCTCGAAAGGACAATAGATAGATAGATAGATAGTTTGGCAGTACTAGCGTTTGTTGTAGTACTAGTGTTGTTATAAGTGTTTTCTATATTCCTTGTATGACTGGCACTTCAGTAGCAGAATTTTAGTTCCCACAGTCATTATCATCAGAGGTTCCTATCCCAACAAGGATCTTTAGAATGTGATAATTTAACTGCTATGGTCAGCAAGGGTAATAAATATTACTACTTGATTTTCTCTGTTTAACACTTAGTTTGCATCATATTTCTGATAACCCTAGTGATCTGTACTCTGTTCATGGATTTGGCTCTTACAAACACTGGCACTCCTGATAAGTTATAACTGTATCTGGGGATGAACTTATTAACCTTTCTAATTTGTTATCATCCTTTCTGGCAATATTGGAGTGAGATTAAATCTATGGAAATACGCTGGATTAATGCTGCAGCCACAGTTTGTAGAGTGTTGGAAAATTTGGATGAGCATAAAGTTATACACAGCTCCAGCAAAGCCAGCTATTGTAAACATTTTTAGGGGTTATTTTAAGGGAAGTTAGATAACAGATTCCCCGTGTGTTACAGGGGCCTCATTATGAGGGAGGTAAAGAATAGTGACACTGTGACCTTCTTGGCATGTCGTAAGAGGCGACTAAGGAGGTTGATTGATGGCTTGACAAGCTGTCATTGTAAAAAGCATTGTTATGGAAACAGTGCCATAGATTTTAGAGCAGTGATCCCTGCAATATGTGCCATTTTGGCATGCAAGGTTTCTGTTTTTGAGATTGTGGTTCTGCCCTATGTGCCGTCTTCAGCTCGAAAGGACAATAGATAGACAGATAGATAACAGACTTACTGTACGAAAGGGGATCACAAAAGACAACCCTGATGTGGCAGCCAGAAGCTTTCTTCAGGAACAGAAAGAAATGCAAACAAACATGTAACTAGTAGGAGCATGTAAGACTTCCCAACTAGGTGTGACCATGGATGACCGGTGGAACAACCTTTAGGTATATAGATTAACTGTGACTTTGACAAATAAGGAGTTATACTGAACCAAACAGTGATGACTCCCGCACCAGAATGGGGTGAGCTTAACAAGTGGGACTGTTGCACCCTATTAGATATTCTTTCTATGCACCCAAGAAAACAAACCACTACTGTCTTGTGGTCATGCTCGAGAGAAACTAAACTACAGAAGAACATTCAAAAAGAAAACAAGCAGAATGGATCCCATAATTGTGTAACATAAAGTAAAAGATATCCTCAAATAGTGTGCTGCCACTACCACAAGTTAAGAAGTGACAACCCTGAGAATACATGGAGTACTAGACCCTAGTTCTGTTTCCAATGTATTTGTACATATTCACCATGTTCTTAAATCTTTGTACCTTGGTTTTCAAGTTAGTTTTTCCATTCTTTAACAAAAGCCTTTTCTAAATCTTACCAAACCACTATAGCATGTTTTTTCCCTCTTGAAATAATGTTCTTTCCAGAGCTTCCAAAATAAATTGGTGCTTAGGAAAGTTTAGCTGGGTAATAAAAAGGTTAAGAATATTTTAATTCATACAAAACAATTCAACTTCAGATTGAAAAGTAAATATAGGATTGGATGAATTATTTGTTCCTCTTTTATATTGACCTAACAAAACAAATAAAAGTGTAGTTTGGTTCATTGTTACTACCTTCTAACATATTATGTGACTTGAAGATGAATTTGTTATCACAACAGCATGAAAAATAATTATATATTGTTAACTCTGTTAGAAAACATGTTAGCATACAATACTTTTGTTGACATTTATTTATTAATTTATTTGTAAACTGTTATTTTTACGAATTAATCACAAACTAAGGTTAAACAAATCTGTTGAAGTAGAAATGCTTCAACTAAAGAGATAAGTATTAACCCTGCAATAACTTGTCAAGCTCCTTTGATCCTGTGGTGATCTGTATTATCTCAGATCTCTTTTGATGGAATTCAGTTGCTGTTGTGAAGCCCATAGGAACAAGTTTAGCAGCTTCTGCCTGTAAAATAAGAAACTCAGATGAACCAACAGAATAATGTAGATAAATAAAAGTACATTCTTAAAAAATATTCATTCATCATCATAATCAAGTACCATGCCTGCTGGCATAGGTGATCATGTCTCTCCACAACTTTCGATCTTGACAGTTATTTATTGTTTCTGTTGTTTACCTTCTGCCAAGCCATTCTCTTAAACTGTCTGGTATCTTTTCTCTCTGCTTCCCTCTATCTCTTCGTTCCTCAATTTTCCCAGATGTTACAATATATTCCAGCTGTTCCCTTCTCATTACATGGCCAAAAAATGAAATTGTTTTTCCTAATATTGAATATTAGCTCTCATTTTGTGCTTTGGCTTCTTTTAGAACATTTTCATTACTCTTCTTAGCAGTCCATAGTATTCTCAACATTCTTCTGTAAAACCACATTTCTAGAGCCTCCAATGGTTTTCTTGTCAGTTGTCCATTCATTCATATTTAATCCAAAAGAAAATGATTTGTAATAAACATAGAAAAAGAGAATAAACAAAACATTAACCTGTAGCAAGACATATTTCCTTATAAACCAAGATATTGGAATCAATCATGCACTTCTCTTCTTTCTAATATCATATGCAAAATTGTAGGCACATAAATTTTAAAGCAAATTTTCTAATGGAAATATGCAAGCTATATTTTCTACTGAAGAAGAGAAATGTTTTTTATCTGCAAAATAAAAACAAAGTGTATCTGCATTTTGTGTCACCAGAATCTTTTAGTAAATAGAGACTGTATTGGTCTTGATCCTTCCAGCATCGCTAGGTGTTGAAAAAAGCTGGCTTGTAGTGTTTGTTACGATCCATCTCTATTCGTGGTCAAATGTTCAATCTTATCCCTTGAATCTATGCCTTCCAAGTTTGCTTCCCTTATAAGTGTTCTCTTTAGTGCCTAGCGAAGGTTTTCCTCTTTTTCTGTATCCTGATGTTTCCCACAAAAAGAGCCTGTTTTAGAATTCTCTTGTCTCTTCTCAACACATGTCCATCTTGCTAATTGTAGATGACATTGTTGATTGCTTGGCTGTGATTATTCATCAAGCAACCCTCTTCATCAAATCTTGCATTGAGCTACATTAAAAGTTATGAACAAGAACAAAAGTTTAACTCACAGCTTTTTGTTTAATCTTAAATAAGCATTTAGTCTTAATCCTAACAAATATTGCTATACTTGTGAATGAACAAAATGCCAGAGGAAACTACAATCCACTCATTGTTGAGTTTGATATTTTATTGGAGTGGTTCAAATTTGTGACACTGCACAAAATTTTGAATATTCTAGAATAGTTCATTTCTGTGCCACTGGTTTAGGTCAATAATGTTAATTAATTTTTTTTATTCTGTTCACCAGCTTTTACCTCTGACGAAGTCCCTAGAGACTAGGAACTGAATTTTGCGTGTTAATCCATTTTTCCCTGGCAGCCGTGTGCACAGGGGTCCTTCGCCGCACAGGCAGATAACTCCGACTTTGGAGGTACTCGTATATTTTTCCATCGATGAGTAATTGACATTTCAAGCCGGGCCTCATTGCTGAGACCAGGGGTGGTTGCCGCAGATAGAAATCATAAATAAAAACTCCAACCAAAATCCCAACCAGTGCAGCAAGGATTTGAACCCACAACCTCTCTGTCTGGAGGCCGGAGTCTTGCCTCGAGACCAACCAGTCCCCCACAATAATGTTTACGAGAAGAACTATTTCAAAATTTTGATGACAAATATAACTCTGTTAGATGTAAAATAGTCATATTTATCAACAAATATTGTAAAAATGTAGGTTATAGTGTCTCTTGTGATCAATTTTAGTGTACCAAAGCAAAATTATACTCAAATTAGTTTCAGAGCTGAAAAAATGAATAAGACTACTAAAATATCAAGAAACAGCTGTGAACTACAAGACTTACCACAAGTTTGTCAGCTTTTACTTCACTTATTCCCTTGATGGCAAGTAACATTTTCTTGGGAGCAAATGCTACGGACTCAACTGTAAAGAAGCCTGATTCTTCTAGTTTCTTTATATCTGCAGCACTAATTCCATTACCCTAAAGATAGATAAAGCCAAGCCAGCTTAAAATAGAAATAATTACAGTAACTGAGCTGGGAAGTTGGGGGGGGATTAGAACACAAATCAAAATATTTTTACAAAGGAGCAAAAAAAAAAGCAACAGCTATTACAGAACAGGCAAATAATTACAGTGCTGCTGTAACGCTGGTTGCAGGAGCAAGTAATGGAACTTACATTTATTATTTTTATCAATACATATTCTGCCACTTTATATTCCAGTTCTCCCTTATTCTCCTGCTTTCTTTTTAGAGTTGCTTCACTACTCCTGTCTTACTCTCCAACACCCTGCACAGCCAGTCCTCGATAATTCCCCCCATTACCTTTCATCTATCGTCATGTTGTCTAAGTAACATCTAGCTTTGTTTACTCGTTTTTACTCCAAGATACACTTCCCTATCTCTAGGAATTACCTGTGTCATACTTGACTGATCTCACACCTTATTCTACTATCTTATTATCTCATCTGACTTCCTATCTAACCAAGTGACTGATTTTTCAACACTTCCTGCGTCCCATTTGACTCAGTTTTCTACTCACTGGTAGCTTTTGGCTATTGCCTCAGTTACATCACTGGACTACAAAGGACGAGAGGTCGGGTTTGATCCTGATCGACGGCTTCCGGGTACACCCTGCCCTAAATGGGTACCAGATTTTTTTGGGGAAAGTAAAGCGACGCGGGCGTAATACCAACCACATTACCCCAAAAATCATGTGCCAAAGGTCTATAAAAATTATGGTCACTGACACCATATTCCCTATACACCACTTGGTGTAACGGGGCTCTTTACTTTACTTTTTTACTCAGTTACATCTCGCTTTAATTTTATATATATTTTAACTTACTAATTTTCACATATTGTCTATTTTTATCCTCCAATATGTAGCAAATCTATCTTTTTCTTGTCATAATCTCATCTCTTTGTTTATTTCTTCTTGATTTACCTGTCTTGCTCATCCTAGATGTAGTAGAGTTTACCTTTATTTCATTGTTTGTTTGTGTTGGTCTATTTTCTGAGGAAGGCTGCATGTAGGCCGAAACATCAGTATTTTGTTGTGTTCCTGTTTTTTGTAATAATACCATACCTTGTAGGAGTGTACGCAACAGCCACTACATTATTTGGTTTTTATCATCAGATTCTATTGGTTTTCTGGACTCACCACCTTGATGACTTCTTCTCTTCATCATTTGCGTTTAACTGAACAATTTGTTCTTAATTTTAATAATAATAATTCATGTCAGCTATGAGTTGTTGACCATTTCCAGCTCATGTGTTCTCTGGGGTCTTGACCAGTATTAAACTCAAGTCACATTCCTCTTTTTTTGTTTTTTTAACTACAACACACATATGCAAATACAAGTACAAACACTCCTAAAGGCAATTTTTCTGGGGGTAGTGTCTGCTTCTGAAAATCAATAGCGCTGCAATTTTGTCCTATCAACACAGCAGGACAAAACAACAGTGTAGTGAGTTTGTTTTTTTTTAAACAGTAACACTTTTTTGTGCCCCTGAAATGTAGTTTTGGCTGAGGGCACATCAAAAGTCAGAGAAACCTTGTCCACATTTCCAATTTGCACAAGTTCAAAATTTTCTCTTTTTAATTGAATTACTGACTAATTGATGAAATTCAATAATTTTGATCCTCACATTCAGCTGGCATTTTTTGCGATATCTTTGTTTTAGTTCATATACATAGCATGAATCTTGAACATCATAGTGTTGATCCAGTAAAATTGGCAATTGCTCTGTTAGAAGCCGCTTGCTGAATAATCATTTTTGTAGACACTGAAAGTCTCTCTTTTCTGTAGTCTAAAATCCAAGTATTCAGCTCTGTCTCGAGTTCTGGCCATTTCGCAGTTCCCTTCACAGATTATGTTTACTGTGAGTTGCCCAATTCCTGATTCTACCAAACTGACATCAGTTTCTTAGTTGAGGGTGACCCAAAATCCCTGTCTGTGTTTTCCATTCTTTCCATCCTATGATCTTCAGCATATGCAGTTAAATATAGCTTGTATGTTATATAACAGCAATGCTGTTGTTTTTGAGCAAACAAATTTAAGAAAATTCAATACACTGAAAAATTGTTCACAACAAGTGGTAAGTTTAAACTAACACAGCTGTGATCGTCAATGACAGTGCATGCATATTCACTGACACTACATAGCTGGAATGTTCTTGCAATTCACAGGCAAGAAACTGCGTAACTCAGAACAAACAAAATTTCCAGAAATGAAAGTAATTTTTAAAATACTGAGTATCAGCGTATAAAACACGACCTGTTTTTCAGACCTATTTTCAAAGGAAAAAGTGTCTTCAACACCACCAGATATGGTGGATGTATCTATCTATGTGATATATATAAGCTGTTTAATAGACATAATAACAGATAGGACATGAAGAGTAGTAGGGAGTAGCCTAAAAAAGAACTGCGAAAATTCATATTACCTCCAGTTTTGCTAATGGAATAGGTCCAAATGTCTCCTCATCTGCACTACGTGCACCTTGTTCATGCTCTTGCCTTTGTTCTTGTCTCTGCATCGCTGCACACATATTTATGGAACACAGAGCTTTAACTTTACAAGCAAATCACAGAGTATCTGTAGATTTGTAAAGAGATGAAAAATAGTTCAATTTAAAGAATATATTTATTGAATATAACACATTTGTCAACAACAAAAACATAGTTCGAGTCTTCCACCAAGCGAAAATCTGACCCAAAATAGAGATGGGTGGAGAAAAACACTAAGAGCCCAACATCTAATAGTAGTGGAAGGATCAAAATCCTTCAGAATTTCCTCCTTTATCATTTTTTTAGCAGTCCAGGGAACTCTTAACATTCTTCTGAGAAATACCATCACTGTGGCCTCTAATCGTCTTTTAATTTTTATTACCTCTTTGTATCACCTATTATCAGCTCCCGATCCGCTCCCACATGTACCGAGTTACTCCATGAGAAGAAGCAGCATGTATGTGAGTATATATAAAGGACATCATGCAAAATACTAGCCATTTTAGACTGCTGCCACCACGTCAAGTACATCAATATGCCAGGTGAAAAGCTAAGACAGTTGTGTGTGACTGATATAAACCACAAATTCTATCAGAAGTGTTGTGCAGATTAAATATAGTTATTATATGCCAAATATTTTGAAATGTAAATCTTCCAGTTCAATGCTGCAGGAGGTCGACATCTGGGAGTCAATACCCAGGCGCGCCCACCTCCTCTCCTTGCAGAATGTCAAGAAGCTAAAGGGGCAAAACACTTGAGGGGTGGTGGTGGTGGGTCCGCTTCTGAAGATCAAAATTCCAAATTGCCTCTTCTCTGATGAAGGTAAAAAAAAAAGTAAGGAGCCCTATCACTCCAAGTGGCGTATAGGGAATATGGTGTTAGTGACCATAAATTTTACAGATCATCAGCACATGGTTTTTGAGGTAATGTGGTCGGTATTACGCCTGTGCCGCTTTACTTACCCAGAAAAAATCTGGTGTCCGGTACCCATTTAAGGCTGGGTAAACCTGAAAGCCGTCGGTTGGGATCGAACCCTAACCCTTGTCCTTTGTAGTCCAGTTCGCTAACCACTGAGCTATCGTTGTTCCCTCTCTCACTGAAGAAGATCTGTATAAAAAGTTTCCATTGTCATAGTAAAAATATCGCCATCATCAAGCACCAGGCCTGCTGGCGTAGGTGATCCTCTCTCCACAACTTTCAATCTCGACAGTTATTTATCATTTCCGTTGTTGACTTTCTGCCAAGCCATTCTCTTAAGCTGTATGGTATCATTTCTCTTTGCTTCCCTCTATCTCTTCATCCCTCGAGTTTTCCAGTAAGTCCACTAACTTAACTAATCAGACTAATGACTCAATGAATGGGCTCGTTTCAAAACAGTTGAACTTGGCACTTGTCATTTTGCTGATTTGACTAATTTGTCACTTTTTTCTTTAGTCACGCTCACAATGACAATTCCAGCTCATACTGCACAATTCAATCAAGTTAAATAAATGTAATAACTTTATATATATATATATATATATATATATATATATATATATATATATATATATATATATATATATATATATATATATATATATATATCAATCATCATCATCCAGTACCGGGCCTACTGGCGTAGGTGATCATGTCTCTCCACAACTTTCGATCTCGGCAGCTATTTATCATTTCTGTTGTTCACCTTCTGCCAAGCCATTCTCTTAAGCTGTCTGTTATTTTTTCTCTTTGCTTCCCTCTATCTCTTCGCCCCTCAATTTTTCCAGTTGTTACAATATATTCCAGCTGTTCTCTTCTCATTACATGGTCAAAAAATGATGATTGTTTCTTCCTAATATTGGAAATTAGCTCTCTTTTTGCTTTGACCTCTCTCAGAACATCTTCATTACTCTTCTTAGCTGTCCATGGTACTCTCGACATTCTTCTGTAAAACCACATTTCTACAGACTCCAGTAATGTTCTTGTCTGTTGTCATATTGTCCATGATTCACATCCATATGTTAAGATCGGCTCTACATAACATTTAAGAACTCTTTTTCTTGTTTCTATTGTCAAAAATGGATTACATAGTATCTTCTTCATTTTTTGGAAAGCTGCTTTTGCCTGAGCCATTCTGCATCTCACCTCTTTTGTACATCTTCCGTCGGAGGTTAACAAAGTTCCCAAATATTTAAATTCATTTACCTGTTTTAGGATTGTTCCACTTGTCTTTATATATCATCATCATCGAGTGTCGTCTCCGCAACGAAGGTTGGCTACCATGGAACGCCATTCTGTTCTGTCTCTTGCTTTGATGGTGCAGGTTGTCATAGGCTGATTTGTCCATCTTTTGATGTTACTCATCCATGTTAGTCTTGGTCTGCCTCTTTTACCTAGTATTTTCCCCTCCAGGATTACTTTTAGTAGGCTGTTGTGTCTTTTAACATGGCCTAAAAATCGCATGTCTTGTTTGAATTGTGTTTAATTAATTCTCTTTTCATTTTTAGTTGTTTTAAAACTTCATCGTTTGTTTTCTTTCCTTCCATCCAATTCTACCTATTCTTCTATATATCCACATTTCAAAGGTTTCAATTCTCTGTTCTGTTTTCTTGTCTAATGTCCATGTTTCTGCACCATATAGGAATATTGAGAAGATGTAACATTTTGCTATTCTTAGTTTTAGCCCTGGTGTTATTTGTTTTGATGTTAGTATGTTCTTCATGATATTAAAATTACTTTTTGCCATTCCTATTCTTTTGTTTATTTCAGTTGCACATTTTCCATCACTGGTTATAGTATGTCCAAGGTAGTTGTAGTTCTGAACAGTCTCCAGGTCTATTCCTTCAATTTTGCTATCCCCTTGTGGGTTTTGAGTATTTTCTTTGTTTATGATCATAGTTTTAGTCCTTTGATATTCATATCTAGTCCACATTTGTTGCTTGTCATGTTTATTTCATTAAGTAATTGTTGTAGATCTTTAGGATTTTCTGCTAGTAGTACAGTATCGTCAGCATATCTTAGGTTATTGATTATCTTTCCATTAATTTGTAGGCCTGGCATCTCTATGATGTTTTTAAAGATTTGCTCGGTGTATAGATTGAACAAGCTTGGTGATAGAATGCATCCCTGTCTTACTCCTCTTTTTATATCAATGGGTGTAGAGTTCTCTTTGTTATATTTTATTATTGCTGTTTGCTCCCAGTATAGATTACATATTAGTCTAATGTCCATGTCATCTAGATGTATCTCTTTTAGGCATTCTATAAGTTGTTTGTGGTGTACTCTATCAAAACCTTTGGTGTAGTCTATGAAGCAGGCATATATTGGTTTGTTTACTTCTGTGTGCTTTTCGATTAATGTTCTCATGCAGAATATGGTTTCTTTTGTCCCGCTATTTTTCCAAATTGCTGCTCATCTAATTCAGTATTGATTTTATTCTGAATCCTTCCTTGTATAACTTTTAGCAAGATTTGTGTAACATGGCTCATTTGGCTTATCGTTCTAAAGTCACTGCATTCTGCATTCAACTGCACCATTCTTTTATGAATGTTGATGTTTTTAGTTCATTTGGTATGTATCCTGTATGGTATATGTCGTTGCATATGTCTGTAATCACTTCAATGCCAAAATCTTCTAGTGCCTGTATCATCTTTATCTGCATGATGTCAGGTCCTACTGCTTTTCCCTTTTTCATTGTTTTTATAGCTTTTTCCACCTCAGATTTTAAATCCTGATGTACATTTTATAACTGGTTTCTTGTCCCTTTGATCATGAAATAGTTCTGTTATATATTCCTGCCATCAATCTATAATATCTTTATTGTCTGTTAGCATTTTTCCTTTTTTTGTCTGCAAAGCATCCACCTTCTGTGGCTATTTTTATTTTTATTAGTCATTCTCTTTATTTCTGTGTGCATTCCTCTTAAGTCTTGTCTGCTTTCCATAGTTTCTATTTCTATACATTTTTGGCTGAGCCAGTCTTCTTTTGCCTTTTATATATATATAAAATTAATTTCAACATTTTATGTTTATGATTTGACGGATTGCATACACCCCTACTATAGGGTGACCATTCATCCCTGATTTTTGGGGGCAGTCCCCGAAGTGTAGAAGTTGTCCCCGATTTTGTCCCCAATTTCAGTGAATAAATAAATGTTCATACACGGAATCGGCCCTCTTTTAAAATAATCACTAGAACTCAGGACATTACTGAGTTGTGTTTCTTTATCCCAGACTGAGCTGCATTAGCAAGAAGATAAAAGAGAAGACTTGGATGCGTTGTGTCAGAGATAGCTCTTTGAACTCTTGAAGCGCGGTGCTACGTCACTTCTATTCCAGCCACTGACTTCTATTGGGATGGGTTTAATTTTTAAAAAAGCAGACACACTCTCTCTCTCCCTCCACCCCTGCCTTTCTGGACATCTCCCGCCAAAGTATCTTTCCTGGCTAATTTTCAAATCAGTCTGAGTGTAATGACAGTACAGTGCAGTTGTGTTTTCTATTTGTGATCAGTGGATGTCTGTTGCATAAAAACAATGCTTTCCAAAAAACGTAAGTGTCATTCTAGTGATTTGCTGAAAGCTGAATTTTAATTTATTATACAAGCAATTTTAGAGGATGGAACGCTAGTGAAATGTAATATATGTAGTTCAAATTTTTCTGTAGCAAGTGGTGGAAGGACATCAATAACTGATCATCTACAGGCAAAAAAGCATAAGAATGCGCTGCTTTGTAAGTCTCAGTCTGGGTGTATGACAAATTATTTTTGTAAAACAGAACCCTCAAAAGATGAATACACTCTAGCTTTTCATGAAGGAACCTTCGCATATCATACTGTACTTCATAATCAGTTTCCGCAGTATGGATTGTACAACAATTCTACAAAAGAAATTTTCAACAAAACAATTTTCCTGTGCAAGAACAAAGTGTGAATCCATAATTACCAATGTTTTTGCTCCTTGGACTATTCATGAACTAAAAATTGACCTCAAATATGTCAGCTTCGTAACATTGTCTTGCGATACATCTAATCATAAACATGTTAAGCTACTTCCTATTTTAGTTCGTTATTTTCAGGCTTATGAGCTGGAAACTCCAGTAAAGACCAAACTGATTGCTTTCATAGATATCCCAGGAGAAACGTCCGACATAATATCTGAACAATTGTTGAAAGCAATTGATAATTTTGACTTAAATAAAAAGATTGTTGGACTCTCAGCAGACAATACAAATACAAACTTTGGAGGCTTGTTGAGGAAAGGGAGAGATAATGTCATAACTAAAATAAAGTCCAAGTTAAACAGACACATAATGGGTCTTGGTTGCAACGCACACATAATTCACAATTGTGCAAAAACAGCGTTTGATTCCATGCCTATGGATATGGAAGTGATTGTAACAAAAATATTTGGATACATTCACATTTACACAGTTCGTAAAAACTTCTGTGAATTTGCTGGACAGGAGTTTAAGCAATTATTAGGTTATTTGAATATAAGGTGGTTGTCATTACTTCCAGCATTGGAAAGAATATTGAAACTGTATCAATCACTGAGATCTTTCTTCTTGTCAGAAACACACTGTCCTACAATATTGAAACAATTCTTTGAAAACAGTGAATCAGAGCTTTGGCTCAGCTTTGCTCATTCTCACGCATCAATCTTCCATGAAACAATTAAGGCGATTGAGGCGACGACAAGAGTGCAACAGAATCAGCACTAGCTGTGAACAATCTCATTATAAAATTAGAAACTCGACGCGATGAAAATTTCATCCCACACATGGTAAAGAGTTTGCTATCTGATTTAGTAGAAAGTGGTGACATCCAAATGGATAGGTATTTTCAAATAAGTAAAGAATTCTATAATGCTGCTGTACATTACTTGCAGTTTTGGAACAAGCACAATGAGGACTTGTCACAATTGAGCTGCCTTCTCTTGGATAATGTACCTGAAAGGAAACATTTTGATAATGCAGTAGAACAGATATCTATCTTCAAAGTGTCATGAAGTTGTAAACGTCAATCGTGATGAGCTCTTTGATGAATTTACTTATTTGCGAGGTCATCTGTTGCAAAAAGAATGAGAGTGGTTCAGTAACAAGCCCCCATGTAGAAAATGGAATGAATACTCAGGTACTTGAAAGAAAATAATGTACCACATGCTAATGTGAAGAGAATTCTTGAACTTTTTATGTGCTTACATGGCAGCAATGCATCCGTAGAAAGACTATTTTTTCAAATGAACTACGTCTGGTCCGAAGAGAAATCACAGATTAATGTGAGCACAGTGCAAGCCATGCTAACAGTAAAAACTAACATTAATTTATCGTGTGAAAGCTTCAGTGAAAAACTTGCTTCAAATCATGAGATCTTGAGAAAGATACACTCAAAAATTAAGTACCATGCCGAGGCAACAGCCTCTTCAGTAGAAATAAGGTACTGTAAACATTACTTAAACAAAGTTGAACGCATTCGAAAATAAATGTCTAAGGAAAATACTTGGTATAGCGTGGAACGAATTCAAAACAAATGAGGAAATTAGAGAAATCGCCAATCAACCACTAATACCTTCAGTAATAAAGAAAAGACGATGGTCATTTGTTGGACATGTGATGTGAAGAGATAATAACCGAATAGCAAAGCAAGCCCTCATATGGGAAACAACAGGTAAGAGGAAAAGTGGAAGACCCAGAGAGACACTGAGAAGAACATTGATGAGAGAGGCAAGAGCAGCAGAATTTGGCTCCCTCAATGAGATAGAGCTGCTTGCACAGAACAGAGACAAATGGCGAGATTTGATAAAATATCTTTAAAAGAATTGAAAACTGCTGGAACAAAAAAAAAATTCAGATGAGTATCTTGGTCTACGCCCTATGGGCCGGCTATGGCAAGAAAGGTCAATAGATAGAATCATTACTTTAATATTGCAATTGATATCTATATGTTGTTTAATTTTTTTTTTATTTTAAACTTTTTTTTTGTTATTGAGAAACAAAACTAGCTATTGTAATTTCATTAAGTGTGTGTATCGCATAAGTACCGTGAATATTAACAAAAATAAAATCAAACAGCAAATAAACACAGTTATTATGAAATTTAAAGTTATCTTCATATCTTGTTTTTGTATCTACAAAATTTCTTGCGCACACACCCACCCACACCACATATTATAAATATATATATATATAATGTATTGTATATACACACACACATATATATTATATTATCGTGATGTTCGTCACCGATTTTGTGGGACAGTCTCAGAAATAAGCAAAAAAAATCCTCTGAAATGTAAAAAATATGACAAATGTCCCTGAAAACAATCAACAATGGGAAAAAAATGGTCACCCTACCCTACCACCTCTACATGTTCATGTTTCATTTTTGTTATATTTTAGTCAATTTCAGTTGATTTAACTTTTATCTTTTTGCTCTGGAGAAGTGGAGTTGAAAGATGAACCAGTTGAGTAGTTGAGTGTGTGGACCGACGTCGAATCTGGAATCACCAGCCAGGAATCGACAACTCAGGACAACTGACTTAACTGACTATTAAATAAAAAATTATCATTATCATGCATATGATTTTATGATATCATCATATCATTCATAAATAATCATATATCATATATTATTATTTTATTATATATTATTATTATCATATTATAATTATATATGATATGATAATTATATATGATAATGATGGGTATGGATGACAGTCAGTCTGAGTCATCATATTTATGATCAATGATCATACAAGGTTCAACAGTCAAATCATTCTTAAACGTAAACTGTTTAGTACAGTTTAGTGTTTAGTTGAGTTAATTAATTTTTAACTTTACTTTACTAACTCCGAACCCGAATTCTGATGTGATAAGATAATGAAATAAAATTAAATAATAAATGAAATGATAAAGTTGAAAGTTAGAGTTTAGAAAGAGGGTTTTTTTTTTGGTAAACAATTCCTAACAAAACATATGTTTCAAAAGTAACTTCCTATTCTAATTTGCGGATAGTCTTATCATCTTACCTACAACAGTTCCTTGCACACAGAGTTCTAAAGTTCTTTACATTAGACTGCAGACTTAAACTTAAACTCAGCAACAACCCGCCGTTTATTGTTTCACATCACATCCGGTTGGTAGAATATTTCTTTCCATGTTTACATTTTCATTAATTACAAAATGTGTCTAGAAATGTAATCACGCATTTAGTCTACCTGGAGATGTACCAAAATAAACTTCTTGTTACTCTTTAGTTGGTTCTTTGGAAGGGGTGGGGCTGGGTAGTCTAGAGATAGGATGATGGCTACTTTACTAGAATGTCCCAGTTTCGAATCCCGTCATAGTCGGTCAGAAATATTTCACTCCAAAACCGTGGTTTCTTCATGGCTTTTACCTTTACTGGATCTTATGGTTTGTGAGATCCTATGGTTCTCTCGGATAAAGACAGAAAGCAGGAAGTCCCGCACACGTTAAAGAGCCCTTATTAGTTAAAAGTCGAAAAGAGTAGGCCAAATATTACCCAGCTTGGCCGCACTGGTCTCTCTCTCTCTCTCTCTCTCTCTCTCTCTCTCTCTCTCTCTCTCTCTCTCTGCGATCAAGACTCAATCAGAGTAGGATTCCAGACTGTCTCATGAAGTCAGCTGTCTGTTTAAGTGATTCGATTGCCCCATATAGTTTTCCTTCCAGGGAGGTGGGTGTGGACCACATTGCTCTTCTCAAGACTGTGTACTGGAGGGCAATCCTGTAGAACATGTTTTGTAGTCATATTGTACAGTGGCATAGGCTGGTTGTACCTATTTTGAATTTGGTGAACATGTGATTTCTCATTCTATTGTGGCCAGTGCGTAGGCGAAGTATGATGACTTGATCCCTCCTTGATAGTTGATGGTATCCGTCCCTCTCGTTATGCTTTGGGTGTTCTCGTTTCCATTTTTCATGGAACTGACCCTTGATGATGGAATTGGACTCATCATAACTGAGAGGATAGTTCTCTTGTGGTAATCTCCTTTACACTATGCGATAAGCAGGCTAAGGATGCCAAGTGGGATGACTTCTGTACCTGAAGATTGGTACAGATAAAGAGCATCCATTGCACCACGTGCTCAACACAGTGAAAGGTTCCAGGCTAAAAATAGGCAAATCATGGGTGGGCCGAGCAGAAGATGTCATCAAACAGGTCTGTGGGCTTACCAATATCAGCGTTGGATACCGGTGCCTACGTCATTCAATGGGGACTTTCTCGTGTATTGTCACACTCGACAGGAAAAGTAGAGAACAGAACCCGGTCGTGGTTAATGCTGAGGTCAACGGTCTCATCTGTGATAACACCGATGAGAAAGATGCAGCCATCTATACAGACGGATCTGTAATACGACATCAAAGAAGTGCATGGGCATTTACAGCACGCTCGGCAGGCAGAATAGTCAAGGAAGACGGTGGTGCATACGTCATGACCACGAGTAGCATGACAATGGAGGCGATGGCAGTGACCAAGGCATTAAAATGGTTAGAGTCACAAGACTACACCCACGCATAATACTGAGTGATTCGATGAACATGATTTTAAAAAAGTGGAGGCGGGCACTGTACGCATGCAATGGATAGAGTCGTTGCAGAAATCCAAAATACGTAAGGTTATCTTTGTCTATGTCCCTGGACATGCGGGAGTACGGGGAAATGAAATAGCGGACATGTTGGCTGGCTGCGCTGTCGTTGAGGATGGGCAACCAATGGATCGGGCGGACATCATCAATGCCCTCCGAGATGTGGGAAGAGCACATGACTTCGACAAACACAGATCCACGTCACTTCTTCGGATGATGGAAATGGGAGTTAAGATGGGCACAGCCAGAAATGAGACACTTAGTGGCCGTGTAAGAAGACTTATCAACCAACATAGAACTGGAGTCGTCAGTCGCTGGACACTGAGGGAATTGCTGAGGAGGGGATCTGAGCACCTATGGACATGTTCGGAGTGCAATAATGATGACCCGCAAATAACCCAATAACTCAATCTCCCTCCCTCTTTAGCTAATTTGTCTGCGAGTTCGTTCCCGTGTATATTACAGTGTGATGATACCATTGAATGACTACTCTCTGGAAGTTATTGCATAGTTGGTCCAGAGTTGTTCCCAAGTCATCGAATTCATTGTTCTTGTGGCTTTTTAGAGCTGATAATACTGACAGTGCATCAGTTAGAATCACCAATTTATTGTGCATGTTATTTTTGTGTTAAGTAGCCAGTGTTGCAGCATCTCTGATGGCCTCAGTTTCTGTTTTAAAGTTGTTTGATAATTTTCCAGTAGCTATTGATTTGTGGATCTCGTCCTCATTATTCAGCGTCAAGAACACACCCACCCCCCTCCATTTCTGTTGGCATTTGTAGCAGAGCCATCTGTGTATATGTGGGACCAAGAGTCCTGTCGGTAGGTATCGTGTATGTATTTTTCTGCTACGTGTTTTCTTTCTGTGTCTGATTGGGTGCCTTTTTTCATGATTCCTGTTATATTTTCCTTAACCTCTGGTATTGTATGCTTTCCACGAGGAGACATATCAGATAGGCCCAAGGGTTTGTATATTGTTTGAGAAAGTACTGGGTCTCCAGTGGTTAGTTCATTGGCAATTGCAGCGAAGTTGCTCCTCTTTAGTCGTACAATTCCGGAACCAGATATTCTTTGGTGCATGGGGTGGCTACGGAGCCTTCTATATTTCTTCGCTTGTTGCAATACATTAGTGACCCGTCTGTCATCTAAGGGTTGTAAACCTGTTACTGTTTCTAGAGTCTTAATAGGTGTAGATTTCATAGCACCAGTGATGATACGGGCACCTTGGTTCTGTGTTCTGATAATTTTGCTAAGGTGTGATTTGGAAGCCATAGCCCAGGCTGTGACTCCATACTCTAGAACTGGTCTGACTCTTCCTACATATAGTCTTTCCAAAATATTGCTGTCTGCCCCCCAGTCCGTTCCTGCCAATTTCTTCATAACATTTATTCGTCTTCTGGCTTTTTTCCTCGCTCTGTCTATCTGATTTTTCTAAGTCATTCTGCGATTCATGGTGACATCAAGATATGTTGGGTTTTGGTCAATAGGGAGTGTATGGTCTTTTATCTTCAAGTTTGCAGAGAGTGTGTTTCTTGATAGGCTGAAAGTTGTATATGCAGTTGTTTTTTTCGTTGATTGGTAAGAACCAGGTGTTCGTCCATTTTTCAAGTTCACCTAGGGCATCTTGCATCCTGGGTCCAGCCACCGACATACTTTCCTCACGAGCCCGTAACGCCAGATCATCTGCGTATATTGCTGAGTGTATTCTGGATGGAATGTCCATTACGGTGTCATTTATGAAAATAAAAAAAGTGTTGGGGACAAAACTCCGCCTTGTGGGACACCTTGTTCGATAGAGACCTTCTTACTTAGTTGACCTTGAACTTGTACTCTGACCGTTCTATCCTGAAGGTATTGAGAGACCCAATTGAATAAACAACCCTGGATGCCAAGTCTAAAAAGCTTGTTCTTTAAACCCTCTCGCCATACCCTATTAAAAGCCTTCTCCATGTCGGCCCACACTGCCAGTGTGTGTTTCTTTTCTTGTAGAGCATGCTATATTTCCTGTGCAATATTATGCAATGTAGGTGACCAGGTCTTCAGTTGATCTGTGCTGACGGAAGCCACATTGTTGCGGTACGATTTGTTGTTTTGTCTCCAAATGCCACATAAGTCTTCTGTTAACCAGCCTTTCCATGAGTTTACTCAGGCAGCTCAGTAGGCTAATTGGTATATAGCTACTTGGGTCTAGTGGGTCTATTGACGAAAATATTATTAAGAATCACATTGAAACGTGTAAGGAACAAAATAAAACCTGAAAAAAGTGAGGAACAATGTGGATTTCTGGTGTAACAGGTTGGATGTTATTTATTTCTGTTGTTTATATTTATATAACAGAAGTAATGGTTATATCGAAGAAACAATCATCATCATCATGCAGCATAACAATAAACGAGACAAATCTGAAACAAGTGCAACGTTTCAAATACTTGGGCACAATAATAACATCAGATGGGAGATGCACCACAGAAATAAAAAGCAGAATAGCTCAGGCCAAAATAGCATTTCAGAAAATGAAAACTATCTTATGCAACAAATCTATGTCAATAAAAATGAGAAAGAGAGTTCATCGGTGCTAAATAGAACCAATTCTGACCTATGGAAGCGAATCATGGACAGTAGACAAACAAATGAAAAGACGATTAGCGGCCACAGAGATGGGATTTCTCAGAAGAATGTTGAAAGTTCCCTGGACAGCTAAAAAGACCAATGAGGAAGTTCTCAAAGAGGCCAATACAAAAAGGGAGCTCTTAAAAAACACCAGAAAGAAGCAATCAACATTTTTCGGGCACATCATGAGAAGAGGAAAGTTGGAATACTTTGTTACAACTGGCAAAATAAAATGAAAGAGAGATCGCGGACGACAACGAGAGAAAATACTGGATAACATGGTGTCATTACATGGAAAACAGTCAACAACAGAACTGATACGATGCACTGTAGATAGAAGATTGTGGAAGGACATGATCGCCTACGCCAAACCGGTATGGCACATGATGATGATGATGGTGATGATGACGATGATGATGATGATGATGATGATGATGATGATAATGATAAATATAATCACAGTTTTATAAACATCATATCGATGCGAATGTAAGTAGACCCGAGCTTTAGAGGCCAATTCTCAATTTTCTTGTTTTATTGTATGGGGTGATAGAGTTGTGGCAAAATTCTTTTATATATATATATATATATATATTCTTCATCATCCGCCCTTACAAGGACGTAGTGGACGTGTCTGCGTTGTGGTTTGCAAGTATAACTGTTATATTTGCGCCTTTCAGCCCAACTCATCCGACTTCAGCACGACATTTTTGAGTACCGGGCTGTCTTTCCTCTTCGATCCCTGCTCGCCTGGCCAGACTAGACCGGTTTGTCTGTTACTGGAGGCACCACGGAGAGGTGGAACAGGGTCTGGATGGTTTTGGTTCACCGATCCTGGCGCAAGCTGTCCGCTGTGGGTCGCTGACAACTTCCAGCTCTGGTGCTGGGAGGCACGCCTTCGCCTCCATATATATATATACTGAAGAGAGGGCAAAAAGTAATGCACACCAATTTTTTTCTCGGAAACTATTCGGGCAAAATGTGTGAAATTTTCACAGATTGTAGCTGAACATCCCCTTTACACTACCTATTTTTCAACATAATCTCCGTCCAAGCGTATTGCCTTACGCCAACGCGAAACTAGGTCATGAATGCCTCGTTTGTACCAAGTTTTGTCCTGCTCGCGTAGCCATTTTTTAACTGCACGGATCACATCTTCATCATTGTCAAAGTGTTTCCCACGCAGGAATTTTTTGAGTGGTCCAAACAGATGGAAATCTGAGGGAACCAGATCAGGGCTGTAAGGAGGATGGGGCAGTACAGTCCAACCAAATTTGTTGATTGCTTCCCGTGTTACCAGACTTGTGTGAGGGCGTGCATTGTCATGTTGAAGCAACAAATCTGCAGATGGCTTATTAGGCCGAACTCTGTGGAACCGATTTTTGAGTTTTGTCAGTGTATTGATGTAAGCTGTCGAGTTGATTGTCTCACCTCTTGTCATTACATCAACAAGAATCACACCATCAATGTCCCAGAAGACAGTGATCATCGCCTTTCCGGCTGATGGAGATGTTTTGAATTTTTTTCTGTTTGGTGACTGCGGATGATGCCATTCCATTGACTGCATTTTTGTTTCAGGCTCATAATAATGTGCCCACGTTTCGTCACCGGTAACAATTTTTGACAAAAACATTTCTCCTTCAACACCGAAACGCTCCAACAATTCAGAACAGAATGTTTTCCTTTGAACTCTGTGATCATTTGTTAGGCATCGAGGAACCCATTGAGCGCAAATCTTTGAATATCCGAGAGTTTTAAAAATTGCGATTGCACTTCCCTTGCTGACTGTAAGCTGCAATGTCAATTGCTGACTAGTGATACGCCTATCCTTACGAATAATGGCATCAGCCCGGTTTAACATGTCTGTGCTGGTAGCCGAGGCAACACGTCCAGAACGCGGTAAATCATGCAGCTCCACTCGTACACTTTCTGCAGCTTTAATTCTCTGAACCCAACGACTAACTGTGCTCCTATCGACTGCAGAACATTTGTACACTGCACACAGTCGTTTATGAATGTTTGCCACAGTTTCTTTTTCCGCAACCAGAAATTCTATGACAATTCGCTGTTTGTAACGGACATTGTTGACAAGCTCCATTTTAACGGTTCATAGATTGCGTAATATTTAACTGAATGCTGTGCAATTTGGTGCACATAATTGGAACATGTCATATTCCAAGTGTGCAAAATTTCATATTCCTATCTTTATTATTAGACGAGGGAAAAATTGGTGTGCATTACTTTTTGACCTCCCTACGTATATATATATATATATATATATATATATATATATATATATATATATATATATATATATATATATATATATATATATATATAAGAACTGGAATTAGAGCCGGAATCATTTAAATTCACAATTCAATAATAAATAGTTTTAAATGGTGTTAGTTATTAGAGCTGAAATCATCTAAATTCAGTAATAGATACTTTGAAATGGTGTTAGTTAAGAGAGTTAGCATCACAACGCTTCGGTCGAACATAGCTATTGTTTCTATGTGGCGTTCAATATTTTCAGTAGATGAAAAAGTGTGAGCAAGTTTGAGTGGCTTGCTGGTTGTGTACACACCCATAAGTTTGCCTTATAGGTTATAATTCCAGGCATAGTGGACGACGTGTAAGTTTACTGTAACCCTGCTCTGTACGCATGCAATGGGTAGAGTCAATGCAGAAGTAAAAAACACGTAGGTCACCTTTGTTTACGTCCTTGGACATGCGGGAGTAAGGGGAAATGAAAGAGCGAACAGGTTGGCTAACTGCTCTGTTGTTGAAGACAACAATGAACCAATGGATCGGGCACACAGCAGCAATGTCCTCCGAGATGTGGGAAGGACACAGGACTTCGACAACAATGAGTCCACGGCACTCCTTCGGATGAAAGAGATGGGAGTTGAGACGGGCACAGTCAGAAATGAGAAACTTAGTGGGCGTGTGAAAGGACTTATCAACCAACACAGAACGGGAGTCATCAGTCGTTGGACAATGCAGGACTTGCTGAAGAGAGAATCTGAGCATCTATGGACGTGCTCGGAGTGCAATGATGATACCTACAAATAACTCAATAACCCTAGTGATCTGCTGCATTCCCACGGCTGTATCTACAGCAATAACGGTGCTGATATTCAACTTATAAACGTTGAGTTTTCCAGTCGTTGCCACTGTGTATATCATTTCTCCGTATATTTAATGGGGTCTCTAATGCTGTAATAAATAGCTAGCTGGTAATAAATAATAATAATAACAACCAATGTATGTGGTCTGCAGGAGAATTGTGGGGAAAAAAAGGGGGGGGGGGGGGGCGTGTGTCCTGTTACTGAATAACCGGGGATCCGGGAGTGAAGGTCGGAGGGGCAAAAAACTGCATTCGTATACTGGTTAGGGTTTTAATTTCTTTTGTAATGAGTAGATTGTGGATAATTGAAATAGACTGTCTTATCCACCAAACTGGGGCACTCCACCTATTGAAACCAGATCAGGGGGGAAAAACTCCTGAAAATGCATAGCTACTAAGTGTATGTATCTTAAACATTAATCAAACTATGTAATTGTATAATAAAACTATGTGATTGTGTAATCAATCTTTGTGATTGTGTAATCAAACTATGTGATTGTGTAATCAATCTATGTGATTGTGTAATCAATCTATGTGATTGTGTAATCAAACTATGTGATTGTGTAATCAATCTATGTGATTGTGTAATCAATCTATGTGATTGTGTAATCAAACTATGTGATTGTGTAATCAATCTATGTGATTGTGTAATCAAACTATGTGATTGTGTAACCAAACTATGTGATTGTGAAATCAAACTATGTGATTGTGTAATCAAACTATGTGATTGTGTAATCAAACTATGTGATTGTGTAATCAAACTATGTGATTGTGTAATCAATCTATGTGATTGTATGGGTGTCATGATCATGGCTCAGATAAACGGGCAACAAAAAAATGAGGCAGCCAGTGCACTTACTTAATGTGAAGGAAAACTATTGACAAAACAGTTAATACTGAAACAACTTATCATGCGCCATGTGCTGAATTTTGGCACTTTGGCACAATCTGTACAATCTTTTATCATGCGCCATGAGCGGAACTTGGCACTGTGACACAATCTGTACAAACCTTTATCGTGTGCCATAGGCTGTCAAGCATATAGTCCACTATAGTAGCTTGTTTTGCATTGGTAGTTGTTTTTTTGTTTGTTTTTTTTTGAAATAGCAAAATTATTCCTTTAACATAATATTTAAAAAAATAAATGCAAGAAAGTGTTTTATGGAAGATACTTACAAATTGTAAAAATCAAGTCGTGTTAATAAATATTTGACATTTAATATTATATTTGTTTGATATGACAAAACTGTAATATTTGTTTTCCTTCCCAGGAAAATTCGATTCACTCCTAAAAATAAAATGTACAAATGTGACCCTGCAAGTGTGAAAGAAATACACGTTATAAGTAGTAAAATGTACAAATGTGACCCTGTAAGTGTGAAAGATTACACGTTATAAGTAGTAAAATGTACAAATGTGACCCTGTAAGTGTGAAAGATTACACGTTATAAGTAGTAAAATGTACAAATGTGACCCTGTAAGTGTGAAAAAAGTACACGTTATAAGTAGTAAAATGTACAAATGTGACCTTGTAAGTGTGAAAGAATTACACATTATAAGTTGTAAAATGTACAAATGTGACCCTGTAAGTGTGAAAGAATTACACGTTATAAGTAGTAAAATGTACAAAAATGACCCTGTAAGAGTGAAAAAATTACACGTTATAAGTAGTAAAATGTACAAATGTGACCTTGCAAGTGTGAAAGAATTACACGTTATAAGTAGTAAAATGTACAAATGTGACCCTGTAAGTGTGAAAGATTACACGTTATAAGTAGTAGAATGTACAATGTCCAGTGCCAAATGAAATATTAAAATGCCTGTCTCGATGTTTTATTTACAATCAACTTAATAACTTACTTCCTTTTCCTCTGTCTCTGTTGTCTTTCAGCGTCGCGGAAAAGTGAAATGTGCAGATCTCTGTTGTGTGTTTCCTGCATGATAACCATCACAATATCTGATATTTCCTTAATACACCAACTTCTATATCTATCCTTTCCCCTCCCGCTGTTTATAAATATTAAACATATCTGAGAGATGCTGTCTTGAAGTGATAGTGCAACATGTCCACATCGTGATGTTCTAAGTGCAGCCATCAAAGTAAATATTAGATCAGATTTATATACTGAAACACAATAACGTTTGCCTCCTAACTCTATAAATTGAGTTTATATGATTGGCTTTTATACAAGAACAATGAACATTTGTCGGGCACATCATGAGAAGAGGAACGTTGGAATACAACTGGCAATATACTGGGAAAGAGAGATCGCGGACGACAAAGAGAGAAAATACTGGATAGGTTAGTGTCATGGCATGGAAAGCTTTCAACACCAGAACTGATACGATGCTCGGTTGATAGAAGAGTATGGAAAGACATGATCGTCTACGCCAACCGGTATGGCACATGATGATGATGATGATGATGATGATGATGATTATACAAGAGGGTCGCTACTCAAAAAGGTTTAGCATTACTGAATTAATCACTCATCTTCACATATACAATGCCATCCATGTCATTGTTCTACTTAAGACCCCACACAATAACGGACATTGTGATCAAACAGCCCTTTTCGTATCCTGCACTAAATTACTTGATTAAGTCCAGCGTAACACTCACATTCAGGTGTAAAGTAAAGTACGAAACTTGAATCGGCGTCTTAGCACGCGAGTTTTCTTCCATATGTGCTCGGCTGCTAAGTTTTTGGAGACTTCTGAATAGTGTCGCTTCAAGCATCGAAATCACGATGCGGGGCAGCATTCCTCACTTTCCTAGAGTACAACACTGGTACCCATTTCCACCAGCGGCTTTTTTCCAACCACGAGTATAACTCACTGCTTCCAGCGGGAACACCGGTTGTCAGATAGTCGGTCGCTCAGTTGGGTGGTTTTCCCAACTAGGCTACCGAGGCCCCCATTCCTGAAGGTAAATAATAAGAAATCCCCCAAAAATGGGGGTCTCGAGGCAAGACCGGCTTAGAGACAGAGATGTTGTGGGTTCAAATCCCGGCTGCACTGGTTGGTATTTTTATTTATGATTTCTCTCAGCGGCAACCACCCCTGGGCTCAGCAGCGAGATCCGCCTTGAAACGTCAATTACTCATCGACGGAAATAATATGAGTACCTCCGAAGTCGGAGTTATCTGCCTGTGCGGCGAGGGACCCATGTGTACATGGCTGCCAGGGAAAAATGGATTAACATGCAAAATTCAGTTCCTAGTCTCTAGGGACTTCGTCAGAGGCAAAAGCTGGCGAACGAAAAAAAAAATCAACAAAACATTAAACTGATACAGTTACTTCATGATACAATAAGCACGCCAGCACAATAACAAAATAATCATCGCAATAGAGAAAAATAGAGTTAATGGGTTAGACAGGGACACGTAATTTCTGTCTAATTGTTGAATATTTGTTCTAAAGGAATTATGGATAAAATGAGAAGACCCAAAATAAGAACACCTCATCCATTCAGGATCGCAGGACTGGATTGACAAGAATTAGGATATGCCAACGACAAGTCTCTTCTCTCAAGCAACCAAAGAAATCTGAACACAAAATATTATCGGCTCAGAAGTAGGGTTATCAATGTTCTGTCTCGTTATTATTACCTCCCCCAAAGTGAGCAGCCAGGAACTACTTTCTGATTGGTCAACATGAAAGTATTAGACTGGATTTGAACCCACATTCACACACTTAACAATGCGCTAATCGCTAACGCTGCCTTAGTCATCATCATCATCATCGAGTGCCTTCTCCGCAACGAAGGTTGGCTACCATGGAGTGCCATTCTACTCTGTATCTTGCTTTGATGGTGCAGGCTGTCATAGATTGACTTGTCCATCTTTTGATATTACTCGTCCATGTTAGTATTGGTCTGCCTCTGCCTCTTTTACCTTGTATTTTTCCTTCCAATATTACTTTTAGTAGGCTGTTGTGTCTTTTAACATGCCCCAAAAATTTCATTTGTCTTGTCTTGATTGTATTTAGTAGTTCTCTTTTTATTTTCAGTTGTTTATAAAATTTCATCGTTTGTTATCTTTTCTTTCCATCCAATTCTACCTATTCTTCTATAAATCCACATTTCAAAGGCTTCAAATATTTTCTGTTCTGTTTTCTTGTCTAATGTCCATGTTTCTGCACCATACAGGAATATTGAGAAGATGTAACATTTTGCCATTCTTAGTTTCAGCCCTGCTGATATTTGTTTTGTTGTTAGTATATTTTTCATGACATTAAAATTACTTTTTGCCATACCTATTCTTTTGTTTATTTCAATTTTGCATTTTCCGTCATTGGTTATAGTATGTCCCAGGTAGTTGTAGCTCTGGACTGTCTCCAGATGTATTCCCTCAATTGTGATATTTAATTGTAGGTCTTGATAATTTTCTTTGTTTATGATCATAGTTTTAGTCTTTTTGATATTCATTTCTAGTCCATATTTTTTGCTTGTTATGTTTATTTCATTAAGAAATTGTAGGTCTTTAGGATTTTCTGCTAGTAGAACAGTATCATCAGCATATCTTAGGTTATTGATTATCTTTCCATTAATGTTTAGGCCTGGCATCTCTGAGATGTTTTTAAAGATTTGCTCAGTGTATAGATTGAACAAGCTTGGTGATAGGATGCATCCTTGTCTTACTCCTCTTTTTATGTCCATGGGTGTAGAGTTCTCCTTGTTATATTTTATTATTGCTGTTTGCTCCCAGTACAAATTACATATTAGTCGTATGTCTGTGTCGTCTAGATTTATATCCTTTAGGCAGTCTATGAGTTGGTTATGGTGTATTCTATCGAAAGCTTTGGTGTAGTCTATAAAGCAGGCATATATTGGTTTGTTTACTTCTGTGTACTTTTCAATCAATGTTCTCATGCTGAATATGGCTTCTTTTGTCCCACTGTTTTTCCTGAATCCAAATTGTTGGTCATCTAATTTAGTATTGAATTTTATTCTGAATCCTTCCCTGTATAACTTTTAGTACCATTTTTGTTAACTGGCTCATTAGGCTTATTGTCCTGAAGCCACTGCATTCAACTGCACCATTCTTTTTAGGCAATGCAATGCAAGTTGATGCTTTTAGATCGTTTGGTATGTATCCTGTATGGTATATGTTGTTGCATATGTCTGTGATCACTTCGATGCCAAAATCTTCTAGAACCTGTATCATCTCTATCTGTATATTGTTAGGTCCTGCTGCCTTTCCCTTTTTCATTATTTTTATAGCTTTTTCTACTTCAGATTTCAGGATTGTATAGTTGTATGTACATTTTATGTCTGGCTTTTTGTCCCTTTCGTCATGAAATAATTCTGTTATATATACTTGCTATCTATCTATTTTATCTTTGTTGTCTGTTAGCATTCTTCCCTCTTTGTTTGCAATACATCCGTTTCCAGCAGCTTTTTTTGTCTTTATTAGTCATTCTCTTTATTTCTGTGTGCATCTCTCTTAAATTGTGTTTACTTTCCATAGTTTCGACTTCTAGACATCTTTGGTTGAGCCAGTCTTCTTTTGCCTTTTTGCACATTCTCCGTATTTCATTGTCTATATCCTTGTATCTGGCAGTGTTTTTCGCTTGTCTTCTTTCTTCCATTTTTTCTAAGATTTTGTCAGTTATCCATTTTTGTTTTTTGTTACTCTCCTTTTTGGGCAAGGTGTTGCAGGATTCTTGCATGCTGTTTTTTATGCTTTGCCATTTTGTTGTGACTTTTTCCTCAGGATTTTCTCTTCTGTACTGCTCAATCCCCTCTTCTAGTAGCTTCTGATATGTGTTCTTTACTTGTACAGTATAAGTTTCTTTTACATCTTTTTGGTTTATCGCTATTATATCTATTGGTGTTGCTGAATTGTTGCTGAAATAATTTTTGTTTGTTTCTCTTTAATTTGATTTTCATTTTTATCATTACAGGATTGTGGTCTGAATTAATATGTGCTCCTGGGTAGGTTTTGTCTTTCTTGACGCTGTTCCTGAATCTGTCTGCCTTAGTACTCTCGGGTTAAACAGCTACAATAACTATTGAACGTTTTATTAGAACATAGAAGTTTGGTATGTGGAGCGTACTTCGTCGTCAGATGACTAAACATTGTATTCGTCACTAATGCTATAAAGTAAGCCTATTACTTATCAGACACGCAGGGAACACTTTTGGTCTAGCGGGAAAGTACACTGGTGACTCGATGAACGGTTCACTGGTGATTTTGTTTATCGGTCTTCAGTGTGTCTATTCAACACCGAAAGCTGATTTTCTTGTTGCTCGACCTTTGCCCTTTTCTCGCGTAACTTGTTATTTGAATCGTAATGTTACATTTCCATCTCCCGAGAGTCGCCGATAAGCGAGGATATAAAACGTGCGCAAGCCCCAGGTTTTCAGAGGCCAAAGACAACCAAACCAGTTGTCAGAGAATCAACAACACTTGTCTGAGAAGGTAACCCAAGATGAAGGCGGGTGTTGGAACAGTTTTTGTGGTTTGTTTCTTTGCCTTAACTTTTGCCGATTATAATCTATCACCGCAGCAGGTTCACATTGCGTTTGGAGGTGAGTTATGTATTAACATAATGTTTAAGTATCTGTTTAGTTTATTAAAAGGTATATATTTCTGGAGGCTCTTTATTGTAGTCTGTTTTCTCTTCTAGTCCAAGTTTTAGAATAGGCTTATATCACATTAACTAACCGACACGACATATCGCAACTATTAATATAAAAACTAACTATAATAAATTGTTCCTTAACTTGTTTTTAAATGTTTATTCTGAGTTTTCCTACAACTGGTAAATGAATTAAAAACCAATAAAAAGGGTCGCATGTAGCATCTAATTAATGTTAGATCTTTTTTTTTTTTTTTAATCTGTTGGGCTATAAGTCTTATGTACCTGCCCGACTGATTTAAATAGATCTTCAATTAATATGATATCTTATGATCACAATTCAGAACAGACACAATGCCATAGAGAAAATGTAAAGTATAGACGGACAATGAAAATTACAGGAGAAATCAATACAAAAAACATCAGAATAAAATTTACCAGCATTGAGGAAATCCTCAAGAAAGAAATGGATGGTAACTCACATTCTACAGTTGGTGGACATACTGTTGGGAATATTAGAGTAAATAAGATACAAATTAATATAAAATACTGAATCGAGAAATATGAAACAAATATAATGAAGCTGAAAAAAGGCATAGCCAAACCAGAGATACAAAGAGATTGAAATGCAGTGCTTTAAGTTCTCGGCGTAGGATCTACTCAAATCTATAGTCATAGCTCTACCAAAGAAACATAGTCTGATAGAATGTGAAGGTCATCTCATAATAACTCTCATAGATCACGTGACCAAAATGTTACTAAGAACCATCATGCGAAGAGTGGATACATGAAATTAAACCAGAAATTAGAAACGAACAAAACTGATTTGTTGGAGGTAAAAGTGCGGACGATGCCATATACACCATAAGATCATTAGTAGGTGTAGAAAGAGTAATAGATGTGAACATAGATATGTACTTATGCTTTACAGACTGTGCCAAAGCATTTGGCATAGTTAAACGCCAGAGTGTTAGGCAAAAGTGTGTACTGTCACCATTAAAAATATATGTATAGTGAAGTTATACAGAGATCCAAAAAGGACATGTCCGGACTATCAGTCACTGGTCATAATATAAACAACCTGAGGGTTGCCGGTGAGAGTCTTAATTGCTACAAGAGAAAATGACACAGAATCAATCACGCAAAAGTGATGAGAAGCAAACATAAAGGCATTTGCCTCAAACAGCAAAAGGACAGAGGTAATGGTTGTAAAGCGAAGAAAACGACATCCCCTAACGCACTGGGACATTATTAAAACAGTTCAATGAATTTAAAACATACAGGGACGATGTTAAGTTAAGGTGGTAAACGTGCAACAGAGTTAAAATGCAGAATAGCTGAGGCAATAGCTGCACTCAAAAGAAGGAGGAAAGTATTATGCAACCATCTTTTGTCAATGAGAATAGAAAAAGGCACCCTTTATTATCATGTTAAATCTTGACATATGAAAGTGAATACTGGAAAGTCAGAACAACAGACAAGACAATAATCGTTGGAGGTGTAGCTTCACGGAAGCAATGATACAAATGCCATAGGACAGTTGAAAAGTGTAATTGAAACGTTGTAAAGGAGGTCAAAGTAAAAGGAAAGTTTATATCCATCAACATCAGGAGACAGTAATCATCATTTTCTGCCCACGTTATGAGAACGGGACAACTGGAACACTTTAGGTTCCTGGAAATCTGGCCACGTTGTGAGAAAGGAACAGCTGGAATACATTATGTTCCTGGAATTCTGGCCACGTTATGAGAAAGGGACAGCTGGAACACATTAGGTTCCTGGAATTCTGGCCACGTTATGAGAAAGGGACAGCTGGAACACATTAGGTTCCTGGAATTCTGGCCACGTTATGAGAAAGCGACAACTGAAACACATTAGGTTCCTTGTATTCTGGCCACGTTATGAGAAAGCGACAACTGAAACACATTAGGTTCCTTGTATTCTGGCCACGTTATGAGAAAGGGCCAACTGGAACACATTAGGTTCCTGGAATTCTGGCCACGTTATGAGAAAGCGACAACTGGAACACATTAGGTTCCTGGAATTCTGGCCACGTTATGAGAAAGCGACAACTGGAACACATTAGGTTCCTGGAATTCTGGCCACGTTATGAGAAAGCGACAACTGGAACACATTATGCTCCTGGAATTCTGGCCACGTTATGAGAAAGGGACAAATGGAACACATTATGTTCCTGGAAAAATCGAGGGAAAATATAGACAGAAGGAAGCAGAGAGAAAAGATAGACTACATTTTTAAGATTTTGGGAGCCGCGATAGCTCAGTGGTTAGTGAACTGGATTACCACGGACAAGGGGTAGGGTTCGATCCCAACCGACGGCTTCCGGGTTCACCCAGCCTTAAATGGGTACCGGATTTTTATCTGGGAAAGTAAAGCAGCACGGGCGTAATACTGACCACATTACCCCAAAAATCATGTGCTGAAGGTCTGTAAAATATAGGGTCACTAACACCATATTTCCCTATACGCCACTTGGCGTGACGGGGGTACTTTACTTTTTTACTTTTTACATTTTTAAGAGAGAGGTTTGGAAAGAGGTGAGCAAAAGAATAGATAAACTGTAGGGGCAGAAATATGTGGAGAGACATGCACCGACGCCAGCAAGGACGGTATATGATGATGATGATGATGATGATGATGATGATGATATTATACTGTAACAAGAATAATAATTTAATTTATATTAGCAAATACGTATATTATTTACATTCGCGGTGGATACAGGCAATACACATTCGGAAATGTCACAGCAGAGGAGGTCAACTAAGGAGCAAAACATTGTAAACTAACTCTCCCCTCGACGCTGAAAGGCAAATTAAAAAGGGGAGAAGGATAAATATTAAAGGCTAAAGATAATCTGTAACGTTAATGATGGTGGGGGAGTGAATGATTTATCTTATTTTGCAATATATTTGATGTTAGTATGTTCTTCATGACATTAAAATTACTTTTTGCCATTCCTATTCTTTTGTTTAATTCAGTATTACACTTTCCAAACTGGTTATAGTATGTCCAAGGTAGTTGTAGCTCTGAACTGTCTCCAGGTCTATTCCTTCAATTTTGATATCCACTTGTGGGTTTTAAGTATTTTCTTAGTTTACGATCATAGTTTTAGTCTTTTTGATATTCATATCTAGTCCATATTTTTGCTTCTCATATTTATTACATTAAGTAATTGTTGTAGATCTTTAGGATTTTCTGCTAGTAGTACAGTATCATTAGCATATCTTAGGTTATTGATTATCTTTCCATTAATTTGTAGGCCTGTCATCTCTATGATGTTTTTAAAGATTTGTTCAGAAAAAAAAAAAACCTTTTATTATTGTGTTTTTAACACAGCAGGTTATTTATCCCTTAACATAAAAAATGGATAAGGATGGTCGTGTGTCTTAAAAAAACACATGACGTGACGTGTTTTAAATACCTCCCATACGGCCTCGACTTTTTGAGAAAACGAGAATCAGGCAATTGTGGCTTTCCCTTTTTGAAGCCTTTGGAATGTGGATTTAGAGAAGAATATGTAGAGTTGGATGGAAAGAAACGAGAACAAATGATGAAGTTTTAAAGGGACTACAAATTAAAAGAGAACTACTAAACACAATTAGGACAAGACAAATGAAATTTTTGGGGCATATTAAAAGACACTACAGCCTACTAACGGTAATATTGGAAGGGAAAATACAGGACAACAGAAGCAGAGGGAGACCAAGACTAACATGGACGAGTAACACCAAAAGATGGACAAGTCACCCTAGGACAACCTGCACCATCAAAGCAAGAGACAGAGCGGAATGGCGCTCAATGGTAGCCAACCTTCGATGCGGAGACGGCACTCAATGATAATGATGGCTTTCCCTCAATTCATCCAGCCAGGGGAACGTTCATATCCAGGTCGACTTTAAGAGTGTCTGTCAATGTGAATGATGATTACGTCATGAAGTTGGTCTAGACGTGTGACATCACCTGGGCTGAAAAGCGGTCAGTAGCCAATAGTTGACCACTTGCGTCAGAATTAGTAACTGAGAAAAGAAACTTATCATGATTCTACTCTACCGTACCATGGTTGGTATGGAAACACACTAACCAATCTTGCTGCTAAGTGAAATCGTGGCGGGGGGGGGGGGGGGGGGGGGGGCCTGTGTCAAGTAGGGATGGCAACACGATACCCAAACACGCCATGCTAAAGTCGGATGTGTTGGATAGAACGGCGCAGATAATACAGGTTGTTGTAAACCACGACGCAGCACAACGACGCGCCCACTCAAACGTAAAGACGTAAAACTAAAGGCAAACAAGGGAAAGGAGAATCATCATCATGTGCCTTACCGGTTGCCGTAGGCGATCATGTCCTTCCACAATCTTCTATCCACAGTGCATCGTATCAGTTCTGTTGTTGGCTGTTTTCATGCCATGACACCAAGCTATCCAGTATTTTCTCTCTTTGTCGTCCGCGGTCTCTCTTTCATTTTATTTTGCCAGTTGTAACAAAGTATTCCTCTTCTCATGATGTGCCAAAAAAAAAATGTTTATTGTTTCTTTCTGATATTTTTAGGAGCTCCATTTTTGTGTTGGCCTCTTTGGGAATTTCCTCATTGGTCTTTTTAGCTGTCCAGGGAACTTTCAATATTCTTCTGAGAAATCCCATCTCTGTGGCCTCTAATCGTCTTTTCATTTGTTTGTCTACTGTCCTTGATTCGCTTCTATAGGTCAGAATTGGTTATTTAACTCTCTTTCTCACATCTATTGACATCGATTTGTTGCATAAGATATTTTTCATTTTCTGAAATGCCATTTTGACTTGAGCTATTCTGCTTTTTATTTCTGTGGTGCATCTTCCATCTGATGTAATTATTGTGCCCAAGTATTTGACGCGTTGCACTTGTTTCAGATTTGTCCTCCTTCATTCTCTGTCTTTGCTATTAAGACTGTGTCATCCCCATATCGCAAATTATTTATGTTGTGACCGTTAACTTCAATTCCTTTTTTGTCTACTATAGATCTCATAATATGTTCGCCGTAAAGTGAAAACAATTCCGGCGATAGAACACAGCCTTGTCTGACTCCTTGTTTTATATATTGGAATTGTCCTGTTTGGTTGCAAAAGGAGAATCAACAATAGGCTAAAACGTCATTTTGAAGTTATGAGACAAGACCATTTTTATACTTTTCTTGCTTTCGCACGATAACTCTCTCTCTCTCTCTCTCTCTCTCTCTCTCTCTCTCTCTCTCTCTCTCTCTCTCTCTTCCCTCGGGGAGGGGGTTGATAGGGATCATAATTTTCCGCGACCAACGACACATTTGATGGTATAAAGCCAGATACTCTGTCTCCCAGGAAAATCTGGTGCAAATTTATGACGAGGTGACCAAATATCATCTACCTCCTATAGGAAGACAGCAATGGTTATTTCTACAAGGATGGGAGGATACAAGGATATGTGGAAAGGAGAATACAAGGATGGGAGGATACAAGGATAGGTGGATAGGAGAGTACAAGGATGGGAGATACAAGGATAGGTGGATAGGAGAATACAAGGATAGGTGGATAGGAGAATACAAGGATGGAGGGATACAAGGAGAGGTGGATAGGAGAATACAAGGATATTACTATTAGTATCTTTTTAATGTGTATTAGCAAGTGACAAGATTTATGTTAGTAAGTGACTAGATCTATGTTAGTAAGTGACTAGATCTATGTTAGTAAGTGACAAGATCTATGTTAGTAAGTGACTAGATCTATGTTAGTAAGTGACTAGATCTATGTTAGTAAGTGACTAGATCTATGTTAGTAAGTGACTAGATCTATGTTAGCAAGTGACAAGATCTATGTTAGCGAGTGACAACATCTATGTTAGCAAGTGACAACATCTATGTTAGTAAGTGACAACATCTATGTTAGCGAGTGACAACATCTATGTTAGCAAGTGACAACATCTATGTTAGCCAGTGACAACATCTATGTTAGCGAGTGACAACATCTATGTTAGCAAGTGACAACATCTATGTTAGTAAGTGACAACATCTATGTTAGTAAGTGACAACATCTATGTTAGCGAGTGACAACATCTATGTTAGCAAGTGACAACATCTATGTTAGCGAGTGACAACATCTATGTTAGCAAGTGACAGGATCTATGTACTGAAGGGAGGTCAAAAAGTAATGCACACCAATGTTTTTCTCGGCTAATAATAAAGATAGGAATATGAAATTTTGCACACTTGGAATATGACATGTTCCAATTATGTGCACTAAATTGCACAGCATTCTGATAAATATTACGCAATCTATGAACCGTTAAAATGGAGCTTGTCAACAATGTCCGTTACAAACAGCGAATTGTCATAGAATTTCTGGTTGCGGAAAAAGAAACTGTGGCAAACATTCATAAACGACTGTGTGCAGTGTACAAATGTTCTGCAGTCGATAGGAGCACAGTTAGTCGTTGGGTTCAGAGAATTAAAGCTGCAGAAAGTGTACGAGTGGAGCTGCATGATTTACCGCGTTCTGGACGTGTTGCCTCGGCTACCAGCACAAACATGTTAAAACGGGCTGATGCCATTATTCGTAAGGATAGGCGTATCACTAGTCAGCAATTGGCATTGCAGCTTACAGTCAGCAAGGGAAGTGCAATCGCAATTTTTAAAACTCTCGGATATTCAAAGATTTGCGCTCGATGGGTTCCTCGGTGCCTAACAAATGATCACAGAGTTCAAAGGAAAACATTCTGTTCTGAATTGTTGGAGCGTTTCGGTGTTGAAGGAGAAATGTTTTTGTCAAAAATTGTTACCGGTGACGAAACGTGGGCACATTATTATGAGCCTGAAACAAAAATGCAGTCAATGGAATGGCATCATCCGCAGTCACCAAACAGAAAAAAATTCAAAACATCTCCATCAGCCGGAAAGGTGATGATCACTGTCTTCTGGGACATTGATGGTGTGATTCTTGTTGATGTAATGACAAGAGGTGAGACAATCAACTCGACAGCTTACATCAATACACTGACAAAACTCAAAAATCGGTTCCACAGAGTTCGGCCTAATAAGCCATCTGCAGATTTGTTGCTTCAACATGACAATGCACGCCCTCACACAAGTCTGGTAACACGGGAAGCAATCAACAAATTTGGTTGGACTGTACTGCTCCATCCTCCTTACAGCCCTGATCTGGCTTCCTCAGATTTCCATCTGTTTGGACCACTCAAAAAATTCCTGCGTGGGACACACTTTGACAATGATGAGGATGTGATCCGTGCAGTTAAAAAATGGCTACGCGAGCAGGACAAAACTTGGTACAAACGAGGCATTCATGACCTAGTTTCGCGTTGGCGTAAGGCAATACGCTTGGACGAGGATTATGTTGAAAAATAGGTAGTGTAAAGGGGATGTTCAGCTACAATCTGTGAAAATTTCACACATTTTGCCCGAATAGTTTCCGAGAAAAAAATTGATGTGCATTACTTTTTGACCTCCCTACGATTTAGTAAGTGACAAGGTGCACTTTAGCAGCTAACAGTGTGTTCGTTTAGGGATAACAGATTCAAATGCATAAAAATAATATTTCCATCTGCTGTACTTCTTTTTGTTCTAAATGCAAAACAAACTGGAAGGACACGAAATAGCGAAACAAAGTTTGTTTTTCTAGAATGTCTGCATTCGTTCCACATTTCTTCATCAATCACTGTTAAAGTTTCTCAAAGGTGAACTGTCAAGTTACGTCACAGGCCCTCTCTCCCCACCACCCCAATTTCTATCCACCCCCCCCCCCCTGTTTTATCTCACATACTGCCACATTATATATATATAGGATCTTTGTTAATGTTCTTCAACACAACCCGGTAATTTAATTCAATTAATCTTTTAATAGATAACGATTTAATGCAAGTTACACTGAACAAGAAAAACGCGTTTTTATTTTCTGAATATTTTCAACAGAAGATGAAACAAAGATGACAATAACCTGGAGCACATTCAAGGACACCGCTTCTTTTGTTATGTACGGCTTGCACCCGAAGAATCTCACAATGTCCCAGAAAGGTTACAGTACCAAATTTACTGATGGCGGTTCTGAACATCGTGTCCAGTTTATTCATAAAGTCCAGCTTACCGATTTGACATCAAATGAAACATACTGTAAGTAATTGTGCATGACGTGATTATTCATTGTACGTTCAGTAAGTTATCAAGTTGTTTAGAATTTAGACAATTACATCACTAAATGGATACAAACTATTCATCCAGAGAAAAGACTTAATTAGATGACAGATTTCCGAAAATTGATATTACTGACGTCTGATCACAGTCGTAAAATGCCCAGTCTCTCTCTCTCTCTCTCTCTCCATATATATATATATATATATAGAAGCTAGTAGTGGAGTGTAACGTACACTTTCACAAGGTATGATGACAGCTTTACAAAAAGGAACACAACAAAATACTGACGTTTCGGCCTACTTGCGGCCTTATTCAGAAAACAAGAACAACACCAATAAACAATGAAATACAGATAAATTCTACTACATCTAGGTTGATCGTGACTGGTAAGTTTTTTGTGTACTTACCTGTCCCGATCATAATTTATTGTGTTCCTTTTTTTGTAAAGCTGTCACCATACCTTGTAGGAGTGTATGTTACAGCCCACTATTAGTTGCTTGTTTCCAGCTTTACCGCAGCAATGCAATTATCTGCTTGTTCCATATATTTGTGTGTGCGTTTGTGTGTGGACCGATCTAGTGGGACTCTATTTGAGAAAACACAAACATACAAACAGGATACTATATAATATACGTTGTTTGAACACATTATACATACAAATAACAACTGGTCCAGCAGGATATTTATGCTTGAACATACACTCTTAATCCACCCTCTCAGTGGCCCCATTTATATTGAAGGTGATTCTAACCTAGAAATGTTTACCATTGGTCGTGTCACCCTCGAGTGAGCAGCAATTAAGATGTTAAACAATATAGCTAGCCAGCCATGTCCACATTTCATTGTGTGTGACATTCCAGCAAACCAGTCAACTATTTCGTTGGCGTCACTTCGACATTCACGTCTCTGTTATTGTGTTATTATAGTCAACATTTATCATTATCATGTGCCATGCCCGTTGACGTAGGCGATCATGTCCTTCCACAATCTTCTATCCACAGTGCATCGTGTCAGTTCTGTTGTTGACTGTTTTCCATGCCATGATAGCACGCTATCTAGTATTTTCTTTCTTTGTCGTCTCCATGTTCTCTCTTTTTTTGTATTTGTTTTCCAAATGTAACAAAGTATTCTAAACTTTCCTCTTCTCATATGTTCGAAAAATGTTGATTATTTATTTCTGGTGTTTTTTAGGAGCTCCTTTTTGTGTTGACCGCTTTGGGAATTTCCTCGTTGGTCTTTTTAGCTGTCCAGGAAATTTTCAATATTATTCTGAGAAATCCAATCTCTATGGTCTTTAATCGTCTTTTCATTTGTTTGTCTTCTGTCGATGATTCGCTTCCATAGGCTAGAATTGGTTCTATACAGTTTCGACGAACTCTCGTTCTCACTTCTCTTGGCATAGTTTTGTTGCATAAGACGTTTTTATTTTTTGAAATGCTATTTTGGCTTGAGATATTCAGCTTTTTTTTTTTTTTAATAATTTCTTTGGTGCATCTCCATCTGGTGTTATTATTGTACCCAAGTATTTGACGCGTTGCACTTGTTCCAGATTTGTTCTGTTTTGTGCGTGGTCTGCAAGCTTCTTCTTCTTCTTCTTCTTTACTTCCTCATCTGCCTTTCAGCGTCGAGGGGAGATATAATTTGCGGTCTTTTGCTCTTCTGTTCGCCTCTGCTGCTGTTATGTTTCCTAGTGCTTCTAATATTCCATCGACCCATCTTTTTCGTGGTCGACCCTTGGGTCTGGTGTTCTCACAACGTTTGTTGAAAGCTCGTTGTGTTGTGTTTTGTTCTTTCTGCCTTGTCATGTGGCCAAACCCTTTTATCTGTTGTTTCCTTATATATTCTATGGCGGGGGCTATTCCTAGCTTTTTTCTCAGTTCTTCATTTCTGATCTTGTCTCTCAGACTGTTTCCTGTCATTCGTCTAACACATTTAATCTCTGTAGAGGTTATTTTTCTTATTGTTCTTACATCAAGGGTCCAGGTCTGGCATTGGCAGCACAACTTTGGGATGAAGATTGTATTGTATAGTGCTCGTTTTGCCTCCAGAGTTATTTCCTTGTTGGACAATAGTGGTAACTGTCCGATGATTTGACAAGCTTTGTTGCATCTTGATTCTATCTCTGCCGATTGAGAATTATCGTTTGTCATTAGACTTCCTAGGTATTTGAATTCCTCTACTTGTTTTAGTTGTCTGCCTTCTATAGTTATGTTGATGTTCTGTTTATTTTTGGCGACGTTCATGACTTCTGTTTTGTTGATGTTGATTTTCATGTTGTATTTTGTGCCTGAGATGTTGAGTTTGTTTAAGTGTTCTTGTAGGTCATCTATTGTTTCGTGTATTAGTGCCTGATCGTCTGCAAATAGAAGCTCGTTGATCTCCTCTGTCTCTGATGGGTTGGCTAGCTTGCATATATGGTCCATGTATGTAATAAACAGTAGGGTGGATAGTACGCACCCCTGTCTTACACCTGATCTAAATTCGAAGTGGTCTGTGTAGCTTGCTGCTGTTCTGACCCTGCAGCTGCTGTTGACGTAGAGGCTTTTAATAATGTTGGTTAGATGTTGACTTACTCCGTATGTTGTTAGTATCTCCCACAGTTGTTCTCTGTTTACTCTGTAGAATGTTTTTTCCTGGTCAATGAAGGCTATGTATAAGTTTTGATTGTGTTCTGTCATTTTTTTCTGCAAGCTGTTTTAGTGTGAATAGTGCGTCTGTACATCCTATGTTTTTTTCGGAACCCCATTTGAGAATCGCTTAACTGTAGTTCTATTATTGGTCTCAGCCTTTTTTTCCAAGATCTTGACGTATAGCTTTCCTACATGGCTGAGAAGAGATATACCTCTATATTGATTGCAGTCTCTTTTGCTACCTTTCTTTTTCCATATTGGTATGATGATTGCCTGTTGCCAGTCTTCTGGGGCTTGTTGTTGGTGCCATGTTGCATTAAATATTCTGTGCAGCCATTGCTTCAATATTTTCAGCTTTCGATATGATTTTTCCTTTCCGTGTTGGTTGGGCACGTCACGCTGATATTATCTTCCCATATCACAAGTCAGGGTTAGGAACGTGGGGATTTTGTTCTGCAGCGTTCATAGAGAGCGTATGGCAGAGAGAAATAAATATGCCGTTTGTCGTGCAGATAGACAACGGTGCGATTCTTGTTAGGGTCGATGGCTTGTACATGATGAGTAAAGTACAATGAAGTTCAAGACCTGTACACTACACTGGACTTCACCGGGCATCTGTCTATCCATTGTCCCTTCGAGCCAAATAGGGCAGACATTCTAGACTTGTGTCCGACGATTTTTCAGCCTTCACACCCTGCACAGGACTTAGATTGTGTCTCGCCACACAACTCTGTTCTGGTCGAGTTTCTCAATTTCGCGAGGGAGCTGGTGGCTGCTGTTGTTGCATCTCGCTTTAATATTCTTTTTAGTGTTTCTCTAGGTCAGCCCCTTTTTTCTTTTACCCTCTGGTTACCATTTGAAGGTATGTTCTGAGATTCTTTTGTTGTCATTCATTGGGCATACGACATTTAATTGAATTCCGTCAGTAACCCTTCACCTAGCTCTAAATAGACATTTTGTTGTTAATGGGAAAGCAATACGGCATTGTCGTAGTGTGCTGACCACATTACCTCAAAAAATGTGTCGAAGGTAGAAACATTTGAGTACACACTAATATCATATCCTCTATACGCTGCTTCACTAGAGGTGTCACGGGATTCTTCAACACTCCTACTAGCAGAGCTTACATATCAGTTAACATCATCAGGTCTCATGTCCTTTGCAGAACATTGCATTCACCACAGTCCGCCTGAAAGAATGTCTCTAGCCAGTTCTCCAACTTCTTATTTGTTGTCATGTTCAAGGTCTCCTTTAATATCTTGAAATCACCTTCTTGGTCTGCCCCTGATGCGTCTCCCAGAAACCATGCCTTCCATTATTATTCTTTCAGACCACTGTCTTTTGACGTGGCCACAGTATTTTAATTTTCTTTGCAGAATGGTGCCTGTAGTAAGCCAGTTCTTTCTAATGTTTAAATCTTTTAATATATCTTCATTACTTTTTTCATTATCCAAGGTATCTTAAGAATATTTCTGTAGCATTTTGTTTCGAATTAATCTATTTTCTTCCTCCCTGTTTGCGAGATAATCCATTATTCACAACCATATGTCGCTATCGGGAAGAAACATACCCTTGGTAATTTTAATTTGACTGCCTTGCTGGTGTTGTGTCACATGTTCCTCTTGACATTTAATTTGTATGTTGGTATTGCTAATCTTCTTGTGATCTCCATTGTTAGTTACTACAGATACCAAATATTCATAGTTTGTAACAATTTCAAATTCTTCACTGATGATGATTTTGGTTTGGCTTTTTGTTTTGTCAAAAGACATTATCTTAGTTTTATGTTTGTTTAGAGAGAGCTTCTGCTCTTCACTGTGTGTGTGTGTTTTTTATAAACACACTTAATTGTCTCTTGTAATCCTTCTGCACTGTTTGAGAGGAGGACTGTGTCATCAGCGTATCTGAGTTCTGGAATTATGTTGCCATCTAGCATGAAACTTCACAAATCTGTCATAGTTTCTGACATTTCTCATGATGTTCTCAGCATAGTTGTTGAACAAGTATGGAGGATGCATCCCTGCCTCACCCTTTGTTGTGATGATTGTTTAGTTAATATTTTATATTAAACTTGACAATATTCGATGAGCATGCTGTTTTGATATATTTCTACTTATTTTGTAAAACAGATTATGTAGTTGGCAGTCTTGATGGTTGGTCTTCACAGTTCCACTTTAAGACTATTCCAGCAGGACAAAACTGGAGCCCTAGACTTGCTGTTTTTGGAGATCTTGGTAGCGCCAATGCTCAGTCTCTCCCTCGCTTGCAGGAGGATGCATCACAGAATATGTATGATGCACTTATTCATGTTGGTAAGAAGATGAGGTAGTACGGTACCTGTAATTTTAGAAGAGTAAATTGTTATCATTATGCATTATTTCTTTTGCATTGATCACATGTTTCGTTAGCAAATATCAGTATTTGGTAGGCCTACTTTTGAACCAGAGTGCTGTTATCTCTGACCAAGTGTAATGTTTTCTTGTATAGTGTAATGTTCACTTCTATCAGTGTAATGTTCACTTCTATGAGTGTAATCTTTACTTCTATCAGTGTAATATTAATTCTATCAGTGTAATATTAATTCTATCAGTGTAATATTAATAATATCAGTGTAATATTAATTCTATCAGTGTAATGTTCACTTCTATCAGTGTAATCTTTACTTCTATCAGTGTAATATTAATTCTATCAGTGTGATGTTTAGTGTAATTTTCTCTACAGAAGAATTTTCTTTTGTATCAGTGCAAGATTTCTTCTTTCAATATAATGTTTACTTCTTTCAGTGTAATGTTTTCTTGTACCAGTGTCTTGTTTTCTAAAGAAAAATGTTTTATTGTACCATTGTAGTGTTTTCTTGTATTAATGTCATGTTTTCTACAGAAAAAAAAATGTTTTCCTGTGCCAGTATAATGTTTTCTTGTACCAGTGTTATGTTTTTTCTGCATCATTATCATGTTTTCTAGAGAAATTTTTTTATTGTGCCAGTGTAGTGTTTTCTTATGTCAGTGTAATTTTTTTTCTAGAGAAAAATGTTTCTTGTATGAGTGTAATGTTTTCTTGTATGAGTGTAATGTTTTCTTGTATCAGTGTAATGCTCTCGTGTATCAGTATAATGCTCTCGTGTATCAGTGTAATGTTTTCTTGTATCAGTGTAAGGTTTTCTTGTATCAGTGTAATGTTTTCTTGTATCAGTGTAATGTTTTCTTGTATCAGTGTAATGTTTTCTTGTATCAGTGTAATGTTTTCTTGTATCAGTGTAAGGTTTTCTTGTATCAGTGTAAGGTTTTCTTGTATCAGTGTAATGTTTTCTTGTATCAGTGTAAGGTTTTCTTGTATCAGTGTAAGGTTTTCTTGTATCAGTGTAAGGTTTTCTTGTATCAGTGTAAGGTTTTCTTGTATCAGTGTAAGGTTTTCTTGAATCAGTGTAAGGTTTTCTTGTATCAGTGTAAGGTTTTCTTGTATCAGTGTAAGGTTTTCTTGTATCAGTGTAATGCTCTCTTGTATCAGTGTAATGCTCTCTTGTATCAGCGTAATGCTCTCTTGTATCAGTGTAATGTTTTCTTGTATCAGTGTAATGTTTTCTTGTATCAGTGTAATGCTCTCTTGTATCAGTGTAATGCTCTCTTGTATCACTGTAAGCTCTCTTGTATCAGTGTAAGGTTTTCTTGTATCAGTGTAATGCTCTCTTGTATCAGTGTAAAGCTCTCTTGTATCAGTGTAATGCTCTCTTGTATCAGTGTAAGGTTTTCTGGTATCAGTGTAAGGTTTTCTTGTATCAGTGTAAGATTTTCTTGTATCAGTGTAAGGTTTTCTTGTATCAGTGTAATGCTCTCTTGTATCAGTGTAATGTTTTCTTGTATCAGTGTAAGGTTTTCTTGTATCAGTGTAATGCTCTCTTGTATCAGTGTAATGCTCTCTTGTATGAGTGTAATGCTCTCTTGTATCAGTGTAAGGTTTTCTTGTATCAGTGTAATGCTCTCTTGTATGAGTGTAATGCTCTCTTGTATCAGTGTAAGGTGTTATTGTATCAGTGTAATGTTTTCTTGTATCAGTGTAATGTTTTCTTGTATCAGTGTAATACTCTCTTGTATCAGTGTAATGCTCTCTTGTATCAGTGTAATGTTTTCTTGTATCAGTGTAATGTTTTCTTGTATCAGTGTAAGGCTCTCTTGTATCAGTGTAATGCTCTCTTGTATCAGTGTAATGTTTTCTTGTATCAGTGTAAGGTTTTCTTGTTTCAGTGTAATGCTCTCTTGTATCAGTGTAATGTTTTCTTATATCTGTGTAATGTTTTCTTGTATCAGTGTAAGGTTTTCTTGTATCAGTGTAATGTATTCTTGTATCAGTGTAATGCTCTCTTGTATCAGTGTAAGGTTTTCTTGTATCAGTGTAATGTTTTCTTGTATCAGTGTAATGTTTTCTTGTATCAGTGTAATGTTTTCTTGTATCAGTGTAATGTTTTCTTGTATCAGTGTAATGTTTTCTTGTATCCCTGTAAAGCTTTCTTGTATCAGTGTAATGTTTTCTTGTATCCCTGTAAAGCTTTCTTGTATCAGTGTAATGTTTTCTTGTATCCCTGTAAAGCTTTCTTGTATCAGTGTAATGTTTTCTTGTATCAGTGTAATGTTTTCTTGTATCAGTGTAAGGTTTTCTTGTATCAGTGTAATGTATTCTTGTATCAGTGTAATGCTCTCTTGTATCAGTGTAAGGTTTTCTTGTATCAGTGTAATGTTTTCTTGTATCAGTGTAATATTTTCTTGTATCAGTGTAATGTTTTCTTGTATCAGTGTAATGTTTTCTTGTATCAGTGTAATGTTTTCTTGTATCAGTGTAATGTTTTCTTGTATCAGTGTAATGTTTTCTTGTATCAGTGTAATGTTTTCTTGTATCCCTGTAAAGCTTTCTTGTATCAGTGTAAGGTTTTCTTGTATCAGTGTAATGTTTTCTTGTATCAGTGTAATGTTTTCTTGTATCCCTGTAAAGCTTTCTTGTATCAGTGTAAGGTTTTCTTGTATCAGTGTAATGTTTTCTTGTATCCCTGTAAAGCTTTCTTGTATCAGTGTAATATTTTCTTGTATCCCTGTAAAGCTTTCTTGTATCAGTGTAATGTTTTCTTGTATCAGTGTAATTGTTTCTTGTATCAGTGTAATGTTTTCTTGTATCCCTGTAAAGCTTTCTTGTATCAGTGTAAGGTTTTCTTGTATCAGTGTAATGTTTTCTTGTATCCCTGTAAAGCTTTCTTGTATCAGTGTAATATTTTCTTGTATCCCTGTAAAGCTTTCTTGTATCAGTGTAATATTTTCTTGTATCCCTGTAAAGCTTTCTTGTATCAGTGTAATGTTTTCTTGTATCAGTGTAATGTTTTCTTGTATCAGTGTAATGTTTTCTTGTATCAGTGTAATGTTTTCTTGTATCCCTGTAAAGCTTTCTTGTATCAGTGTAAGGTTTTCTTGTATCAGTGTAATGTTTTCTTGTATCCCTGTAAAGCTTTCTTGTATCAGTGTAATATTTTCTTGTATCCCTGTAAAGCTTTCTTGTATCAGTGTAATGTTTTATATAGAAATGTTTTATTGTACGTGTGTAATGTTTTTTAGAGATAAATGTGTGACTGTACCAGTATAATATCTCCTCGTACAAGAACATGTAATCTTCTTTCTTCTTCTACCTTTCAGCTCCCTGTGGAGTATAGGTCTTCAACAAACACTTTCCAAGTCGTTCTGTTTCTTGTCATTCTTTTAAGATCTTTCCATGTCTTCCCCATCATCTTCATTTCTGTTTCTATTTGTCTTCTCCAAGAATTCCTTGGTCTTCCTTTTTGTCTTTTTTCTTGGGAATTCCAAAAAAGGGTCTGTTGTGTAATACTCTCAGTTGGGCTTTGGCAGCGCCATATTCTTCACTGTATCTCTTTATCCACTGGTATTTGATTGCATGTACATTTCCATAAATTCTATGTTAGTTATTTTGTCCTGCCATTTCCATCCTTTTATTCTGCACAAGCATCCGTTAATGAAAGTCTGTATCTCCATGATTGTAATTTTTGTTGTTCTCCATGTTTCACAGCCATATAATAAGACTGACTTAAAATTGGAGTTGAACATTTTTTTATTTAGTATTCAACCTAATTTCTTTGGATTTCCATATGTTTCCCAGTGCAATGAAAGCTCCTCCTGCTTTTGATATCCTTATTTTGGTACCATTTTCTATTCCTCCCTCTTTATCTATATTATTGCCCAGATATATGTAAGATTGTACATCTAGTAGAGGCATTTCTCCTATTTTTATTTGGTTAATGCCAACTGCATTAATTCTCATAATTCTGGTCTTATCTCTATTTATTTTCAATCCCCTTCTGTTGTGATCTCTCATCAAGTATGCTCATTTTATCTTGCATCTGTCGATGGTTGTTTGATAGGAGAGCTATATCATCAGCAAAGTCTAAATCATCAAGATGCTTGGTCAGTGACCACTGGATTCCATTTCTGTTGTTTTGAGTTACTTTCATAATCCAATCTATGGTCAGTAGAAAGAGAAATGGAGATAGAAGACATCCCTGACTTACTCCTGTTCTTATTTCAAATGTTTCTATAAGCTGCCCTTCATGCACCACACTACATTCCATTCCTTCATACATTGTTTTTATCAGGTTAATAAACTTTGTCGGGATTCCGTGACGACTCAATAACTTCCAAAGCATTCTTCTGTCTAAACTATCAAATGCCTTTTTGTAATCTCTGAATCCAATATAAAGTGGGGACTATAGTTCTAAACTTTGTTCAACTATTATACATAGGATAGTTATTTGATCAGCACATGATCTGTTCTTCCAAAAGCCTGCTTGTTCATCTCTCAAATGTTTCTCTATGGCCTCTTTTAGTCTCTCCAGAATGATTCTGCTTAATATTTTTCCTGGCACTGATAGTAGCATAATTCCCTTATAATTTGTGCACTTTGTGTAATGTTTATACTAATCAGTATGGTGCTTTAAGCCACCACTACTACAGCAAGATTTTGTTTGCTGTAAACAGAAAAAAAAAGATCTTTTTTCAGACATGGTATTTATAATTAGGAGACCATTTGGAGGATCTCGACTTTGCTGATGACATAGTCTTCATCAGCAGTCAGATAAAAACGATGTAGGAAAACACAAATGAACTATCATCAATAGCCAGCAAAACTGGGCATGAGATCATTCATGAAAAGACTAAAGTCATGAAAAGCTTAATTCCAACAGATGACAGAATATACATGGAAAACAAACCAGTTAAAGATATTGATCACTTTATCTATCTTGGAAGTCACATTGATCGAGAAGGGGATACAAGCAAAGAAATTAGAATCAGAATAGCTGAAGCAGCAATGTCTTTCAGAAGCCTTGAAAAGTTGTGGAAATCAAAATTCATCAGCACAAACACAAAACTTAGACTATTCAAATCAAACATACTATCAACCCTTATGTATGCATGTGAGAGCTGGAAAACAACAAGAGACATTGAAACAAAGTTGAACGCATTCGAAAATAAATGTTTAAAGAAAATACTTGGTATAACGTGGAACGGATTAAAAACAAACAAGGAAATTAGAGAGAAATTGCCAATCAACCACTAATATCTTCAGTAATCAAGAAAAGACGATGGTCATATGTTGGAAATATGATGAGGAGAGATAATAACCGAATAGCAAAGCAAGCCCTCATGTAGGAAACAACAGGTAAGAGGAAAAGAACCCGACCCAGAGAGACACTGAGAAAAACATTGTTCAGAGAGGTAAGAGCAGCAGGTATCGGCTCCCTCAATGAGATAGTGTTGCTTGCACAGAACAGAGACAGATGGCGAGATTTGATAAAAGATCTTTACAAGAATTGAAAACTGCTAAAATAAAAATTTAGATAAGAGAAAGAGTATCTGGGTCTATGCCTTATGGGATGGCTACAGCTGAAAAGGTCAATAGATAGATTTATAATTAATTTTGCAGAGAGGAGGTTTAAAGTAAGTTGTGACAACAGGTGCAATTTATGGATATAGAAACTGAAAAAAGCCACTGGACAACATGATGGTTTGAAGAAAAGTCAGCAAAAGATCTGACAGACAATGAAAGCTCTGTGTAGACAATACAAAGCTGTGGGTACTCATTATTGTCTTTTCCACAAAGCACATGATGCTGTTGATGATTGCATAAAATGAATGCAACTGCAAGATTGTTTTATAGACAGCAATTATTGGACAGATACAAGAAATAAACACATTTAAAAGCTTTTATTTTTTTATTGTGCAAACTGTTGTTATATTTCAAAGCATATGCTGATATGTTTTGCCCCTTCTTATTTTCAGGTGACTTTGCTTATGACCTTGATTCGGTAAGTCTCATTCAAAAAGAATATTAATATTATTTATAATAATAAAAGCAAATCTACCCATGTGGAAGACTGATGTGTTGGGGCTGTAGGTGCAGACATAAGCTTTACTGTAAACTAGCAGTACAACACATCTACACCCACTTAAAGAGTAAACACTAAGAAGATGAAGATAATAATGAAAACAAACAAACAAATAGTGTTTGTGAGATATTGTCCCCATCACAATTTCATTATTACAGTTACAATTTGTAAAAACATTTACAATTCATATTTCATGTGCTGAAATCCTGAACAACTGTGCAAATCTTTATAACATTCTCTTCACATACATATTATATAATGTTTTACTTTTAACAGTCAAAATACATTCATACAAAGCAATGTTCATTATAGATTCTATCTATCTATCTATTGCCCTTTCGAGCCGAAGACAGCACATAGGGCAGAACCACAATCTCAAAAACAGAAACCTTGTGTGTCAAAATGGCACATATTGCAGAGATCACTGCTCTAAAATCTATGGTCTGTTTCCATAACAATGCTTTTTACAATGACAGCTTGTCAAGTAATCGAACAGCCTCCTTAGTCACCTCTTACGACATGCCTGGAAGGTCACAGTGTCACTATTCTTTACTTCCCACATAATGAGACCCCGGTAACACACGGGGGTCATTATAGATTAAACATAGTTTAACTATTTCTATATTTTTATAAGTTTATTTATTCTTGTCTTTTTAATTTTAATAAGGAAAATCAGCTAAAATTGTATAGCAGCAAAAACACAAATAAAAATTATATACCAATGTACAACCAATGTCTTTCAGAAGCCTTGAAAAGTTGTGGAAATCAAAACTCATTAGCACAAACACAAAACTTAGGCTATTCAAATCAAATGTACTATCAACCCTTACGTATGCGTGTGAAAGCTGGAAAACAACAAGAGATATAGAAACAAAGTTGAACGCATTCGAAAATAAATGTCTAAGGAAAATACTTGGTATAGAATGGAACGAATTCAAAACAAACGAGGAAATTAGAGAAATCGCCAATCAACCACTAATATCTTCAGTAATAAAGAAAAGACGATGGTCATACGTTGGACATGTGATGAGAAGAGATAATAATCGAATAGCAAAGCAAGCCCTCATATGGGAAACAACAGGTAAAAGAAAAAGAGGAAGACCCAGGGAGACACTGAGAAGAACATTGATGAGAGAGGCAAGAGCAGCAGGAATCGGCTCCCTCAATGAGATAGAACTGCTTGCACAGAACAGAGACAGATGGCGAGATTTGATAAAATATCTTTAAAAGAAAACTGCTAGAACTAAAATTCATATAGGAGAAGGTGTATCTTGGTCTACGCCCTATGGGCCGGTTACGGCTCGAAAGGTCAATAGAATGTACAACCAATGTGGAATAAAGCAGTGCTTCCTTGACATAATGGAGGACACTCTGAAAACTGCAACTGAAACTTTTGTGAAGGCAAAGAGTAAAGAAATGAATATTGTGTTCTGTTTGGCCATCCTGTCTTTTGCCACAATGTGGAGGAGGCATAGATAAGGCACACCTGGATTGTCTTAGAGTAAGAATCTGCTAGTGGACAGGTTAGCTGGAGATGCTGTTGTTGAAGACAGTCAACCAATGGATCAAATGGACATCATTAATGCCCTCTGAGATAGGGGAAGGGCACAGGACTTTGATAACCATTAGTCTATGTTACTCCTTTCTATCTATCTATTGACCTTTCGAGCCGTAACCGGCCCATAGGGCGTAGACCAAGATACACCTTCTCCTATATGAATTTTTGTTCTAGCAGTTTTCTTTTAAAGATATTTTATTAAATCTCGCCATCTGTCTCTGTTCTGTGCAAGCAGTTCTATCTCATTGAGGGAGCCGATTCCTGCTGCTCTTGCCTCTCTCATCAATGTTCTTCTCAGTGTCTCCCTGGGTCTTCCTCTTTTTCTTTTACCTGTTGTTTCCCATATGAGGGCTTGCTTTGCTATTCGATTATTATCTCTTCTCATCACATGTCCAACGTATGACCATCGTCTTTTCTTTATTACTGAAGATATTAGTGGTACTCCTTTAGATGAAAGAAATGAGAGTAAAGAGGGGTACATTCAGAAATGAGAGGCTTAGTTGGTGCATAAAATGACTTATCAACCAACACAGAACTAGAGTCATCAGTTGCTGAATGCTGCAGGACAAACTGAGAAGGGGATCTGAGTACCTATGGACATTTTCAAAGTGCAATGATGATAACCCACATATAACTCAAAAAGTTCCACAAAAATTAAAAGTTGTGATTAAGTGAATTACATCCCAAGAGTGCATGCTGGTAGAAATATGAGGCTAACAAATTAGCACTGGAGGCCAACCAGGCAGAATTATAACTCATGAGGATACCCAGAGATTTGTCAAAACAGATACATGAACAAGTCCAAATCAAAATATGTTGGTTCTTGTAAAACTGATGCATAATAATAACTAAGCAGTTAAAAAAAATAGGTCAACGATTTCTGCTGAAAATCATGATCTGTTTTAATAGTTCTGCTTGTAAAGAATGAGTTGAACACAGTGTATTGTGATTGCATTGCATAGTAGAGCAATACAAAACTATGACATTTTGGCCAACATGCAGCCTTCCTAAGAAAAACAACAGCAACAAAAACAAAAACAAATAGACACACAAGAGAAATGTAATAGAAATATCTGTATAGAATAATCATATTCCTAGTTGTAGGCTGCCACAGCATGAGGTTTGCTACTATATCAATCATTTCATGGTTTATACTGATTTCTGGTTGAGTGCTATATTTATGTAAGAGCTTCATCCTCTGTAAGAAGTTAAGAGGGACTAAAATAATGAGAGATAAAGAGAGAGAAAAGGAAAGAGCTTTTTCAAAAATTTTCATGCACAGACTGTTTTTTAAAAGTTAAAAACAGTTACATAACTGCCATTTATTTTACTGACAAATTCAGGACAATGCAAGAGTTGGGGATACGTTTATGAGACAAATAGAGGTGCTGGCAGCAAACTTACCTTACATGACATGTGTTGGAAACCATGAATATTCATAGTAAGTTATTATTTAACATTTTTACAGATGTTAGAATTTAAAGCATTGTGTCTATTTAAATAAAAAAAAATTTCTATGCATTTTATTTTGCGAGTTTATTTGTGAAAGTCTGTAAAATTATTTTCAAGAAAGGAAACATTTGTTTGATTTTAACCAATTAACTAATTAATGGACTCAAGATGTCCATCATCACCTAGGTTTGAAATGTCTAATAGTTGGGCTGCTTGTGTCAGGATCAATGAACCAGATTTGACAAATACCCTAAATCACCACACTGCGGTGTACCTGGAATCACATTAACCAGTCAGGTCAAGCGAGGATGGATCAAAGGGGGATGGCATATCCAAAAATGCATTTCTGAAGTTGGATGTGTTGGGTTAAGAGATCCAAAATATTGCAACTCTCTGTAAACAACAAAATGTATGTATATCAATTTAACATCACATCACGTCAACATAATCTGGTGTGATTGAATGCAATGATCATCGCACAATAAGCCTTATGAGTCACATGACTAAGATATTACTACGAATCATCAGGCAAAGAGTGTGAAACAAAATCAGTCCAGAAATTAGTGATGAACGGTGTGGTTTTATTGGAGATAAAGGTACGAACAATACAACATACATCAGAAGATCTTTAGTAGAAAGAGCCATGGAAGTGAAAACAGATCTATACATATGTTTCATAGGTTATACCGAAGCTTTTGACAAAGTAAAGCACCAAGAAATAATCAAAATTTTAGAAATCATAAACATAGACAGCATAGATCTAAGAATAATAAAGAACATGTACTGGCAACAAACAGCAGCCATAAGAACTAGAAATCAATTGGGAATATAACAACAAAAAATAAGCAGGGTGTTGGGCAAGATTGTGTGCTGTCACCAGATTTATTTAATATGTACAGTGAGATTATTTTAAGATCCATAAGGGGCATGTCTGGGATAACAATTGGGGGTCATAATATAAATAATCTACGATATTCTGATAATACAGTCTTAATCGCTAAGAGTGAAAATGAGTTACAAGAAATGTTAGACATTATAGTGAAGGAAAACAAAAATAAAGGTCTCAACCTTAATAGTAAAAAGACAGAAGTAAGGGTAACAACAAAGAAAAAGATATTACCTCAGTGCAAAATAAAGACAAGTGGAACAATATTAAAACAGGTAAATGAATTTATATATTTGGAAACTTTGTTAACCTTTGACGAAAGATGTACAAAAGAGGTGAGATGCAGAATGGCTCAGGCAAAAGCAGCTTTCCAAAAAATGAGGAAGATACTATGCAATCAATTTTTGACAATAGAAACAAGAACAAGAGTCCTTAAATGTTAGGTAGAGCCAGTCTTAACATATGGATGTGAATCATGGACAATAGAACAACAGACAAGAAGATCACTGGAGGTTGTAGAAATGTGGTTTTACAGAAGAATGTTGAGAATACCATGGAGAGATAAGAAGATTAAAGAAATCATTCTGAAAGAGGCAAAAGCAAAGACAGTGCTAATTTCCAATATTAGGAAGAAGCAATCATCATTTTGTAGCCATGTAATGATAAGGGAACAACTGGAATATATTGTAACAACTGGGAAAATTGAGAGACGAAGAGATAGGGGAAAGCAAAGAGAAAAGATACCAGACAGCTTAAGAGAATGGCTTGGCAGAAGGTCAACAAAAGAAATTATAAATAACTGTTCAGATCGAAAGTAGTGGAGAGACATGATCACCTATGTCAGCAGGCTTGGTACTACAAGAAATGCTGCTTGGTGTCCCAACAACAAAGAAACTAATTCCATGGATAGATAGATGTAATTACTTAATACTCTGTAATTTCTACTTTAATTTCTAGAGATGCCAGGTCTAAACATTAATGGAAAGATAATCAATAACTTAAGATATTTTGATGATACTGTACAACTAGTAGAAAATCCAAAATATCTACAACAATTACTTAATGAAATAAACATGGCAAGCAAAAAAATATGGACTAGATTGAATATCAAAGACTAAAACTATGATCATAAACAAAGAAAATTCTCAAGACCTACAAATAAATATCATAGTTGAAGGAATACATCTGGAGACAGCTCAGAGCTACAATTACCTGGGATATACTATAACCAGTGATGGAAAATGTATAACTAAAATGAACAAAAAATAGGTATGGCAAAAAATATTTGTAATGCCATGAAAAATAACATCAAAACAAATAACACCAGGGCCAAAACTAAGAATAGCAAAATGTTACATCTTCTCAATATTCCTGTATGGTGCTGAAACATTGACATTAGACAAGAAAACAGAGCAGAAAATTGAAACCTTTGAAATGTGGATTTATAGAAGAATAGGTAGAATTGGATGGAAAGAAAAGAAAACAAACAATGAAGTTTTAAAACAACTAAAAATGAAAAGAGAACTACTCAACACAAATAGAACAAGACAAATAAAATATTTGGGCATGTTAAAAGACACAACAGCCTACTAAAAGTAATATTGCAAGGGAAATTACAAGGTAAAAGAGGCAGAGGCAGACCAAGACTAACATGGACGAGTTATATCAAAAGATGGACAATTCAACCTATGACAATCTGCACCATCAAAGCAAGAGACAGAGTGGAATGGCGCTCCATGGTAGCGAACCTTCGATGGGGAGACAGCATTCAATGATGATGATGATGAATTTCTACTTCTGCTTTTCTTGGTTCATAATTGAAATTATCATATATATATATATATATATATATATATATAACATTTATGGAGAATATGCTCTGTTGCCTGCCCTTACAACCAAAATGCAGAGATTTTATATAATCTATTAAATGAATAAATAAAAATCCTGAGTCTCACGTCGTGGCGACTGCATGACCAAGCGGCCTTTATCCCTCTGGTTCTATCGTTGTCCCCCCGACATACCCCAGCAATGGTACTATGTGTTGTAAAGATAGTTTTTTTTTTTTTTTATTAAATGAAAACAGAATTAAATAAAGTGAATTCTACATTTCCTTCACAGCAACTTCTCAAACTACAAAGCAAGATTCAGCATGCCAAACGATGATGGCAAAATGTACTTCAGCTTCAACATGGGACCTGTCCATTTCATCTCATTATCTACTGAGTACTTTTATTTTACTGATTTTGGATACCAGCAAATATTTAATCAATATAATTGGTTCAAGGAAGATCTTCTGGTGAGGAATTAACAAAAATGTGATTACATGTCTTAGATGCTAATAAATAAAATATCAAATAAAATATCAGTATTTTAAATTATTATTTGAGAATATATTTTTTAAAAATTAAATATTTACTATCTATATATTGACCGTTCGAGCCACAGCCGGCCCATTGGGCTTAGACCCAGATACTCTTTCTCTTATCTAAATTTTTATTCTAGCAGTTTTCAATCCTTCTAAAGATATTTTATCAAATCTCGCTATTTGTCTCTGTTCTGTGCAAGCAACTCTATCTCATTGAGGGAGCCGATTCCTGCTGCTCTTGCCTCAATATTTACTATAGAAAGAGTAAATTTGCATATTTGCAAAATACTTTTAAAGTACTGTGTCGGCGGAAATAAACTTTAATAAATAAACTTTAAAATATTTTTTGCACTTAAATAGTATTTTGGTATTTTGTTTTGTAAATCAATTAAAATTTGTGAAATATATTACATTGATTCTTTGCAATTAGGAAGCCAATAGACCTGAAAACAGAAAAATTAGGCCATGGATTGTTGTTTTTGGCCATCGTCCCATGTACTGCTCAAACAATGATGGTGATGACTGTACAAAACATAACAGTGTGGTAAGAATGTTATGCTATTTATTGATTGTTCGCATATATTACTTTTATAGTTATTAGAGTACAGTTTAAATGAAAGCCACATTTCATAAGTTTATAAAAGGTGGAAAATTGATTATATGATTTTTGTTCAGTTGACTTTAATAAATTAACAAAATATAGCTAAGGCAGGCTTAGTTCAAGGACTTGAATATTGAGTCCTGATCACAGACACAATCACAATTAATTACAAAGCTGAACTCAAGCTCTCAATGCCACAGCAGAAATAATCCTTCAACATAAAATTATTTGCACAGGAAGATGGACTGACTGACTGATTCACTATCAGTCAAAATTACATTGAATCTCATAAAGGCAACAAATTAAGGGCAACCACAGAGTACCTGTAAAATCAGATTTGTGATTTGGTGGATATTTTACTTTTGAAATAGAAGTCAAACAGGGTTGTATACTGTCACCTTTGCTATTTGTAATTACAACTGTTTGCATAATAAGTAAATGATGGAAAGGCAATAATGGCATTAAATGGTATGACAAGAATAACTTGGAAGATCTAGATTTTGCAGATGATATAGTGCTCCTATGTGACAATTTTAACAAGATACAAAACATCTCAGATACCTTATCATCCATGGGAAAAAGAAAGGACTTGAAATAACATGGATAAAACAAAATTAATGAAAAGTAACAATACCCCAGAGGGCAATATATATCTCATTCACCAGGCATTGATGGAAAGGTAGACCACTATATATATTAATAACAAAGAAAGAGATCAGAAGCAGGATAGCAAAAGTAAGCAACACATTTTAAAAACCTGGACAAAATATGAAATAACAAATACTATGCAAGAAAACAAGACAGAATATTCAACTCTAACATATTATCAACACTCACCTAAGCATATAAAAGTTGGAGAACATCAAAAGAGATTGAGAAAAAAATCTAAACACTTTTAGAAGACAAATGCCTAAGAAAAATACTCTCTGTACAATGGAATGAATTAAAGAATTAATTAATATTGAAATGAGCAAAATGGCCTTGCAACCAAAGATCTCATCTACAATTAAGGAAGGAAGATGGAGATATGTCAGACATGTGCTGAGGAGAGACAAGTGAATTCCAAAACAGGTTCTTCTATGGGAAACGTCAGGATACAGAAAAAGAGGAAGACAGAAAAAGACACTAAAAAGAACACTTTTTAGAGATACAAAGTTGACAGGCATAGATTCATTAGATATGATCGAACATCTTGCCCAGAAAATAAATGGGGAGGGCGGGGGTGTATGTAAAAAACACTACAAGCCCTATGCGACTTCTAACGGCGCAGGAAGGATAAAAAATCAAGAATACTTACACATTTTGAATTTTGTAAAAAAAAATCTGACAAAACTTTAACATAGCGGCAATGATTCATTTGACATGAACAGTTTTTATCTTATCCTTACACTATGTGCCAACTTTGACTTTTTTGTTTTTTAAATTGCTACTTCGTGGGCTGTCTTTGGTTTTTTTTTTTAATTTCTTTCCTATATTTAGTTTTTCTTTTATTTGTGCCATATGTTGCCATAACTGACTTTTTAAAATTTCTGTACTAATCAAACATTATAATAAACTTACAGTATATGATTTTAGAATAATGTCTGATTTCTAAATTAGAACAATTTGTTATATTGACTTTTAGCTTCCTGTTCATTAATGAACTTTTCAAAGGCAACAAACAAATCATTATCAGACCTATGGTGATGTCTAAATAAAATGAACTCTTTGAAAATTAAAATGACTCAAAATATTATTGTGCATTAACGTTAAAACAAACTGTTTGATTCTATCTCAAAGGTTCGTACTGGAATTCCCGCAAAGAATATTTCAGGATTAGAAGACCTCATTCACCAACATGGTGTGGATCTTGCAATCTGGGCACATGAACACTCTTATGAAAGACTTTGGCCTGTCTATAACACAGAGGTAAAGTTAGAAAAGTCAGTCCACACGTTTCTCAGTTCATTTCTTGTTTACAACCTCAATTTTTGTTCTAGATACCTCTAGTTCAGTTCATACTGTCTGTACAGTATACAGTTAGTACTGTTAATCTCTTTAGATCAACAAAGTGTAAAACAAGTTTTACTTTAGAACATTTTCTGATTTAAAATTGTATTTCATAACTACATCAACTCTGTTGTGTTGCATGTTGTTCAGTCTGGCCTAACAGACATTGTTTCAAGACATAGACAAATGATAGTAAGAAGTGATTGTATCACAATTCTACCCCAATATAAAATCATGTTCCTTGACGCTTCATCAGTGAATATCTTATGCTGCCTCTGCTACAACATATCTGAGTTCTGATTGGCTTAATTAATTTGTCTATAACTCATGCTAAAACAGAAAATGATAACAAGGTGGATTTCATTGTACAGGGCAATGAATGAGAGAGTTATTGATTTGCTGGATTTCATTGTAACAGGGCAATGAATGAGAGAGTTATTGATTCGCTGGATTTCATTGTACAGGGCAATGAATGAGAGAATTATTGATTCAAGCACACCTTTAACTTGACAGTTTGACAAGTAAGGTCAATTGTAGTCTCTCTCTATGATCATTAAATGGAGGGCAATGAATGAGAGAGTTATTGATTCCAGCACACTTGTAACTTGACAGCTTGACAAGTAAGGTCAATTGAAGTCTCTCTCTATGATCATTAAGTGGAGGACAGCAGTTGATCAGGATGCAGTTATGAAACTCAGAGAATTAGAAATAAAACTTGATACAAGCAGGATAGAATGTCTGATATGATAGATTGGAGGATATTATCTGACATGTCACCATCATTTGGGAGGGAGTGAGCACAAATGGGTCTGCAATCAGTGTGGTTAGGTTAATGACTTTAATCAGTAATAAGCAACAACATCAATTGTTCATGTTTCTTTTCATCTCCTCTTATACCCCTTCTGGTGTTGCAGATATAAAGTTCTTACCCTTCTTTCAGCCTCAACCATTGCCAATTGATGTTGTTTTAGTGTTTCTCGGATGTCATCAGCCCATCTTACTCTGTGTCTATCACAGGCACTTTTGCCATCTCCCCTTTAAATATATATTTTATATGTTATAGGATCTCTTGACATTCTTTCCATTTGAGCAAACTGTTTAATTTGTTGTCTCTCTGTTTAGAATTAATTCAATACCAAATCTCTCACGACATAATTTCTAGTTCCGTATCTTCAGGTCAGATTGTTTGCATATATATATATATATATATATATATATACACACACACACACACATTAATAGATTTAATTTTTAAAGTTAAAGACACTGTTGTGTTTTCAAAACTTGGTCATAGTTACAGATTTGAAATTAATTTTGTTGACTTCTATCGCAGTTATAATTTAATTTTTCTATAATAAACTTGTTCTACAGGTGAAGAATGGAAGCTATGATCAGCCTTACACAAACCCAAGGGCTGTAACTCATATCATTACAGGATCTGCTGTAAGTAGTCTTTTGTAACCATGTTTTCTCCTTTTTTTTTTTTTTCACCTTGTTTTTTAATATTGATAAATTAATATGGCAAAAATTTTTCTATTCTAAACTAATTGAAGCAAATGTTCGTATATTCAAATGCTTTGTTATCTTTGATTAATATACACATTGAGTGATGCAGGTGTATTTAGGTGTATGCATATTTATATATACAGGTGTGTGTGTTTTCATATAGAAATTGAAGGTGATGCAGGTGTATAAAAGTAAAAAAAGTAAAGTACCCCAGTCACGCCAAGTGGCATATAGGGAATATGGTGTAAGTGACCATAAATTTTACAGACCTTCGGCACATGATTTTTGGGGTAATGTGGTCGGTATTATGACCATGCCGCTTCACTTTCCCAGAAAAAAATCCGGTACCCATTAAAGACTGGGTGAACCCAGAAGCTGTCGGTTGGGATCGAACCCTACCCCTTGTCCTTTGTAGTCCAGTTCACTAACCACTGAGCTATCGTGGCTCCCAATGCAGGTGTATGCAGATTTATATATATATAGGTGTGTGTCTTTGTATATAGTAATTAATGTTTTATCAATGGCACCATTGATTTTAACATTAAGAAAAAGCCCATAAGCTTATTGTTAATGTTGGAGCCAAGATACATACAATTCTTGATTGTTGCGAAAGTTTGGTTATTAATAATTATATAGAAAGCACTGCCTACATCTTTTTACATTTTGGTAAGGCAGGTGGTTATTCAAATTCTTTGTATAAGTTGGTAAAGCATTCTTCTTCTTCTTCTTTTCTTCTTCTTCTTTCCTTCCTCATCTGCCTTTCAGCGTCGAGGGGAGATATAATTTGCGGTCTTTTGCTCTTATGTTCGCCTCTGCTGCTGTTATGTTTCCTAGTGCTTCTAATATTCCATCGATCCATCTTTTTCGTGGTCGACCCTTGGGTCTGTTGTTCTCACAACGTTTGTTGAAGGCTCGTTGTGTTGTGTTTTGTTCTTTCTGCCTTGTCACGTGGCCGAACCATTTTATCTGTTGTTTCCTCATATATTCTATGGCTGGGGCTATTCCTAGCTTTTTTCTCAGTTCTACATTTCTGATCTTATCTCTCAGACTGTTTCCTGTCATTCGTCTAACACATTTCATCTCTGTAGAGGTTATTTTTCTTATTGTTCTTGCATCTAGAGTCCAGGTCTGGCATTGGTAGCACAACGTTGGAATGAAGATTGTATTGTAGAGTGCTCGTTTTGCCTCCAGAGTTATTTCCTTGTTGGACAATAGTGGTGATAACTGTCCGATGATTTGACAAGCTTTGTTGCATCTTGATTCTATCTCGCTGTTTGGGAATTGTCGTTTGTCATTAGACTTCCTAGGTATTTGAATTCCTCTACTTGTTTTAGTTGTCTGCCTTCTATAGTTATGTTGATGTTCTGTTTATTTTTGGCGACATTCATGACTTCTGTTTTGTTGATGTTGATTTTCATGTTGTATTTTGTTCCTAAGATGTTGAGTTTGTTTAAGTGTTCTTGTAGGTCTTCTATTGTTTCATGTATTAGTGCCTGGTCGTCTGCAAATAGAAGCTCGTTGATCTCCTCTGTCTCTGATGGGTTGGCTAGCTTGCATATATGGTCCATGTATGTAATAAACAGTAGGGGGGATAGTACGCACCCCTGTAAAGGGCCTGGTAAAGCATTGGATGCAATATTTAGACTTAAATTGGGAAAATAATGCACTTACAGAAAACATCAAAGTTCAAGTATACCTTGTTCATGTTCTCAGTACACTACTATATGGTATTGAGGGATGAACAATGTACTCTTATCAAGAACACGTCAACACACTTTACCTTTGCTGCTGAGAAGAATTCTAGGTATCAGATTATAGGATTGTTTATCTAACATCGCTATCCTTAAAGCAGCAAACACAAACAACATATAGGCTCTGCAAACCTAAACTCATTTGAGGGGTCAAAACAAAGAAATGAATATAAATGTGAAGCAGCAGTAAAGTTGATGGTAAAGGTGAAATGAAAATAAAATAGAAAAAAAAAAGGGATTGTTAAAGGTTTATGTAAAAAATCGACATCCATTAATTACGTAAAGCTTTAACAATAGAATATTGTTTCTATTTTTTTTTTGTTTCTCCAACATCATTTGAGATGGCTGGGACACATGACCTATATGGAATATGGCAGAATTTCAGCAGATATTATGCAGAGCAAGCTAACAATATGAATGTGACCTTTAGCTGACCAGCAATCCACATTACAGAAACCTGCTTGCTCGATAGGAAGCATTAAAACATTGACACTAAGTGTTGCTTGCATCAAATATTTGTTTATATGTATGTAATGTACATCAATGTGATGTGTTTTCTTCTTCTTTTCCTTCACCTTCTCCTTTTTCTTCTTCTTCTATTTTTTCCTCTTCTCCTTCCCCACCCCCTCAACCTCCCCTTTCTTCTCTTCTTTCTTCTCCTTCTCCTCCTCCTTCTATTCATTAAAGTTCCTAACTGCATTGTTATCTTTTCTATTAATTTGCTTGTGCTTAACATCTTCACTGTAAGGGGCCAAAGGTATAGTTCTTTTTGGCTAGTGTGCATCTCTCAAGGTGCTTTACTAACTGCAGTCTTGTATGTGTGATGCAATCTGTGGTACTTGTCCACATGTTTGTGTTTTCCAATCTTTAACTTTTTTTACTTGATGTTTCATATCAGATAGTGTTCTGTTCTTAGACGAATGATGATGATATTGTCTTTTGATCAAGTAGATAGTAATTGTCCTGCTGAAGTTTTGTATTACTAATTTCATATTAACAGCTTTATTTTTATTTTGTCTCCACAATGTGACTTCAATCTTTAAATGTGAACTTTTCAGGGTTGCCGTGAAGATCATGAATATTTTGAGAAAGACCCTCCAGCGTGGTCTGCTTTCCGTAACAGCGACTATGGTTACACACGTATGACGTTTCTCAACAGGACCCACTTGTATGTGGAGCAAGTGTCTGATGATCAAGTAAGAAGCATGGTATTAACTCATTTGCTGTCACTAGTAACAACAATTCTATACCATGAGTAGTGCAAGCAGGATTTTAACAAAATCTAATATTAAGTTCGACATGAACAAAACAATTTTTTGTAACAATTCAACAGGTGATAAGTTAATACAGTGGAGCATTGATTAAGATCAAATCACTTTCAGAAATAGCCAAATTTCAATTTTGTCTTGAGGTAATACATTTTTTTTTTAATGGCAATTGGTGTTTTGATGGCTGAGTGGTTAGTGATTTTGTTGTTGTTGTTATGGATCCATAAGCCTCTGAACTGATGCCCATCAGCCCAAAGCTGAGTAGTGTTATCTGCAGGTATTTATGAGTTCCCTTGTAGATTCATACAAGGTGTTCCATTTATCAGGTCTTTGAGGAAGTAGAGTTGCTCTGATATCAGTGAGCTTTGGTCAGTCAAAAAGGTAATGTTCTACTGTTTCAGAGTGGTTAGTGTACTCGCTACTGATCAACAGGGTCTGGATTCAATTCACAGATATGGGGAATGTTTTTAAACCGACAAGGCCTTGGAGTTCACCATGTCTCTAAAAATAGGTACCAGAGATTTTGTGCACAAGTAAGGTTGGCCTGGCATGATCTTCTTCTTCTTCTTCTGTGATCATGGCTCATTCAGACTAGGACTCTGGACTCTCTTATGAAGGCAACTGTCTGTTTAAGTGATTCAGTTGCCCTGTATACTTTCTCTTTCGGGGAGGTGGATGTGGGTCACATTGTCCTACTCAGGCCTTTGTGCTGGGGGCAATCCTGTAAAACGTGTTTAGTTGTTATGTTATCCAGGGTACAGTGGCACTGGTTAGTAGTTTCTATTTTGAGTTTGGTGAATATATGGTTTCTCATTCTGTTGTGGCCAGCGCGTAGACGAAGTATGATGACTTTATCCCTCCTTGATAGTTGCAGGTATCCGTCCCTCTCTTTATACTTTGGGTGTTCTTAGTTCCATTTTTCATGATACTGGCCTTTGATGATAGATTTGGCTTATTGTAGCTCTTGTGTTAATCTCCCTCCCTCCTGCATGTTCGTTTCCATATATATTGCAGTGTGATGGTATCCACTGAATGACCATTGTCCGGAAACTATTGTGCAGTTGGTCTATGGTTGTTCTCAAGTCATCTAGCTCACTGTTCCTGGTGGTTTTTAGAGCTGTTAGGATCATCAGTCGGTATCACCAATTTCTTGTGCACATTATTTTTGTGTTGGATGGCCAGTTTTGCAGTGTCTTCGAGGGCTTCAGTTTCTGCTTTATAGTTATTTGAGAATTTCCCAGTAGCTATTGACTTGATCTCTTCATGGTTATTGAGTTGAGTTATTGAGTTAGTAGCGAGTCATCATCATTGCACTCCGAACATGTCCATAGGTGTTCAGATCCCCTCCTCAGCAAGTCCCACAGTGTCCAGCGACTGAGAACTCCAGTTCTGTGTTGATTGATAAGCCTTCTTACACGCCCACTAAATTTCTCATTTCTGGCTATGCCCATCTTAACTCCCATCTCTTTCATCTGAAGGAGTGACGTGGATTTGTGGTTGTCGAAGTCCTGTGCTCTTCCCACATCTCGGAGGGCATTGATGATGTCGGCCCAATCCATTGGTTGACCATCCTCAATGACAGCGCAACTAGCCAACCTGTCCGCTCTTTTATATCCTCGTACTCCCACATATCCAGGGACATAGACAAAGGTGTTCTTACGTATTTTTGACTTCTGCAATGACTCTACCCATTGCATGCGTACAGAGCCTCTTCATGGTTATTCAGCCTCAAGAACTCCTCCTCCTCCATTTCTGGTGGCGTTTGTAGCACAGCCATCTGTGTATATTTGTCACCAGAGGTTCTGTGGGTAGTTGTCATTTATGTATTTTTCTGCTATGTGCTTTCTCACTGTATCTATTTGGGTGCCTTTTTTCATGATTCCTATTATGTCTTCCTTAAGTTCTGGTATTTTATGTTTCCCATGAGGAGTCATATCAGATGGGCTTATTGGTTTCGGCATTGTTTGGGACCGAACTGGATCACTATGTTCACAGTAATGGTAAATATGTTTGAAGACTGTAGGTATGTTCTTACGTTGTCACATTTCAACTTATTTTTTAAGACAAGGGTTCTAAAAACTAAACACTTGTAGACGAGATGGTGCAATTGAGGCCCACATTTGGCTTCCCATAGTTTATCATGCAGGGTTGTTTGTGCGAGCCATATTCTTTTTCTTAGGGTGTTGAAAGTGCTGCAGTCCTATAGAGGATATGCTCTGGTGTCTGAATGCTCCACAGTTGCATATTGTAAAGTCACTGAGTCCTATCTTGTGTAGGTGTTCTCTGAGGCCACAGTGGCTTGTTGTGAATCTGAAGATCTTTGTCTGCTCATGGCTTTCTATTTATGTTTCACACTGTCCATCCATTCCCTGTTTATTAATATTATGTTTTAAGAGTGCATAACTTTTCAAGTGTCCCTACTGTTTATTCAATAATGCACAAAACTGACAATAATTAAATTGTTCATTTCAGGATGGCCTGATTTTAGACAAGTTCACTCTCATAAGGGAACACCATGGACCATATGAGATTAAAAAATGAAAGGAGGAAAAACAAAACCATCTGCCAGACTTCAGAGTGAGGGCTTAAACAAAACACCTTCTACATCTCTGCTGGTCTGGTCTTGAAATTCTAGTCAAGAGCTATTTGTACTTTTTACAAGCATATCTAATCCCATATTGATCAAATATAAACCATGTTCACTGAATGCTGTAATTTCAAGCGATTTCAGAAACAATTATTATCCTTATTGCATATTTTACAATAGAAATAAACATAAGCAAATAATTATCATTTTTCTTGTTATAATTAATGTGTTTATTTATGTTTGAGAAGAAGTTTAATCTTCTAGTAAATTATTTGACTGAGTTCCAATTTTAGATAACTGTATTAGGTTGGTGCAGCAGATCAAGTGGTTGGGGCATATGATAAGACATCAGGAATTAAATCTAATACAAGTTACCAACAAACGATGCGAGAACACCAGACTAAGAGGCTGACCAAGAAAAAAAGTTGATAAATGGAATACTCAAAATATTTGAAGATATAACACCAGAAGAGGCCAATAGAAAAACAAGAAAGTGCGAACCATATATCCCCTTGACGTCAAAAGGTAAATGAAGAAAAAAAGGAAGCATGAAAAAAAAATTTAAAAAAAATAAAGAAAGCATGAAAAAAAAAAGAAAGGAAGAAAGAAAAAAAAAAAGAAAGACAAGCTTGATTGACCAAAAAACTTGAACATTGAAAAAGAAGAATATGAGCAATATCCACATGAAGGCTGATTACCATGGAGCACCACATCATTCTGTGATGGTACACGATGTGTATTGCTACACTCTATTGTCAATTCCTCCTATCAATTTCTTTGTGTTGTCAGTTTACTTTAGTCTTTATCTTCCTCTGCCTCATTTGTCTTGTATTTTTCTTTCTAAGTTGGCTTTCATTAAGTTATTTTGTCTCTTGATGTGTCCAAATTATTATTTTGGAAACATCAATAATAAATAAATGAACACTTATTACAAATAAAAACTTACAAGGAGAGAGACAAACAATTTATGGATGGGGTCTAGTTCATCTTGAGGTGAGATGCTGGTCTCGGAACAAAGAGATTGTGAGTTCAAATCCTGGTTGCACCAATTTAGATTTTTATTTGTGATTTCTCTCTGTGGCACACCCTCCTGGTCCAGGAGTCACCAACGAGGCCCTGCTTGAAACATCAATTACTCATCAACGAAAAAAAATATAAGTATCTCCAAAGTTTGAGTTAATTGCCTGTGTGGCGAAGGACTCCTGTGTACACAACTGTCTCAGAAAAAAATTAACAAGCAAAATTAAGTTCCTAGACTCTAAGGATTTCACTAGAGATAAAAGCTGGCAAACAAACAAACAAGCATACACGCACACACATATTAATTGCACAGATACAATAAATTTAAAGCACTTGAAAAATTAACAACAACAAAAAAAAACAAAAAAAAAACTGAAAACACAGAGACCAATGAACAGCCCAAACTAGGATCAAACCTGTATTCCTCAATATAGATAGCACCTCACCATGAGAAACTTACATTTCAGCACACTGCCAACCAAGCAACTTATGAACGTTGCTATAACTGTAGTGTGCTCACAAATGTTTACTGTTGCAATTTCTTTAATTTGTCGGTTATTACTTTTCGCAGACTTTTATATTTTTTTTGCACATTGTCCTATTTTTATACCAATCGTAACATTTTAATCCCACATGTTGTGTACACTGTACAGAATTATCAAAGCAGTTATTTTTGGTTATTTTATTATTTTAATAATTATTGGTGTGTCAACAATTTTATTTTACAGTATTGCAGTATATTTATTCTATTCCATAAACTAGAAGTGTATATGCAATTGTACATCAGTAGGTAATACATCAGGAAGATATAATTAACAACCTAAGAGAGATGGGGAGAACAAAGGACTTTGATTGAAGTACAAATGCGTTGATATCTAAACTCTGTGAACTGGAAGTGAAGACCGGTGTTGTCAAAACAGAGTGATATTATAGATGAATGAGAAGATTTTTCAACATCAAAATGGCTAAAGTTGTCAATGTGTACTGATGAACATTTTGAGAAGATCGTAGCAATCATGGGTGTGTCTGGAGTGCTGTGATGATCATCCTGATTTAATATAATGTAATAACTAAATTCTGTTTCATCAGAACTATGCATTAATTATATTTTTTTCAGTACTAGTTTCATAAACTCTTTCCCATAGAAACAATTATACAAATATCCATTTCTCTTGCATCATAAGTAGTATAGGATGACTTTCAGGGTAATAATTTTGTGTACACTTGTTGTCCACTGGTGCAGTGATTTTAGAACAATAAGCCTAATGAGCGAGGTAACAAAAATTTTACAAAAAGTTATGCAAGGAAGGATTCAGAATAAAATAAATACTGAATTAGATGAGCAGCAATTTGGATTCAGGAAAAATAGCGGGACAAAAGAAGCCATATTTAGCATGAGGACATTGATTGAAAAATACATAGAAGTAAACAAACCAATATATGCCTGCTTCATAGACTACACCAAAGCTTTTGATAGAATACACCATAATCAACTAATAGACTGCCTAAAAGATATAAACCTGGACGATACAGACATATGACTAATATGTAATTTGTACTGGGATCAAACAGCAATAATAAAATATATAACAAAGAAAATTCTACACCCATTGATATAAAAAGAGAAGTAAGACAGGGATGCATCCTATCACCAAGCTTGTTCAATCTATACACTGAGCAAATCTTTAAAAACATAACAGAGATGCCAGGCCTACAAATTAATGAAAAGATAATCAATAACCTAAGATATGCTGATGATATTGTACTACTATCAGAAAATCCTAAAGATCTACAACAATTACTTAATGTAATAAACATGACAAGCAAAAAATATGGACTAAATATGAATATCAAAAAGACTAAAACTATGATCATGAATAAATAAAATTCTCAAAACCTATACATAAATATCAAAGTTGAAGGAATACATCTGGAGACAGTTCAGAGCTACAACTACCTGGGACATACTATAACCAATGATGGAAAATGTACAGCTGAAATAAATAAAGGAATAGGTATGGCAAAAAATAATGTTAATATAAAATGCCATGAAAAATATACTAACATCAAAATAAATAACACCAGGACTAAAACTAAGAATAGCAAAATGTTACATCTTCTCAATATTCCTGCATGGTGCAGAAACATGGACGTTAGACAAGAAAACAGAACAGAACATTAAAGCCTTTGAAATGTGGATATATAGAAAAATAGGTAGAATTGGATGGAAAGAAAAGATAACAAACGATGAAGTTTTAAAACAACTAAAAATGAAAAGAGAACTACTAAATACAATTAAGACAAGACAAATGCAATTTTTGGGGCATGCTAAAAAACACAACAGCCTAATAAAAGTAATATTGGAAGGGAAAATACAAGGTAAAAGAGGCAGACCAAGACTAACATGGACGAGTAAAATCAAAAGATGGACAAGTCAACCTATGACAATCTGCACCATCAAAGCAAGAGACAGAGTGGAATGGCGCACCATGGTAGCCAATCTTCGATGCGGAGAGAGCACTCGATGATGATGATGTTGTCCACCACTTGGTCCACTCCTGGGTCCAATCCTTTAGTGATGTAAATTACTGCTGCAGCCTACCTGATGTAATTTGCTGACGTCATTGCTTGAAGGGTGTGTTTATAGAGAGAATAGAAGGATTTTGCATTTTTAAATGCATGTAATGTTATTATAATATAACTAAAGAAGAGATTGAAGCCATGGGTGATTTTGGAATAGAATAATAACACAAATATTGAATGATATCTACAACAGCGGATATATACCAGACGACATGCTCAAATCAATATTCATAGCCCTACCAAAGAAATCGGGTGCGATTGAATGCGATGATCAGCGCACAATAAGCCTTATGAGTCATATGACTAAGATATTACTAAGAATCATCATGCGAAGAGTGCGAAACAAAATCAGTCCAGAAATTAGCGATGAACAGTGTGGTTTTGTTAGAGATTAAGAACAAGCAATGCCATTTATATCATAAGATCTTTAGTAGAAAGAGCCATAGAGGTGAAAACAGATCTATACCTATGTTTCATAGATTACACCAAGGCATTTGACAAAGTAAAGCACCAAGAAATAATTTTAGAAAGCATAAACGTAGACAGCAAAAATCTAAGAATAATAAAGAACATGTACTGACAACAAACAGCGGCCATAAGAATTGAAAACCAATTGGGAATGTTTCAACAAATAAAACAGGATGTTAGACAAGGTTGTGTGCTGTCACCAGATTTGTTTAATATTTATAGTGAGATTATTTTAAGATCCATAAGGAGCATGCCTGGAATAACAATTGGAGATCATAATATAAATAATCTAAGGTATGCTGATGATACAGTCTTAATCGCTAAGAGTGAAAATGAGTTACAAGAAATGTTGGACATTATAGTGAAAGAAAGCAAAAATAAAGGACTCAGCCTTAACAGCAAAAAGACAGAGGTAATGGTAACAACAAAGAAAAAGACATCACCTCAGTGCAAAATAAAGACAAGTGGAACAATATTAAAACAGGTAAATGAATTTAAATATTTGGGAACTTTGTTAACCTCAGATGGAAGATATACAAAAGAGGTGAGATGCAGAATGGTACAGGCAAAAGCAGCTTTCCAAAAAATGAAGAAAATACTATGCAATCCATTTTTGACAATAGAAACAAGAACAAGAGTTCTTAAATGTTACGTAGAGCCAGTCTTAACATATGGATGTGAGTCATGGACAATAGGACAACAGACAAGAAAATAACTGGAGTCTGTAGAAATGTGGTTTTACAGAAGAATGTTGAGAATACCATGGACAGCTAAGAAGAGTAATGAAGAGGTTCTGAGAGAGGTCAAAACAAAAAGAGAGCTAATTTCCAATGTTAGGAAGAGACAATCATCATTTTTTGGCTATGTAATGAGAAGAGAACAACTTGAATATATTGTAACAACTGGAAAAATTGAGGGACGTAGAGATAGTGGGATGCGCAGAGAAAAAAATAACAGACAGCTTAAGAGAATGGCTTGGCAGAAGGTCAGCAACAGAAATGATAAATAGGTGCGGAAATCGAAAGTTGTGGAGAGACATGATCACCTACGCCACTAGGCCCGGTACTTGATGATGATGTAATGTTATTGATTAAATGAGTATACTTAATGAGAGATCACAACAGCTGGGAATGAAAATAAAAACAGATAAGACCAAAATTATGAGAATTAATGCAACTGGCAATAACAAAATAAAAATAGGAAAAATACCTCTACTAGACGTACAATCTAACATATATATGGGCAGTAATATAGACAATGGTACCAAAATAAGGATATCAAAAGCAAGAGGAGCATTCGTTGCACTGAGAAACATATGGAAGTCAACAGAAATTAGATTAAATATAAACATTAAAATGTTCAACTCCAATGTTAAGTCAGTCCTATTATATGGCTGTGAAACATGGAGAACAACAAAAATAACAATCATGAAGATACAGACCTTCATTAATGGATGCCTAAGCGGGAGAAAAGGATGGAAATGGCAGGACAAGATCACTAAGATAGAATTTTGGAAATGTACCAGTTCTGAGGATAAAGAGATACAGCGAAGATGGCTGGATAGAACACACACTGGGGAAACCAATTGAGAGTATTAACCAACATGTCCATTTTTGTTTAACCCCCAAGGAAAAAGACAAAGATGAAGACCAAGATATTCTTGGAGAAGACAGATGGATGCAGAGATGAAGATGATGGGGAAGACATGGAATGATCTTAAAAGAATGGCAAGAAACAGAACTGCCTGGAAAGTGTTTGTTGAAGACCTATGCTCCAGAGGGAGCTGAAAGGTAGAAGAAGAAGACTATTATTGATTATTTTTTTAATCGTTTTTAGGGGTGTGTCGGAGGCACGGGGAAGTCACAAAAGGGGTAGCGCTAATGGTTTATATAGAGAATAATAGACAAATTCAGATATTGGTGGGTTTATTTATGTGTTTTTTTTCTTGTAGTGGTTTTCATTTTTTTTTATATGTTGATTTTTACAACAACTTTTTCGACAAATATGAGCGTGACGTTGTAAAATTGAAGAAGGGTTTAATGCATATATAGAGAGAAAATAGCCGGAAAGGGGTTACATTAGCAGCTATTCTAGTGGAGTTGATGTTTTTATAGAGAGAATAGAAGGAATTTATTTATTTTATTTGTGTGTAATGTTATTGATTATTTTCAAGAGTTTTTAACGGCACGAGAGTCTGTTGATGGCAGCAACCTTAATGTAACAGGTGGTGTGACATAATTAAGTTGAAAATTGTTGTTTTATATAGAGAAAATAAACAGATTTTGATGGTTTTATTTGTGTGCAAGGTATTGATTAGTTCTAAGAATTTATTTTTTTTAGCGGCATGGGGCTGTATTGGTGGCAACCGTCAATGAATGTATCAGGAGGTAAACAAAAAAAGTAAAGAAGCCCCGTCATGCCAAGTGGCGTATAGGGAAAATGGTGTTAGTGACTATACATTTTACAGACCTTCGGCACATAACTTTTGGGATAATGTGGTCGGTAATACGCCCGTGCCGCTTTACTTTCCCAGAAAAAAATCCGGTACCTATTAAAGACTGGGTGAACCAGAAGCCGTGGATTGGGATCGAACCCTAATTCTTGTCCTTTGTAGTCCAATTCATTAACCACTGAGCTATCGCGTCTCCCCTGTATCAGGCTGTGGTGTGGCTTAATTAGTTTGAAGAGGGTGTTGCTGGCCTATATAGACAAAAGTCGGAATTTGATGACTTTGTATGTATGTGTTGTTATTGATTATTTTTATGGGGGGGGGGGGGGGGTTGTAAGTGCTGTGAGATGGAAAAAAGAAGTAGGGGGATAGGAAAGACAGAGAAAACACACGCACTGGTGAGAATAACAAACTTCGTGCACTTTCTAAAAACCTAACATTCTCGAGCTATATTAAATATTCACTTACCTCCAAGCCAAGGAACCAGAGTGCATAGATATTGCCAGCCAGACGATACATTTGTCCACTCAAGTATGAATGTGAGAAAACTCAACATATATTTGGTCGATGAACATAACAACAAAGGCTTTTATGAATCACGGTGAAATCAATATCACGAATCTGATAACATAAAAAGGCAAATTATCGTCCATCAATAACGAGAACCAATCAAAGTGATGTAAAATTTGAGGCCACGACAATTTTTTTTTTCGTTCGTCAGCTTTTACCTCTGACGAAGTCCCTAGAGACTGTTTCGGGCGCACCATGAGAAGAAGAAAGTTGGAATACTTGGTTACAACTGGCAAAATAAAAGGAAAGAGAGATCGCGGACGACAAAGAGAGAAAATACTGGATGACTTGGTGACATGGCATGGAAAACTGTCAACAACAGAACTGATACGATGAACTGGGGATAGAAGGTTGTGGAAGGACATGATCGCCTACGCCACACGCATGACACATGATGATGATGAAAAATCAGAAGGAAATTTATATGAGAAATAAATTATTCAGGCTTGACAGTTTGGTGACCCTGATGAATGAGCATTTCTCATCTGGCACACGTGACCACACTCAGTCTCTACACAATCAGTCACGAATAACATCCCCAAGGTATATCTTGTGTTTGCTCTGAATCACTTTAAACCCATGCCTTATACAGCTTTACTTTCAGTCGCTATGTGTGTGCATCTTCTTCCTTGCGCCTTTTGGACAATTCTTTTTTTCTGTGTATGAAATGATGTCAATTATGGCATATTCCCGCCTCATAAATGGTGATTTAACTATTTCTGTTTAAACGCAAACCCATAAAGAACTTCTTCTTTCTTCTTATTTCCTTCCTCATTTGTCTTTCATCGGCGAGGGGATGAGATATCATAGCGGTCTATTGCTCTTCTGTTCGCCTCTGCTGCTGTTATGTTTCCTAGTGCTTCTAATATTCTATCCATCCATCTTTTTCGTGGTCGATCCTGGGGTCTGGAGGGATCTGCGATAGCTCAGTGGTTAGTGAACTGGACTACAAAGGACAAGAGGTAGGGTTCGATCCCAACCAACAGCTTCCGGGTTGACCCAACCTTAAATGGGTACCGGATTTTTCTAAGAAAGTAAAGCGGCATGGGCGTAATTACCGACCACATTACCCCAAAAATCATGTGCCGAAGGTCTGTAAAATGTATGGTCACTAACACCATATTTCCTATACGCCATTTGGCGTAACGGGGGCTCTTTACTTTTTTTTTTTTTTTTTTTACCTTGGGTCTGGTATTCTCACAACGTTTGTTGAAGGCACGTTGTTTTGTGTTTTGTTCTTTCTGCCTTGTCACGTGGCCAAACTATTTTATCTGTTGTTTCTTTATATATTATATGACGGGGGCTATTCCTAGCTTTTTTCTCAGTTCTTCATTTCTGATATTATCTCTCAGACTGTTTCCTGTCATTCGTCTGACACATTTAATATCAGTAGAGGTTATTTTTTCTTATTATTCTTGCATCTATGGTCCAGGTCTGGCATTGGTGCACAACGTTGAGATGAAGATTGTATTGTATAGTGCTTGTTTTGCCTCCAGAGTTATTTTCTTGTTGGACAATAGTGGTGATAACTGTCCAATGATTTGACAAGCTTTGTTGCATATTGATTCTATCTCTGCTGTTTGTGAATTATCGTTTGTCACTAAATTTCCTAGGTATTTGAATTCCTCTACTTGTTTTAGTTGCCTGCCCTCTATACTTATGTTGATGTTCTGTTTAATTTTGTCATAAAGAACGCATAGATAGTTCATTAAAGAAAGAATCGTAGATGTGAAACAGATCTGTACTTCTATATATGTATTATAAAATAATATATAATAATATAATAATAAAAATGTTACATCTTCTCAATATTCCTATATGGTGCAGAAACATGGACACTAGACAAGAAAACAGAACAGAGAATTGAAGCCTTTGAAATGTGGATATATAGAAGAATAGGTAGAATTGGATGGAAGGAAAAGAAAACAAACGATGAAGTCTTAAAACAACTAAAAATGAAAAGAGAACTACTAAGCACAATGCAAACAAGACAAATGCGATTTTTGGGCCATGAAAGACACAACGGCCTACTAAAAGTAATCCTGGAAGGGAAAATACAAGGTAAAAGAGGCAGAGGCAGACCAAGACTAACATGGACGTGGCAACCTGCACCATCAAACAGGGTTGCCAATTTGGCTTTTTTTAGGCCAAATTCCACAAATCTGGCTTTTTTGGTTTTTGTTTGGCCTAAAGAAATTCTTTGGCTTTTTTGGGTTTTTTGGCTTATTCCTGGCTTTTTTTTCTAAACCAGTAGTAAAAAAAAAGTATAAACCACAATTTCAGTAAAAGTTCTTTAAAAATATAATTATTTTGCTCCAAAAATGCATCAAATCATCTGACTTTAATAAGAATTTGGCGCACTTTTGCAAATTACTTTCACTTTCAGAATCCATAGGTCTTAATTCTTAATGTTTCATTCTAGGAATATTCTTCAAAATAGTTCATTTTCAAAATTGAAACAAAACGAACGTGTCGTGAGTCGTGAGTCGTCGTACAGGAGTGTGCCTAGGACGTGCGCTTAACAAGTCGACTAATTATTTACATTAGTCTACGCTGTGTTTGATAAAGATATTACTTGTGTTACTCATGGCTTCTTCATCAAAGAAATGGAAAGCATCTTATGATAGCAATCGTAAGTACAATAGTATTTGGGAAGAAACATACCCATGGCTCATGAAAGCTTCTGATGGATCAGAGGCAGCATATTGTAAACTCTGCCGGTGTACGATTGTACCAAAAAGAGGAAACATCTCAAATCATGAGAAATCATCTAAGCACATGATGAGAGTTCCATCAAATAGTCAGACACAACTTAGTGTCACTCAAAGTCCTAGACAAAATAACGATAAAGTTAAAACAGCAGAGCTCCAAATTGCTGTAAGCATGACCTGCCACTGTGCAATTCGCACAATTGACCATCTGAGTGAAATTATGACAGCACATGGCCAGGGCAGTACATTAGGAAACATCAAATTGCACAGAACTAAATGTTCATGCTTAATAAAAAATATAATATCGCCAGCACTAAAAACGGATCTCATCCATGACTTTCAGGACAAGAAATACGCCATCATTTTAGATGAATCTACAGATGTCTCCACACAAAAATACTTGTGTATCTTAATTCGGTTTTTCAGTGAAAGAAAACAGGAAATTCTAACAGGGTATCTTGGGCTAATTCCCGTGCAAGAAGCAACAGGAGAAAACATATTTAATTTGATTGATGGTGAAATAAAAAAATGTGGCCAGAGTCTCACAAATTGCATTGGATTTGCATCAGATGGAGCGTCAAACATGGTTGGCTGTAACAACTCAGTGTGGTCTAGATTAAGAAATGTATCTCCTTCATGTGTACAGCTGAAATGTATTTGTCATTCTTTGGCACTTTGCATTTATTATGCAGTAGCTAAGCTACCGTCAAATATAGGATTTTTACTATCAGAAATACCGCAATGGTTTTCCCACAGTAGCCTAAGACGAGAAGCCTACAAAGAATTATTTACAGTGATGAATACACCTACAGAATATGAGTCAACCAGAACTGCTCCACTGCCTTTTGAGAAACCATCAGCTACTCGATGGCTTGTGCGAGGAAAAGTTATGTTTAATATTCTGATGAATTGGGAAGAGCTAAAGGCTTATTTCATGAGTACTGAATTAGCCCAGTCAAAGTTTGACACAAAATACAAAGCACGATTGTTAAAGGACATGATGTTAGATTATAACAATTACTTGTTCTTTGTTTTCGCAACACCCGTTGTGCAGGAATTTGAAAGACTCAATGGCCTTTTTCAACAAACTAAAGCTGATCCTCATGAACTGTGTCAAGAATTATTTTTACAAAAGGCAAGTCTTCAGAACAGATTGTATGATACAAATGGACAAAGAAAGGATATAAATCAAGTTGATTTTGGTATCAAATTTTTAACAGAATGTAATACGTTCCTACAAAAGAACAACAACACTGACGCTCATCACGAAATTAAAAATGTCAAAGAAAGATGTATGTGTATGCTAGAGGAAGCTCTCAATCAAATAACATGTAGACTTCCTTCGGCGAGTAATATATTTCAAAATCTATCAAAGCTGAGTCCACGGATTATTTTAAATCAAGCTTCGAGAGCAACGTTTTCAGACTTACCCTTCTTACACCTAGCAGGAAGTAACATCAGCACTATTGAAGAACAATACAGAAAAATTATATTGATTGATTGGAAAGAAGATACAGTCGAACCTGTCTAAGGCGACCATTCACGGACTTTCAAAAACTGGTCCCATAGGACAGGTGGTCCTGCTCACAGGTTTCACATAATAAATAGAGCGATAAAAATTTTTTATCCTAAGCACTATGAAAACTAACCTGCAAATCAGCGTAATCCATGAGTAGAACATAGTGCACATGTCGGTCTACAATAGCCACTGGTTGGACACTTTTCATAAACACGATAGTTAAACACACAAAAATATTTTGTCGAATCACTGATATTCGTTCTTCCAGCGTTAATGCTTTGGTTTTACACTTTTGACACTGGCCATTTCTATATTGTGTGTAACACTTTTAAAATCCACAAAAATAATTCACTGAGATACTGTACATGTACGTGAATACACTCTAAGCGGGCAATGACTAATTCTTTAGTTAATTCCTGTAATTTATACGGGCCACGCAATGGTCTACTCTGGTCTAGACGGAACCGCGAAGTGATGTCACTTCATGAATCATAGATCTGTGTCTGCCGTGTTTCTCACACCAGTATTGACTGATAAACGTAACACGTCCCACTGTAATCTGGGACTCACTAAATACGGGAAAACTTCGACACCTATAGACACCTGTGTCGATCGTTTATGGCTCCCAGCGAGACGGAGAAGGACTTACCCGCGTGTCGTAAACGGGATAAATAACATTGGCGGCGGTTAATTAGCCTGGTCTCTGGTCGCGTCATACGGTGAGCGCCGTAATCAGTGTTAGCATATAATAAAAAACTCGGGAAATTGTAGACCGGTCCTATAACCAGGGAAACGCTTTAAACAGGTGGTCTTAAGACCAGGTTCGACTGTACCATGTTTAAGAAAGATGGACTTCCTACTGACAGTGAACAGTTTTGGATTGGCATACATCAGCATCAGTCATTCAAAGAGTTAGCCAACTTTGCCCTAACTTGTCTGATCACCCCATGCAGCAATGCCATAGTTGAAAGAATTTTCTCCATTGTAACGTCAGTGAAGACAAAAGCAAGGAATAAGATGCAACTGCATTTGCTTGACTCTATTGTCAGGATTAGAGCAGAACTGTTGCTTTCAAACAAATGTTGTAAAGACTTCATCCCATCAGCAAAAATGCTCAAAGAATTTACATCAGAGAATTTGTATGCTGTAGAATCAGGTAGCTCTGATGCGGATGACGTTAATAATCTTGATCTGGAGAGTTTCATGTGATGTGAGTATAGCAGAAATGTTTGGCCTTTTTTTTTGGCTTTTTAATTGACTATTTGGCCTAATTTGGCTTTTTTCAACACTTTTTGGCCTAAAATCCAAAAATATATCTGGCAACCCTGCCATCAAAGCAAGAAACAGATCAAAATGGCGCTCCATGGTAGCCAACCTTCGATGTGGAGACGGCACTCGATGATGATGATTATAAAATAAATTCTGACAGCAAAGAACAGAAAAATTACGGCGGTAAACAGGACAGGCACTCTGGCAAATATTTTGGAATGTATTATAAACGGATGAAACAAGACATCAGAGTAGCTGTGATGTATCATCAGATTTATCTAAATTAAATAGTGAGAGATCAGCCAAGAACCTTCAATTACAATAAAGTATGTTTGTCATTGGTACTTCAGTTATTATGGTCATATGTGTCCTTCCAGTAAAATAAAAATGTACACGCTTCTTATATTACGCATTCAAAGTGATTGGACGAAGCCTTTACATTTTTTTGTGGTTTAACGCTGGATATTGTAGCCCCCGAAACACTCAATACGCCAATCTGTGATCTACTCACTAGAAGCATTAACTACGAAAATTAAATTCACACATGAACTGTACCTTTAACTAAAACAGTTTCGAGTCCGGTGTCTACAAATTGAAACCATTTAATTAAAATATGACTTTTAAAATTCAGTCAAATGAACCAGACTCAGGAAAGCATGTACGAAAGCTGATAAATGTCCAAGTTTAGAGCTAAAATGCTACTGTGTGATGAAACACAACCGTTGTATAAGACACAGACACTGGTGATACACTAATTCTACGTGAGTTACGACTGAGGTCAACCAAACAAATACACACTGGCAGTACATCGGTACATAGACGAATTGTTACTTTATCACGAAAACAGAGCAGCAAATACAAATTAATAAAAAAAAATGAGACTGAAATAGGGATACATTTGATAACTTATTTTACTTGCAACAAACATATTTATATATTTTGAACGATTTAAATAAACACACAATCTTATCGGGGAATAAAAGTACTACACATAAACAAAAGATTTGGAACGGTTAGATAAGGATTTTAAAAAGCATTAAGTTTGATCTGTGTCTATTCTCCAAACTCTTATCCGGCGCAAACATCCTTTAAGGAAGGTCTGTCTTCATGATTGTCATTTTTGGTGTTCTCCGTGTTTTACAGCCATATAATAGGACCGACTTAACATTGGAGCTGACAATTTTTTATTTTTGTATTTAGCCTATTTTCTTTGGATTTCCATATGCTTCCCAATGAAATGAATGTTCATCTTGATTTTGATATAGATTTTTTGGAATCATTCTCTGTTCCTCCTTAGGGAACAGGCAAATAATTGCAATGTTGCGGTAAAGCGAGGTGCTATATCTGTGGTTTATATTTATTTCTACCAGTGTTTTCACACTAGTCTGGCTACCCGCCATTTCTTATCCCCCCTAATTAATCCCCCTCCTCCCCTCTCTATCGTTTACTCAGGATCCAGTTCCCGGCCTCATAATGTTCCCTATCACTCTCTCGATTCCTTTACGACGGACTGTCAAGTTACCTCAGCTAAGTGTTTGATTTTCCTTATACGTTTTACTAAACATTATACACTTGTTACTATTGACATTTCTAACTCTTCCTCATTTTTCCTATCTTTCTATTTTACACATCTTGACTCTCATCCTACCTCCCCTCATGTAGCCTCCTTTCTTATTTCAACATCCTACTTTCTTCTCTTCTTTTCTGTCCACCTCTCCATTCACCTGATCATCTAACATGTAGTTATAGATAATTGGGCTTCATCGTTTGTTGTCGTTGTCCTTGTATTCTGAAGAAGGCCACAGGCCGAAACGTCAGTATTGTATTTTGTTCCTTCTTTGCAAAGCTGTCACCATACGTTGGAGTGTTTAACACTCCCCATCTGTTCCTCCTTCTCTATCTTTATTGCTGTCCAGTTATATATAAGATTTTACACCTGGTAGAGGTATTTATCTTATTTTTATTTGGTTATTGTCAACTGCCTTAATTCTCATAATGTTGGCCTTATCTCTATTTATTTTCAGTCCCAGCTGTTGTAATCGATCTCTCATCAAGTAAGCTCATTGTATCTTCCCTCTGTTGAAGACAGCTCTCTCATCACAAAGTCTAAGTCGTTAAGTTGCTTAGTCAGTGACCATTGGATTACATTACTGTTGTTTTGAGTTATTTTCATAATCCAATCTATACTCAGTAGAAAGAGAAATGGAGATAGAAGACATCCCTGCCTTGCTCCTGTTCTTATTTCAAATGCTTCTGTAAGCTGCCCTTCGTGCACCACACTACATTTCATTCCGTCATACATTGTATTTGTCATGCTATTAAACGTTATGGGGATTCTGTAATGACTCAATAACTTCCAAAGCATTCGTCTGTCTAAATTATCAAATATCTTTTCATAATCTATGGATCCGATATAAAGTGGGGACTGTAGTTCTAAACTTTGTTCAACTATTATACGTAGGGTAGTTATTTGATCAGCACATGATCTGTTTTTCCTAAAATCTGCTTGTTAATCTCTCAAATGTTGATCAATCAGGTGCAATCATGATTTGAATTCACAACTGGTCTGTCTCGAGACGAGCAACTTGCCTTGAGATCAACAAGTCCCCATAAATTGTTTGTCTCTCCCCTTGGAAGTTTTTATTTTGTAATAAGAGCTCATTTATTTATTATTGGTTTTTTTTTTTTTTTAAAAAGAAAAGAATCTGCACACATATAGAGACACAATAACTTAATGAAGGCCAACTTGGAAAGGAAAATACAAGATAAATAAGATAGAAGAAGATAAAGACTAAAGTGAACTGACAACACAAAGAAATTGTTAGTACAAATTGACAATAGAGTGTAGCAATACACATCGTGTACCATCACAGAATGATGTGGTGCTCCATTATACTTAACCTTCATGTGGATATTGAATATTTTTCTTCTTTTTCAGTGTTCAAGTCTTTTGATCATGTGAGCTAGTCTTTCTTACTTTCTTTTTATCTTTCTCTCTTTTTTTATTTCTTACTTTTCTTCTTTCTTTTTTTCTTTTTTTCTTTTTTTCTTCATTTACCTTTCGGCATCAAGGGGACATATGGTTCACAGTTTCTTGCTCTTCTATTGGCCTCTTCTGGTGTTATATCTTCAAATATTTTGAGTATTCCATTTATCAACTTTTTACTTGGTCAGCCTCTTAGCCTGGTGTTCTCGCATCGTTTGTTGGTAACTTGTATTAGATTTAATTCCTGATGTCTTATCATATGCCCCAACCACTTGATCTGCTGCACCAACCTAATACAGTTATCTAAAATTGGAACTCAGTCAAATAATTTAATAGAAGATTAAACTTCTTCTCAAACATAAATAAACACATTAATTATAACAAGAAAAATGATAATTATTTGCTTATGTTTATTTCTATTGTAAAATATGCAATAAGGATAATAATTGTTTCTGAAATCGCTTGAAATTACAGCATTCAGTGAACTTGTTTATATCTGATTAATGTAGGGATTAGATATGCTTGTAAAAAGTACAAATAGCTCTTGACTAGAATTTCAAGACCAGACCAGACCAGCAGAGGTGTAGAAGGTGTTTTGTTTAAGCCCTCACTCTGAAGTCTGGCAGATGGTTTTTTTTTTCTTCCTTTCATTTTTTAATCTCATATGGTCCATGGTTTTCCCTTATGAGAGTGAACATGTCTAAAATCAGGCCATCCTGAAATGAACAATTTAATTATTGTCAGTTTTGTGCATTATTGAATAAACAGTAGGGACACTTGAAAAGCTATGCACTCTTAAAACATAATATTAATAAACAGAGAATGAATGGACAGTGTGAAACATAAATAGTAAGCCATGAGCAGAACAAGATCTTCAAACATATTGTACTGTAGTAATTGAAACATTGATGTATTAAATTGTCTTGATCTTATTAATGTCGAATGTGACGATTCTAGAAATTTTTTCCTCAACCAAATCCCAATTGTTTAAATTAAATCAGCATTATTTGACTCTTCATATTCATTAGCCTCTTCATCTTTTTAAGTAATATATTAAACTTCATCTTTTTAAGTAATATATTAAGTACCTTGAGAGACATAAGAAAATGTAGTGGTAGTTATATGTTTTTGGTGACCAACAGCACAATTTTGGGTGAAATCAGATCACATCAGCCCACCCATACTTCTGCACAAAATCTCTGGTACCTATTTTTAGAGACATGGTGAACTCCAAGGCCTTGTCAGTTCAAAAACATTCCCCATATCTGTGAATTGAATTCAGACCCTTCTGATCAGTAGTGAGTACACTAACCACTCTGAAACAGTAGAACATTACCTTTTGACTGACCAAAGCTCACTGATATCAGAGCAACTCTACTTCCTCAAAGACCTGATAAATGGAACACCTTGTATGAATCTACAAGGGAACTCATAAATAGCACTACTCAGCTTTGGGCTGATGGGCATCAGCTCAGAGGCTTATGGATCCATAACAACAACAACGCTAACCTCTCAGCCTCCGAGACTCCAATTGCCATTAAAAAAAACATTTCTAACCTCAAGACAGAATTGAAATTTGGCTATTTCTGAAAGTGATTTGATCTTAATCAATGCTCCACTGTATTAACTTATCACCTGTTGAATTGTTACAAAAAATTGTTTTGCTCATGTCGAACTTAATATTAGATTTTAAAAAATCCTGCTTGCACTACTCATGGTATAGAACCATGTTACTTGTGACAGCAAATGAGTTAAAACCATCCTCCTTACTTGATCATCGGAAACTTGCTCCACATACAAGTGGGTCCTGTTGAGAAACGTCATACGTGTGTAGCCATAATCACTGTTACGGAAAGCTGACCACGCTGGAGGGTCCTTCTCAAAATATTCATGGTCTTCACGACAACCCTGAAAAATTCACATTTAAAGATTGAAGTCACATTGTGGAGACAATATAAAAATAAAGCTGTTAATATGAGATTAGTAATACAAAACTTCAGCAGGACAATGACCATCTACTTGATCAAAAGACAATATCATCATCATTCGACTAAGAACAAAACACAATCTGATCTGAAACAACACATGCAGAAAATAAAAATTGGAAAACACAAACATGTGGACAAGTACCACAGAATGCATCACACTTACAAGACTGCAGCTAGTACAACGCCTTGAGAGATGCACACTAGCCAAAAAAGAACTACACTTTTGGCGCCTTACAGAGAAGATGTTAAACACAAGCAAATTCATAGAAAAGATAACAATGTAATTATGAACTTTAATGAATGAAAGAAGATGATAAAGAAGAAGAAGAAAGAAAGAAGAAGTATAAGAAGAAAACATATCACATTGATGTGCATTCTTCTTCTTCTACCTTTTTAGCTCCCAGTGGAGCATAGGTCTTCAACAAACACTTTCCAAGTCGTTCTGTTTTTTTGCCATTCTTTTAAGATCATTCCATGTCTTCCCCATCATCTTCATCTCTGCTTCTATCTGTCTTCTCCAAGAATTCCTTGGTCTTCCTCTTTGTCTTTTCCCCTGGGGATTCCAAAAAAGGGCCTGTTGTGTAATACTCTCAGTTGGCTTCCGTAGTGTGTGTCCTATTCAGTGCCACCGTCTTCGCTGTATCTCTTTATCCACTCGTGTTTGACTGGTACATTTCCATAGTTCTATGTTAGTGATTTTGTCCTGCCATTTCCATCCTTTTATTCTGCGTAAGCATCCATTAATGAAAGTCTGTATCTTCGTGATTGTCAATTTTGTTGTTCTCCATGTTTCACAGCCATATAATAGGACCGCCTTAACATTTGAGTTGATGTGCATTACATACACATATAAAAGAAATATTTGCTGCAAGCTGAGTTCACATAGTTGTAAATGTCATAATTCAAATTCACACAAAATACAGTAAGCTGTCTTCAGAAAATAAAGTCAATAAGTGAACTTCACATATTTTGTTATAATTTATAATCAGAGATTTTTTTAATTGAAAAAAGAGTTTACTGGAACTCTATCATCACATCCCATGAAGTGAAAAAATATACCAGGTCTCTGAGGTACTTTAATTTGTATTATTGTTGTCAACACCCGCAACATGTGGATTTAAATCTATAGCAATCCTAGCTATCAACTACTTATAAAATGTGTACTTTTGAACCATTCAAGACCTAAAAGTTTACCAGAACATCCGAGCTTAAAAAGGCTTGATGGTAATAAAATTATAATGGCAATTCAAAGCAAATTGTGATGACTGAAGTTTCATTAGTTTGTAACTGCATCTCTTATGTATGACTGAGGGTACAGTAAGTGAGGGTACAGTAAGTGAGGGTACTGTAAGTGAGGGTACTGTAAGTGAGGGTACAGTAAGTGAGGGTACTGTAAGTGAGGGTACTGTAAGTGAGGGTACAGTAAGTGAGGGTACAGTAAGTGAGGGTACTGTAAGTGAGGGTACAGTAAGTGAGGGTACTGTAAGTGAGGGTACTGTAAGTGAGGGTACAGTAAGTGAGGGTACTGTAAGTGAGGGTACTGTAAGTGAGGGTAAGTTCAATTCTAGGCAAAGATTCCTCTGTCATATTTTGGACAGTGTATAGTTTAATTTTAGACATAATGGTAAAAGAAAGCAACAAGAAAGGTGTAACTCAGAATAGTAAGAAAACAGAAGTAATGGTCATATCGAAGAAACAATCATCACCATCGTGCAGCATAAAAATAAACAGGGAAAATCTGAAAGAAGGGCAACGCGTCAAATACTTGAGCACAATAATTTTAAAAATGAATGATGAACCACAGAAATAAAAAGCAGAAGAGCGCAGGCCAAAATAGCATTTCAGAAAATGAAAAGCGTATTTTGCAACAAGTCTATGTTAAAAGAGGTCAGAAAGAGAGTTCGGCGGTGCTAAATAGAGCCACTTCTGACCTATGGAAGCGAATCATGGACAGTAGACAAACAAATGAAAAGAAGATTAGAAGCCACAGAGATGGGATTTTTTTGAAAGAATGTTGAAAGATCCCCGGACATCTAAAAAGACCAATCAGGATATTCTCAAAGAGGCCAACACAAAAAGGAAGCTCCTTCCTTTTCAGAAAAAAATCAGAAAGAAACAATCAACTTTCTTCGGTCGCATCATAAGAAGAGGAAAGTTGGAATACTTGGCTACAACTGGCAAAATACAAGGAAAGAGAGATCAGGGACGACAAAGAGAGAAGATACTATATAGACAGTGTGGTGTCATGGCATGGAAAACAGTCAACAACAGAATTGATACGATACACATCGGATAGAGGATTGTGGAAGGACATGATCGTCGTCTATGTAACCAGTATGGCACATGATGACTATGATAGTTTAGCTCAGTCGACAAGTTATCTCCTTTATGCATCAGACAACACATAATGCCCAGATCCCCTACACAGCACCTCCCTCAGCTCCTACCCAGCAGCACCCCCCCCCCCCCCCCAACCAGCATCCAGCTTTTAATGATCTCTGTAATCACCTCGGTTGCCATCCACTGAAGACAGTTTCAGCCCAAATACACAAAAACCTAAAGCATAAGCAAAGACCTTAAAAATGGAGATGGGGAGAGAATAGATTTTGATATTCTTTAATAATCTTACTCAGCCTGCAGTCATATTTGGCCTACTATAGCTTGCTCTGCATAATGTCTACTGAAATTCTGCCATTCTCCATGTAGGAGACAAATAATAATAAATGAATATTATAATAGAGGGAAACTTCAGAGGCGATAATTCAGGGAATCATAGGAGGAAGAGGTATGTATTAACAGCACTCAGAAAAAAATGACAAATACACAACAACAGAAAAAAACAAACAATATATGGTCTGAAACAGGATCGAACCTCCTGTTTTTTCTTGATGTTAAAATCAATGGTGGCATTGATAAAACATTAATCACTATATGCAAACACACACACCTGCATATATAAATCTGCATACATTTGCATCACCATCAATCACTATATAAAAACACACACACCTGCATAAATAAATCTGCATACATTTGCATCACCATCAATCACTATATAAAAACACACACACCTGCATATATAAATCTGCATACATTGTATACACCTAAATACACCTGCATCTCTCAATATGTATATATAAATCTGCATACATTGTATACACCTGCATCTCTCAATATGTATATTAATCAAAGATAACAGAACATTTGAATATATAAAAACATTTGCTTCAATTAATTTAGAATAGAAAAATTTTTGCCATATTAATTTACCAATATAAAAAAAAACAAAGCACAAAAAAAGGAGAAAAAAATGGTTACAAAAGAATACTTACAGCAGATCCTGTAATGATATGAGTTACAGCCCTTGGGTTTGTGTAAGGTTGATCATAGCTTCCATTTTTCACCTGTAGAACAAGTTTATTATAGAAAAATTAAATTATTGCCACAATATTTGTAAAAAAAATTAATTCCAAATCTGTAAACAACGACCAAGTATTGGAAAGATTATATATACATATGCAAACAATTTAACCTGAAGAGATGGAACTAGAAATGATGTCGTAAGTGAGAGATTGGGTATTGAATTAATTCTAAACTACGAAAGAGAACAAATTAAACAGTTTGCTCAACTGGAAAGAATGTCAAGATATTCTATAACATACAAAACATATATTTAAAGGGGAGATGGCAAAAGGGCCTGTGTATACCCAGAGTAAGATGGGCTGACAGTAGAGAAACACTAAAACAACATCGAATGGCAATGGTTGAGACTGAAAGAAGGGTAAGAACTTTATCTGCAACACCAGAAGGGGTATAAGAAGAGGTGAAAAGAAATATGAACAATTGATGTTGTTGCTTATTACTGATTAAAGTCATTAACCTAACCACACTGATTGCAGACCCATTTGTGCTCACTCCCTCCCAAATGATGGTGATATGTGTGATAATATCCTCCAATCTGTCCTATCAGACATTCTATCTTGCTTGTATCAAGTTTTATTTCTAATTCTCTGAGTTTCATAACTGCATCCTGATCTACTGCTGCCCTCCATTTAATGATCGTATAGAGAGACTTCAATTGACCTTACTTGTCAAGCTGTCAAGTTAAAGGTGTGCTTGAATCAATAACTAATTACCACAAGAGAACCATCTGGTCAGCTACGATGAAACCAAATCCATCATCAAAGGCCAGTATCATGAAAAATGGAACTAAGAACACCCAAAGTATAGTGAGAGGGATGGATACCTCCAACTATCAAGGAGGGATCAAATCATCATACTTCGTCTACGCACTGGCCACAACAGAATGAGAAACTACATGTTCACCAAACTCAAAATAGGTACTACCAGCCAATGACATGTTCTACAGGATTGCCCCCCAGTACACAGACCTGAGAAGGACAATGTGGTCCACACTCACCTCCCTGGAAGAGAAACTATACGGGGCAACTGAACCACTTAAACAGACAGCTGCCTTCATAAGAGAGTCCGGAATCCTAGTCTGAATGAGGCATGATCGCAGAAGATTAAGACGAATCAATAACTCTCTCATTCATTGCCCTGTACAATGAAATCCAGCGAATCAATAACTCTCTCATTCATTGCCCTGTACAATGAAATCCAGCGAATCAATAACTCTCTCATTCATTGCCCTGTACAATGAAATCCAGTGAATCATTAACTCTCTCATTCATTGCCCTGTACAATGAAATCCAGCGAATCAATAACTTTCTCATTCATTGCCCTGTACAATGAAATCCAGCGAATCAATAACTCTCTCATTCATTGCCCTGTACAATGAAATCCAGCGAATCAATAACTCTCTCATTCATTGCCCTGTACAATGAAATCCAGCGAATCAATAACTCTCTCATTCATTGCCCTGTACAATGAAATCCACCTTGTTATCATTTTCTGTTTTAGCATGAGTTATAGACAAATTAATTAAGTCAATCAGAACTCAGATATGTTGTAGCAGAGGCAGCATAAGATATTCACTGATGAAGCGTCAAGGAACATGATTTTATATTGGGGTAGAATTGTGATACAATCACTTCTTACTATCATTTGTCTATGTCTTGAAACAATGTCTGTTAGGCCAGACTGAACAACATGCAACACAACAGAGTTGATGTAGTTATGAAATACAATTTTAAATTAGAAAATGTTCTAAAGTAAAACTTGTTTTACACTTTGTTGATCTAAAGAGATTAACAGTACTAACTGTATACTGTACAGACAGTATGAACTGAACTAGAGGTATCTAGAACAAAAATTGAGATTGTAAACAAGAAATGAACTGAGAAACGTGTGGACTGACTTTTCTAACTTTACCTCTGTGTTATAGACAGGCCAAAGTCTTTCATAAGAGTGTTCATGTGCCCAGATTGCAAGATCCACACCCTGTTGGTGGATGAGGTCTTCTAATCCTGAAACATTCTTTTCAGGAATTCCAGTACGAACCTTTGAGATAGAATCAAATAGTTTGTTTCAACGTTAATGTGCAATAATATTTTGTGTCATTTTAATTTTCAAAGAGTTCATTTTTATTTAGACATCACCATAGGTCTGATAATGATTTGTTTGTTGCCTTTGAAAAGTTCATTAATGAACAGGAAGCTAAAAGTCAATATAACAAATTGTTCTAATTTAGAAATTAGACATTATTTTATTAATCATATCATCATCATCATATGCCACACCGGTTGGCGTAGGTGATTATGTCCTACCACAATGTTCTATCTTCCATGCATCCTGTCAGTTCTGTTGTGGACTGTTTTCAATGCCATGACACAAAGTTATCCAGCATTTTCTCTCTTTGTCATCTGCAATCTCTTTCCCTGTATATTGCTGGTTGTAACCAAGTATTCCAACTTTCCTCTTCTCATGATGTGCCCAAAATATGTTGACTGTTTCTTTGTGATGTTTCTTAGGAGTTCCCTTTTTGTGTTGGCCTAACATTCATATACTGTAAGTTTATTAAGTTCATCTTCATTTGTAAAAAAGTTGTGTTGAAGGATTATTTCTGCTGTGGCGTTGAGAGCTTGGAGTTCAGCTTTGTAATTAATTGTGATTTTATCTGTGATCAGGACTCAATATTCAAGTCCTTGAACTAAGCCTGCCTTAGCTATATTTTGTTAATTTATTAAAGTCAACTGAACAAAAATCATATAATCAATTTTCCACCTTTTATAAACTTATGAAATGTGACTTTAATTTAAAATGTACTCTAATAACATTAAAAGTAATGTATGCGAACAATCAATAAATAGCATAACATTCTTACCAGGCTGTTATGTTTTGTACAGTCATCACCATCATTGTTTGAGCAGTACATGGGACGATGGCCAAAAACAACTATCCATGGCCTAATTTTTCTGTTTTCAGGTTTATTGGCTTCCTAATTGCAAAGAATCAATGTAATATATTTTACAAATTTTAACCGATTTGCAAAAAAAAAAATACCAAATTACTATTTAAGTGCAAAAATTATTTTAAAGTTTATTTATCCACCGACACAGTACTTTAAAAGTATTTTACAAATATGCAATTTACTCTTTCTATAGTAAATATTTAATTTTAAAAAATATATTTTCAGATAATAATTTAAAATACTGATGTTTTGTTTGATATTTTATTTATTAGCATCTAAGACATGTAATCACATTTTTGTTAATTCCTCACCAGTAGATCTTCCTGGAACCAATTATATTGATTAAATATTTGCTGGTATCCATAATTAGTATAATAAAAGTACTCAGTAGATAATGAGATGAAATGGACAGGTCCCATGTTGAAGCTGAAGTACATTTTGCCATCATCGTTTGGCATGCTGAATCTTGCTTTGTAGTTTGAGAAGTTGCTGTGAAGGAAATGTAGAATTCACTTTATTTAATTCTGTTTTCATGTAATAGATTATATAAAATCTCTGCATTTTCGTTGTAAGTGCAGGCAACAGAGCATATTCTCCATAAATCTTATATATATGATAATTTCAATGATGAACCAAGGAAAACAGAATCAGAAAGTAGAAATTACAGAGTGTTAAGTAATTAAATCTATCCATGGAATAAGTTTCTTTGAAGTTGGGGCACCAAGCAGCATTTCTTGAAACATGTTCTAATTGATCATCCATGCCATGCCCATAATGTGAAGAATACATCGATATATGTACATTATGTTGCTTACAGAAAGCTGTAATATTTTTTATCTTTTAGCCCAAAACATCCAACTTCAGAAAAGTGATTCCAGGTCCACCGCAGTGTGGTGTTGTAGGGTCTTTGTCAATTCTGGTTATTGATTCCGACACAAGCAGCCCAGCTATTAGACATTTTAAACCCAGGTGCTGATGGACATCTTGAGTCCATTAATTACTTTAGTGATTAAAACCAAACAAATGTTTTCTTTCTTGAAAATTATCATTTCTGTAAAACATTTTACAGACTTTCACGAATGAGCTCTCAAAATAAAATGCATAGAAATTTTTTTTATTTAAATAGTCCCACTACTTTACACTTTAAAATCTGTATAAATGTTAAATAGTAACTTACTATGAATGTTCATGGTTTCCAACACATGTCATGTAAGGTAAGTTGGCTGCCAGCACCTCTATTTGTCTCATAAAAGTATCCCCAACTCTTGCATTGTCCTGAATTTGTCAGTAAAATAAATGGCAGTTATGTAACTATTTTTAACTTTTAAAAAATAGTCTGTGCATGAAAATTTTTGAAAAATCTCTTTCCATTTATCTCTCTTTGTCTCTCATTATTTTAGTCCCTCTAACTTCTTACAGAGAATGAAGCTCTAACATAAATATAGCTCTCAACCAGAAATCAGTATAAACCATGAAATGATTGATATAGTAGCAAACCTCATGCTGTGGCAGCCTACAACTAGGAATATGATTATTCTATACAGATATTTCTATTACATTTCTCTTGTGTGTCTATTTGTTTTTGTTTTTGTTGCTGTTGTTTTCTTTGGAAGACTGTATGTTGGACAAAACATCATAGTTTTGTATTGCTCTACCATGCAATGCAATCACAATACACTGTGTTCAACTAATTCTCTACAAGCAAATCTATTAAAACAGATTCATCATTTTCAGCAGAAATCGTTGACCTATATTTTTTTTAACTGCTTAGTTATTACTATGCATCAGTTTTACAAGAACCAACATATTTTGATTTTGATTTGTTCATGTATCTGTTTTGACAAATCTCTGGGTCTCTTCATAAGCTATACTTTCGTTTGTTTGGCCTCCAATGCTAATTTGTTAGCCTCATATTTCACCCAGCATGCACTCTTGGGATGTAATTCACTTAATCACAACTTTTTGTGGAACTTTTTGAGTTATATGTGTGTTATCATTATATCAATTTGAAAATGTCCATAGGTACTCAGATCCCCTTCTCAGTTTGTCCTGCAGCATTCAGCAACTGATGACTCCTGTTCTGTGTTGGTTGATAAGTTATTGAGTTATTTGCGGGTCATCATCATTGCACTCCGAACATGTCCATAGGTGCTCAGATCCCCTCCTCAGCAATTCCTTCAGTTTCCAGTGACTGACGACTCCAGTTCTATTTTGGTTGATAAGTCTTCTTATACGGCCACTAAGTTTCTCATTTCTGGCTGTGCCCATCTTAACTCCCATTTCCATCATCCGAAGAAGTGACGTGGATCTGTGTTTGTCGAAGTCATGTGCTCTTCCCACATCTCGGAGGGCATTGATGATGTCCGCCCGATCCATTGGTTGCCCGTCCTCAACGACAGCGCAGCTAGCCAACCTGTCCGCTCTTTCATTTCCTCGTACTCCCGCATGTCCAGGGACATAGACAAAGGTGACCTTACGTATTTTGGATTTCTGCAACGACTCTACCCATTGCATGCGTACAGAGCCCGCCTCCACTTTTTTAATCATGCTCATCGAATCTCTCAGTATACATACGTGGGTGTAGTCTTGTGACTCTAACCATTTGAATGCCTTGGTCACTGCCATCGCCTCCATTGTCATGCTACTCGTGGTCATGACGTATGCACCACTGTCGTCTTTGACTATTCTGCCTGCTGAGCGTGCTGTAAATGCCCATACACTTCTTTGGTGATTACAGATCAGTCTGTATAGATGACTGCATCTTTCTCATTGGTGTTATCGCAGATGAGACCGTTGACCTTGGCATTAACCACGATCGGGTTCTGTTCCCTACGTTTTCTGTTGAGTGTGACAATACACGAGAAAGTCCCCTTGAATGACGTAGGCACCGGTATCCACTCCTCACCAACGCAGATATTGGTAAGCCCACATACCTGTTTGATGACATCTTCTGTTTGGCCCACCCATGATTTGCCTCTTTTTAGCTTGGCACCTTTCACTGTGTTGAGCACGTGGATGCTCTGTATCTGTACTAATCTTCAGGTATGCTCGTGCTCTCCAGATCTTGATTCTGTCATCTGTGGTTGGAAAGTCAAGAAGATACCTCAATGCTAAACAGGGAGTGTCCCTCGTACATCCCAGGATAATGCGCATGGCTTCATTTTGTATTTTCTCCAGCCTATCAATTTGAGTCGTACTGACAGTAAGAATTGCCAGGGCAAGGTTGATAAGTCATTTTATGCACCAACTAAGCCTCTCATTTCTGAATGTACCCCTCTTTACTCTCATCTCTTTCATCTAAAGGAGTAACATAGACTAATGGTTATCACAGTCCTATGCCCTTCACCCATCTCAGAGGGCATTAATGATGTCTATCTGATCCATTGGTTGACTGTCTTGAACAACAGCATCTCCAGCTAACCTGTCCACTAGCAGATTCTTACTCTAAGACAATCCAGGTGTGCCTTATCTATGCCTCCTCCACATTGTGGCAAAAGACAGGATGGCTAAACAGAACACAATATTCATTTCTTTATTCTTTGCCTTCACAAAAGTTTCAGTTGCAGTTTTCAGAGTGTCCTCCATTATGTCAAGGAAGCACTGCTTTATTCCTCATTGGTGTACATTGGTATGTAATTTTTATTTGTGTTTTTGCTGCTATAGGATTGATTAGATCCTAACTGGAATGGTGTTTGTTAAAATTTTAGCTGCAGTTTTAAAGTACACCATGAAGAAGAGAAACATGAAAATCAACATCAACAAAAGAGAAGTCATGAATGTCGCCAAGAATAAACAGAACATCAACATAACTATAGAAGGCAGACAACTAAAACAAGTAGAGGAATTCAAATACCTAGGAAGTCTAATGACAAACGATAATTCTCAAACAGCAGAGATAGAATCAAGATGCAACAAAGCTTGTCAAATCATTGGACAGTTATCACCACTATTGTCCAACAAGGAAATAACTCTGGAGGCAAAACAAGCACCATACAATACAATCTTCATCCCCAACGTTGTGCTACTAAGAAGAAGATGAAGAAGAGTGTCAACAAAGTTGTAATGGTCTACAATTTTAGCTCATTTTCCTTATTACAATTTAAAAGACAAGAATAAATAAACTTATAAAAATATACAAATAGTTAAACTATGTTTAATCTATAATCACCCCCGTGTGTTACCGGGGTCTCATTATGTGGGAAGTAAAGAATAGTGACACTGTGACCTTCCAGGCATGTCGTAAGAGGTGACTAAGGAGACTATTCGATGGCTTGACAAACTGTCATTGTAAAAAGCATTGTTATGGAAACAGACCATAGATTTTAGAGCAGTGATCTCTGCAATATGTGCCATTTTGACACACAAGGTTTCTGTTTTTGAGATTGTGGTTCTGCCCTATGTGCTGTCTTCGGCTCGAAAGGGCAATAGATAGATAGGTAGAATCTATAATGAACATTGCTTTGTATGAATGTATTTTGACTGTTAAAAGTAAAACATTATATAATATGTATGTGAAGAGAATGTTATAAAGATTTGCACAGTTGTTCAGGATTTCAGCACATGAAATATGAATTGTAAATATTTTTACAAATTGTAACTGTAATAACAAAATTGTGATGGGGACAATATCTCACAAACACTATTTGTTTGTTTTCAATGTTATCTTCATCTTCTTAGTGTTTACTCTTTAAGTGGGTGTGGATGTGTTGTACTGCTAGTTTACAGTAAAGCTTATGTCTGCACCTTCAGCCCCAACACATCAGTCTTCCACATGGGTAGATTTGCTTTCATTATCATAATTAATATTAATATTCTTTTGAATTAGACTTACCGTATGAAGGTCATAAGCAAAGTCACCTGAAATAAGAAGGGGCAAAACATATCAGCATATGCTTTGAAATATAAAAACAGTTTGCACAATAAAAAATAATTGCTTTTAAATGTGTTTATTTCTTGTATCTGTCCAATGATTGCTGTCTACAAAACAATCTTGCAGTTCCACTCATTTTATGCAATCATCAACAGCAGCATGTGCTTTGTAGAAAAGACAATAATGAGTATCCATAGCTTTGTAACAAGCAAAAGTCTAATTCATCAACACATCCACCAGATATAACAGCTTTAAATCAAAAAGATATTAAAGATACCTATACAATACAAGTAAAGAACACATACAAGAAGCTGCTAGAAGAAGGAATTGAGCAATACAGAAGAGAAAATCCTGATGAAAAAGTAGCAACCAAATGGCAATGCATAAAGAAAAGCATACAAGAAACCTGCGACACCTTAACCAAATAGAAAAGAACAAAAAACAAAAAGGGATAACTAACACAATCTTAGAAAAAATGGAAGAAAAGAGACAAGCGAAGAACACTGCCCAATACAATAAAATAGACAATGAAATACGCAAAATGTGCAAATAATGGAAAGCAACAAAACTTAAGAGGAATGCACACAGAAATAAAGAGAATGACTAATAAAAATAAAAAAGCACAAAAGGTTGATGCATTGCATACAAAAAAGGAAAAATGCTAACAGACAATAAGGATAATATGGATAGATGGCAGGAATATATAACAGAACTATTTCATGATCAAAGGGACAAGAAACCAGTTATAAAATGTACATCAGGCTATAAAATCTTAAAATCTGAGGTGGAAAAAGCTATAAAAACAATGAAAAAGGGAAAAGCAGCAGGACCTGAAAGCATCCAAATAGAGATGATACAGGCACTAGAAGATTTTGGCATTGAAGTGATTACAGACATATGCAACGACATCTACCACACAGGATACATACCAAATGAACTAAAAACATCAACTTTCATTGCATTGCCTAAAAAGAATGGTGCAGTTGAATGTAGTGACTTTAGAACAATAAACCTAATGAGCCATGTTACAAAAATCTTGCTAAAAGTTATACAGGGAAGGATTCAGAATAAAATCAATACTGAATTAGATGAGCAGCAATTTGGATTTAGGAAAAATAGTGGGACAAAAGAAGCCATATTCTGCATGAGAATATTAATCCAAAAGAAGTAAACAAACCAATATATGCTTGATTCATAGACTACACCAAAGCTTTTGATAGAGTACACCTTAGCCAACTTATAGAATGCCTAAAAGAGATACATCTAGATGACATGGACATACGACTAATATGTAATCTATATTGGGAGCAAACAACAATAATAAAATATAACAAAGAGAACTCTACACCCATTGATATAAAAAGAGGAGTAAGACAGGGATGAATCCTATCACCAAGCTTGTTCAATCTATACACTGAGCAAATCTTTAAAAACATCACAGAGATGCCAGGCCTACAAATTAATAGAAAGATAATAAATAACCTAAGATATGCTGATGATACTGTACTACTAGCAGAAAATCCTAAAGATCTACAGCAATTACTTAATGAAATAAACATGATACGCAAAAAATATGGACTAGATATGAATATCAAAAAGATTAAAACTATGATCATAAACAAAGGAAATACTCAAAACCCACAAATGGATATCAAAATTGAAGGAATAGACCTGGAGACAGTTCAGAAATACAACTACCTTGGACATACTATAACCAGTGATGGAAAATGTACAACTGAAATAAACAAAAGAATAGGATTGAAAAAAAGTAATTTTAATGTCATGAAGAACATACTAACATCAAAACAAATAACACCAGGGCTAAAACTAAGAATAGCAAAATGTTACATCTTCTCAATATTCCTATATGGTGCAGAAACATGGACATTGGACAAGAAAACAGAACAGAGAATTGAAGCCTTTGAAATGTCGATATATAAAAGAATAAGTAGAATTGGACGGAAAGAAAAGAAAACAAATGATGAAGTGCCACAGGCATGGAGAGAAGCAATTATGATACCATTACTAAAGCCAGGAAAAGATGGTTCAATGACATCCAGCTATAGACCAATCAGCCTTACAAGCTGTTTGTGTAAAACAATGGAACGTATAATCAATCTCAGACTGCAGTGGTACCTGGAAATTGAAAATCTCCTTGTCCCACAACAAGCAGGCTTTAGACAGTGTTACTCTACCGAAGATCAAGCAACCTATCTTTCCCAGGAAATTGAAGATGCGTTTCAAGAAAAGAAACTGGTACTAGCAGCATGGATAGACCTAAAGAAAGCATTTGATAAGGTATGGAAGGAAGGGCTTTTGAAGAAACTGAGAAATTATGGAGTAAATGGCAGGATGTACAAATGGGTCAAAGCATACCTGCATAACAGGAGAGCCAGAGTGCAACTGGATGGTCTTAAGAGTAAGAAGGTCTTATTGCGCCAGGGCGTTCCACAAGGAGGGGTACTATCTCCAACACTTTTTCTGATCTACATCAATGACCTAGTTACTGAACTACCACATGGCATCAAAGTGGCAATGTATGCAGATGACTTGGTAATGTGGTGCACAGAGGAGTATGCAACAGTGGCCTCCAAATTGCTACAAAGAGCTATGAATGCACTGAATTCATGGACAAATAGATGGTGTATTAGCATCAATACAGACAAATGCAGTACTACACTTTTCACACTCTCCCCAAAACAAAAAGCAGGAGCCATCTACATAAACAATGAGCCTGTGAAAGAAGACATACAAGCTACATATCTCGGAGTTACATTTGATAACAAACTATCTTGGAAACAGCAGATGAATAAGGCAACCCAAAAAGCAAGGAGGAAATTGGCTATTCTAAGAAAGTTGTGTGGAACCACATGGGGTGCGAGTGGGAAAATACTCAGTAAAGTTTACCAACAGTGTATACGCCCACATTTAGAATATGGATCATCCGCATGGTGCTCAGCATCAAACACCACATTGCAAGAACTGGATAAAGTACAAAACCAGGCACTTAGGGTCATCACAGGAGCAATGAAATCAACACCAATATTGGAGATGGAGAAATTGTGGAGGATACCAGCACTGAGAGAACGGAGAGACACAAAGGTGCTGATACAGGCAGAAAAATTTGTATGCATGCCGAGACATCCAATGAAGGACAGATTCCAAAATCTTGGGACGACTTAAGAGAAGCAGCTTTATCCACCAAGCCAAGCGTATTAGTAGACAAACACCAGACATGCCAAGAGTTGTTAAACCCCTTCTGCCCATACCAGAACAGACTCCCTGGACAGATGAATCAGGATTATCAGTTCAAATACGGACAGAAGTGAAAGGAATAGTTGACAAAGAGGAACAAAATAGTCTACAGCGAAAAACAATAGCTCTCAGTTTCCTGGATGAAGAATACCCACAAGACCTATGGATTCGTGTGTACACAGATGGATCAGCACAGAATGCAGTAAAGAATGGGGGAGCAGGTGCATATATAGAGTACCCAAATAACACTAGGGATATGAATAAAATAGCAACAGGGAAATATTGTCACAATTATGATGCGGAAATACAAGCAATAAAGTTGGCAATAGAAAAACTGCTGAACAGTAATCTTAGCCCACAGCCTGTAGTGTTTTTGACAGATGCAAGATCAGTACTCCAGGCACTACAATCCAGAAAATTACCACATCTGCAGACCTTATTGACTGAACTCTGCAAGCACCACAGGGTTGCCCTGCAGTGGATCCCGTCTCACTGTGGAATACCAGGAAATGAGAAAGCAGATCAGTTGGCAAAGGAAGGTTCAACAGGCACACAACTAGATACACCAGTTACATACCATCATAAGAAACAGATAATCAAATCAATCAGAGGACCACAAGCCCCAAATCAGGATGCCTTTCATAATATGAATAGATATGAACAAGTTATCATTATACGCCTAAGAACAGGACACAATCGACTCCACAGTCACATGTATACAAAATTCAAGATCGGCACATCAACTACTTGTACATGTGGACAGGCACCCCAGACTGCTGAACACATACTTCAAGACTGCACTGAATATAGTAGACTGAGGAAAATCCATTGGCCCATAGATACAACAATACAGACAAAACTATATGGGCCACTGCAAGAATTACAAAAGACAGTAAAATTTATACAGGAAACGACATTGCAGATATAGACAATACTTCAGGCGAACGAAAGATAGATAGATAGAAATGATGAAGTCTTAAAACAACTAAAAATGAAAAGAGAACTACTAAACACAATTCAAACAAGACAAATGCGATTTTTGGGCCATGTTAAAAGATACAACAGCCTACTAAAAGTAATCCTGGAGGGGAAACTACAAGGTAAAAGAGGCAGAGGCAGACCATGACTAACATGGACGAGTAACATCAAAAGATGGACAAATCAGCCTATGGTGCACACCATCAAAGCAAGAGACAGAACAGAATGGCGCTCCATGGTAGCCAACCTTCGTTGCGGAGACGGCAATCGATGATGATGATGATGATAGCTTTGTATTGTCTACACGGAGCTTTCATTGTCTGTCAGATCTTTTGTTGACTTTTCCTCAAACCATCATGTTGTCCAGTGCCTTCTTTCAGTTTCTATTTCCATAAATTGCGCCTGTTGTCACAACTTACTTTAAACCTCATCTCTGCAAAATTAATTATAAATACTATGACTGAAAAATTTATGTTTACAGTAAACAAAATCTTCCAATAGTAGTGGTGACTTAAATCACAATAATGATTAGTATAAACGTTACACAAGTCTAAGTAAACTTACAAGTATCTGAAGTAATTTTTTTTACATTAAAAAAACAATTACACTAGTCTAAGAGAACATTTTCTTTTCTGGAAAAATCATTTCTCTGATCTAAAAATAACATTACAATGTTGTAAGGAGACGTGTTCTTGCACGAGGAGATATTATGTTGGTACAGTAATACATTTTTCTCTAGAAAACATCACACAGATACAATAAAACATTTCTTTATAAAAAAAAAAATTATACTGATAGAAGTAAACATTACACTTATAGAAGAAAATATTACACAAACACAAGACAAAATCACACTGATACAATAAAAAAAAACATTACACTGATACAAGAGAACATTATACTTGGTCAGTGATAACAGTACTCTGGTTCAAAAGTAAGCCTACTAAATACAGATATTTGCTAAAGAAACAGGTGATCAATGCAAAAGAAATTATGCATAATGATAACACATATAGTAAGTAAAGTGCCCCGTCACGCCAAGTGGCGTATAGGGAATATGGTGTTAGTGTCCATGATTTTTATAGACCTTCGGCACATGATTTTTGGGGTAATGTGGTCGGTATTACGCCCATTCCGTTTTACGTTCCTAGATAAAATCTGGTCCCCATTAAAGCTGGGTGAACCTGGAAGGGGTTAAGGCAAAGAAATGCAAGTGAATGCATAAAAATGCGAAGCTGCAGTAAAGCTGAATGCGAGGCTAAACACGTTCAATTTTTCCGTGAACCTGGAATCCATCTATCAGGATCGAACCCAACCTCTAAAATTACATATACTGTACTGTAATACATTATCTTCTTACCAACGTGAATAATTGCATCATACATATTCTGTGCTGCATCCTCCTGCAAGCGAGGGAGAGACTGAGCATTGGCGCTACCAAGATCTCCAAAAACAGCAAGTCTAGGGCTCCAGTTTTGTCCTGCTGGAATAGTCTTAAAGTGGAACTGTGAAGACCAACCATCAAGACTGCCAACTACATAATCTGTTTTACAAAATAAGTAGAAATGTACCAAAGCAGCATGCTAATTAAATAGTGTCAAGTTAAAATACGAAATATTAAGTAAACATTCATTATCAAGGATAATGTCCCTGGATATTGTACTATGCCCTGCTGGCATAGCATGTTTCTTCGCAACTCTTGATCTCGACACAGTTATTTATCATTCTGCTGCTAACCTTCTGCCAAGCCATTCTCTGTCTGGTATCTTTTCCAGACCGAGAAACACAGGACACACAGGGAAGCCATTTTTATTTTCTTTAACATATTTCGATTATTTTTGTTTTGGATGTTTCGTTACTGGTTAGCTATGTAGGATTACTTTTACTTACATATCCGTGAGTGTGTGTGTTTTTGTTTGTTTGTTCCTGCTGAAGGCCTATTGGGCCGAAACATCGTTCGCATCTGTGTCGTCTAACACGTAAAGCTTCTAACATACCAATTTTTTTTATTTTTCCCCAGAAACTATAAAACTATTTTATAAATATATAACATTAACTAAGTAGTGAAAAATAAAATACAAATAACAAATAAATATTAAATTCTATAATTTAAATAATTAAAATAAATTTAGAAACCATAAAATATAAATTTTAAAAAATGTAAATAATAAGAGATATGAGCACAGAATAGTATGCAGTCCCCAATTCATTTCAAAGAAGCAATAATTTTCTGAGTGTCAATTTAATAGAAAAGTCCGATTACTGGCTCTTGATTAACAGATAGTCAGATTGTCTCTCTTGGGGCACCTAAGCAGACTCCCAAGCTGACGTTATTAGCTTGTAGTTTAACAAGTTCTAATTTGGAAAATGTGTTTCTAAGAGAAACATCAGGATACATAATAAGAGGAAGACCTAGCGAGACACTAAAAAGAACACTTATAAGAGAAGCAAAGTTGGCGGGCATAGACTTATTAGCTAAGATCGAACATCTCGCCAAGACTAGAGATGTATGGCTAGAAAATAACCATTTACAAACCTCATGCAACGTCTAGGGGCGCTGGAAGGATCAAAATCAAGATTTCGGAAATAAACTAATAACATTAAGTGGTTCACAATTTGAACCCTAGGGTTATGTATTTTTCTTTGTTGTTACCATTACTTGTGTCTTTTATAAGGGTATATGTTCAAGCATAATACCCCGCTGGACCAGTTGTTGTTGTTGTTGTGTGTGTGTGTATAGTGTATTAAAATAAAGTATAATATAATGACCAGCTACTGTGTGTGAGTGTGTGTGTGTTTTGAAATAATGCCCTATGATCTGTCCTTATGTGTGAAAGAGGCTGACCGAGAAAGACACACACACACACCCACACACATACACACACACATATATACAGTCATCCCTCGCTACTTCGCGGTTCATTTATCGCGGCCTCAGTACATCGCGGATTGTTCAAAAAACCAAAATTAAGGAATTATGGCGCGAAAGTTGCCCGCACGCAAGCAGAAGGCAGGGAGTGCTCACACAATTCAAAATCCGCGTCTCTGATTGGCTGATAGCATCCCGCCATTTGATATCCCTCCCGACTCGGGAATCTCGAAAGCTGATTGGCCTAGACGTTTCCTCCACCTTCGCTCTCATACCCAGCGAAGACGGCCGCCCCGCGCTCATTCAAATCAATGTTTGAGTGATGCTTAGTCTTGAGGTGTGCTAAGTTTTGCTGTTCTCTTGTGTCTTTTTGTGCCAAATAGTGCTTGTGACGCCCTTGAAAATGGCTCCTAGATGTCCTCCACCATCTAAATCCTCTAGTGAACCCAAGAAGAAGAGAAAAATGATGACTGTGAACGAGAAAGTTAATTAATTGGACATGCTTGAGGCAGGCCATAGCTATGCGTCTGTTGCACGCCATTACGGATTGAACGAATCGACGGTTCACTACATAAAAAAAGATGAAATGAATATCCGTAAAACTGCCTCGATATCGTTCTCCAAGGACAGTAAGCGAGTTGTGACTTCTCGTAATAAGCGAGTTGTGAAGTTCTGGAAGAGGATGCCGCCCCGGACGTTCCTTTACAAGGACGAATTGAAGAGGCCAGGGTTCAAGGCCCTCAAAGATAGAGTTACTCTCCTCATGTGTGGGAATGCTGCAGGCTTCATGCTCAAGCCCGGCTTAATTTACAAGTCCCTGAATGCTCGAGCTTTGAAAAACAAAAACAAAGCCTTGCCGCCCGTCTACTGGATGCACAACAAATAGGCATGGATAACAAAAGCCCTCACACTCGACTGGTTCGTGAACTGCTTTATCCCGCAGGTAAAGCTGTACCTCGCTGAAAAGGGGCTGCCCTTTAAGGTCGTCCTCTTCATGGACTGTGCAGGAGGACATGCAACCAGTCTCCATTATGACGGGGTCCAAGTGGAGTTCCTGCCCCCAACATCACTTCCCTTATACAACACATGGATCAGGAGGTCATTCGGGCCTTCAAGGCCCTCTACACGAGGTCCACGATGGAGGGCCTGATCTCCTCCATCGACGAAGACAACGTGGCCTTCAGCCTGAGGAACTATTGGCGGAGATACAACATTGCAACCTGCCTGGTCAACGTTCATAATGCTCGTAATGAGATGAAAGAACTATTGGCGGAGATACAACATTGCAACCTGCCTGGTCAACGTTCATAATGCTCGTAATGAGATGAAAGAACTATTGGCGGGGATACAACATTGCAATGTGCCTGGTCAACATTCATAATGCTCGTAATGAGATGAAAGAACTATTGGCGGGGATACAACATTGCAACGTGCCTGGTCAACATTCATAATGCTCGTAATGAGATGAAAGAACTATTGGCGGAGATACAACATTGCAACCTGCCTGGTCAACATTCATAATGCTCGTAATGAGATGAAAGAACTATTGGCGGGGATACAACATTGCAACGTGCCTGGTCAACATTCATAATGCTCGTAATGAGATGAAAGAACTATTGGCGGGGATACAACATTGCAATGTGCCTGGTCAACATTCATAATGCTCGTAATGAGATGAAAGAACTATTGGCGGGGATACAACATTGCAATGTGCCTGGTCAACATTCATAATGCTCGTAATGAGATGAAAGAACTATTGGCGGGGATACAACATTGCAACGTGCCTGGTCAACATTCATAATGCTCGTAATGAGATGAAAGAACTATTGGCGGGGATACAACATTGCAATGTGCCTGGTCAACATTCATAATGCTCGTAATGAGATGAAAGAACTATTGGCGGGGATACAACATTGCAATGTGCCTGGTCAACATTCATAATGCTCGTAATGAGATGAAAGAACTATTGGCGGGGATACAACATTGCAACGTGCCTGGTCAACATTCATAATGCTCGTAATGAGATGAAAGAACTATTGGCGGGGATACAACATTGCAACGTGCCTGGTCAACATTCATAATGCTCTTAATGAGATGAAAGAACTATTGGCGGGGATACAACATTGCAACGTGCCTGGTCAACATTCATAATGCTCGTAATGAGATGAAAGAGCAGACACTGATTGCAAGTTGGAGGAAACTGTGGCCAAAAAACGTCACCCATAACTACGAGGGATTCACGCGTGACGAAGTTCACCACTCCGCCGTAGATAAGGATGTGAGGCTGGCTCGGTTGGTAGCCACTGAAGGGGTCTCCGACATGACGACGAAAGAAGTGAACACACTGATCGAGTGCCACTCGAATATGATAACATATGCACTTATATGGTTTCATATACACTTATTGATGTTATACATACACAAAAATTGTACGTATGTTACAAATGAGAGGGTGACACTACTTCGCGGTTTTTCACTTATCGCGGCCGGTTCTGGTCCCTATTAACCGCGATAACTGAGGGATTACTATATATACATGTATATATATATACAGAGAGAGAGAGAGAACGAGAGTAGGAATTCCACGATTCTGATCAGATTTCAGTAATGTCAATTCTTGGAATTCTGTCCATCTAAATAGTCTTTTTCTCTTGATAACAAGTTTGTATCCATTAAGCGATGTAATTATCTAAATTCTAATCAACTTGATAACTTACTAATCGCACATTGAATGTGCACTTCAAGCACAATTACTTACAGTATGTTTCATTTGATGTCAAATCGGCAAGCTGGACTTTATGAATAAACTGGACACGATGTTCAGAACCGCCATCAGTAAACTTGGTACTGTAACCTTTCTGGGACATTGTGAGATTCTTCGGGTGCAAGCCGTACCTGACAAAAGAAGCGGTGTCATTGAATGTGCTCCAGGTTATTGTCATCTTTGTTTCATCTTCTGTTGAAAATATTCAGAAAAAGAAACGCGTTTCTCTTGTTCAGTGTAACATGCGTTAAATCGTTATCTGTTAAAAGATTAATATAATTAAATTACCGGGTTGTGTTGAAGAACATTAACAAAGATCCTATATGTCATATGCTTGTATATGATTAGCTTCCACATTTGGTAAACTTAAAGACTATAGCATGGGTGAACACCAAATTAACACTCAGGACTAAGACACAAAGTTACCAAAGCTGTGTGCTTAGTACACTTCTATATGATCATAAACTTGGACTACCTATGCAGGGCAGGAGAAAAGGTTAAACAGCTTCCATGTGCTTTTCCTTCGAAAGATTTTGAACATCAAATGGAAGGACAAAGTAAACAAAACTCTAACGTCTTACAACGAGTCAAACTCCCATCGAGCATGGCAACACGCTTGAGTCGTAGACTAAGGTGTATGTGTCATTGTAAGAAGAATAGCAGACATTTGTATCCCCAAACAAATATTGTATGGCGAACTTAGGGACGGAAAGATATCAAAGGGCAGACAAAAGCTGCGAAGTAAGGATGTTTGCAGGGCTTCCTTGAAGGAATTCTCTATGAATGAAAAAACTGAGAAAAATCTGGTTGCAGATCGTAGCACATGGAGAACAAAAATTAAAAAAAAAATGGTACACCAGCTTTCAAGGCAACGCTGATATAATATTCAGAAGACTAAAGGCACAGGCGAAACGAGAAGAGGCCAATTCTATGAATACATCTTGTTCGTTCTGCGGATGGATCTGTCTATCCAATATTGGCAGATTCAGCCACGAGAGACGATGTTCAGCAAAGCAGCATCCAGCATAATACACTAATATTTTTACCAAACTATTGACTTATCATGATTGCTTGCTACCAACCATCTGTCAAGACGCCAGAAGGCATATTGTATGTGAGATGAAACAGGGGAGTTGGGGATAGAAGGCGTTACCTTGAAAGCTCACCTTTGAGATACTTTAACAGTGAATGACGAGGAATTGTGGAACAAACGCAAAAATGGTAGACAAATATTTGTTTCGCTATTTCGTGTTTATCTAGTTTGTTATGCATTTAGAAGAGAAAGAACAGCAGCAGGCAAATATTATTTGGTACATTTGAATCGGTTGTTCATAACCTAACATTGTCAACTGCTAAAGTACCCCTTGCCCTTTACTAACATACATCTTGTCACTTACTAACGTAAATCTTGTCACTTACTAACGTAAATCTTGTCACTTATTAACATAAATCTTGTCACTTACAACCATTAACGTTGTCATTTACTAACATACATCTTGTCACTTACTAACGTAAACCTTGTCACTTACTAACAAACATCTTGTCACTTACAACCATTATCATTGTCACTTACCAACATACATCTTGTCATTTACTAACATAAATCTTGTCATCTACAACCATTAACCCTGTCATTTACTAACATACATCTTGTCGTTTACTAACTTAAATCTTGCCACTTATAACCATTAACCCTGTCATTTACTAACACACATCTTGTCATTTACTAACATAAATCTTGTCATCAACAACCATTAACTCTGTCATTTACTAACATACATCTTGTCATTTTCTAACATAAATTTTGTCACTAACAACCATTAACCCTGTCATTTACTAACATAAATCTAGTCACGTACTAACATACACCTTGTTAGTTACTAACATACATCTTGTCATTTACTAACATACACCTTGTCTGTTACTAACATACATCTTGTCACTTACTAGCATGCATCTTGTCACTTACTAACATACATCTTGTCATTTACTAACATACACCTTGTCAGTTACTAACATACATCTTGTCATTTACTAACATACACCTTGTCTGTTACTAACATACATCTTGTCACTTACTAACATACATCTTGTCACTTACTAACATACATCTTGTCACTTACTAACATACATCTTGTCACTTATTAACATACATCTTGTCACTTACTAACATACATTTTGTCACTTACTAACATACATCTTGTCACTTACTAACATAAATCTTGTCACTTACTAACATACACCGTGTCACTTATTAACATACATCTTGTCACTTACTAACATACATCTTGTCACTTACTAACATACATCTTGTCACTTACTAACATACATCTTGTCACTTACTAACATACACCTTGTCACTTACTAACATACATCTTGTCACTTACTAACATACATCTTGTCACTTACTAACATACATCTTGTCACTTACTAACATACATCTTGTCACTTACTAACATACATCTTGACACTTACTAACATAAATCTTGTCACTTACTAACATACATCTTGTCACTTATTAACATACATCTTGTCACTTACTAACATAAATCATGTCACTTACTAACATACACCTTGTCACTTATTAACATACATCTTGTCACTTACTAACATACACCTTACCACTTACTAACATAAATCTTGTCATTTACTAACATAAATCTTGTCATGTATAACCATTAACCCTGTCATTTACTAACATACAGCTTGTCACTTACTAACATAAATCTTGTCATTTACAACCATTAACCTTGTCATTTACTAACATACGTCTTGTCACTTACTAACATACACCTTGTCACTTACTAACATACATCTTGTTACTTTCTAACATAAATCTTGTAATTTACAACCATTAACCTTGTCATTTACTAACATAAATCTTGTCATTTACACCCATTAACCCTGTCATTTACTAACATACATCTTGTCACTTACTAACATAAATCTTGTCATTTACAACCATTGACCCTGTCATTTACTAAAATAAATCTTGTCATTACACCCATTAACCCTGTCATTTACTAACATAAATCTTGTCACTTACTAAAATAAATCTTGTCACTTACTAACATACATTTTGTCACTTACTAACATACACCTTGTCACTTACAACCATTAACCGTGTCATTTACTAACATACATCTTGTCATTTACTAACATGCACCTTGTCACTTACAACCATTAACCTTGTCATTTACTAACATACATCTTGTCACTTACAACCATTAACCTTGTCATTTACTAACATACATCTTGTCACTTACTAACTTACACCTTGTCACTTCCTAACATACATCTTGTCACTTACTAACATACATCTTGTCACTTAACTAAATTAAATCTTGTCATTTACAACCATTAACTTTGTCACTTACTAACACCCATCTGATCATTTACTAACATACATCTTGTCACTTACGAACATACATCTTGAAACTTACTAACATACATCTTGTCATTTACTAAAATACATCTTGTCATTTACTAACATACAAGTTGTCACTTAGTAACATACATCTTGCCACTTACTAAAATAAATCTTGTCATTTACAACTATTAACCCTGTCATTTACTATCATACATCTTGTCACTTACTAACATACATCTTGTCACTTACTAACATACATCTTGTCACTTACTAAGATACATCTTGTCACTTACTAACATACATCTTGTCACTTAAAAACATACATCTTGTCACTTACTAACATACACCTTGTCACTTACTAACATAAGTCTTGTCACTTACAACCATTAACCCTGTCATTTACTAACATAAATCGTGTTACGTACTAACATACATCTTGTCATTTACTAACATACATCTTGTTATTTACGAACATAAATCTTGTCATTTACAACAATTAACCTTGTCATTTACTAATATACATCTTGCCACTTACTAACATACACCTTGTCATGTACTAACATACATCTTGTCACTTAATAACATAAATCGTGTCACTTACTAACATAAATCTTGTCATTTACAACCATTAACCTTGTCACTTACTAACATACACCTTGTCATGTACTAACATACATCTTGTCACTTACTAACATACATCTTGTCACTTACTAACATAAATCTTGTCATTTACAAGCACTAACCCTGTCACTTACTAACATACATCTTGTCACTTACTAACATACATCTTGTCACTTACTAACATACACCTTGTCACTTACTAACATAAATCTTGTCACTTACTAACATACACCTTGTCACTTACTAACATACATCTTGTCACTTACTAACATACATCTTGTCACTTACTAACATACATCTTGTCATTTACTAACATAAATCTTGTCATTTACAACCATTAACCCTGTCATTTACTAACATACAGCTTGTCACTTACTAACATACACCTTGTCACTTACTAACATACATCTTGACACTTACTAACATAAATCTTGTCACTTACTAACATACATCTTGTCACTTATTAACATACATCTTGTCACTTACTAACATAAATCATGTCACTTACTAACATACACCTTGTCACTTATTAACATACATCTTGTCACTTACTAACATACACCTTACCACTTACTAACATAAATCTTGTCATTTACTAACATAAATCTTGTCATGTATAACCATTAACCCTGTCATTTACTAACATACAGCTTGTCACTTACTAACATAAATCTTGTCATTTACAACCATTAACCTTGTCATTTACTAACATACGTCTTGTCACTTACTAACATACACCTTGTCACTTACTAACATACATCTTGTTACTTTCTAACATAAATCTTGTAATTTACAACCATTAACCTTGTCATTTACTAACATAAATCTTGTCATTTACACCCATTAACCCTGTCATTTACTAACATACATCTTGTCACTTACTAACATAAATCTTGTCATTTACAACCATTGACCCTGTCATTTACTAAAATAAATCTTGTCATTACACCCATTAACCCTGTCATTTACTAACATAAATCTTGTCACTTACTAAAATAAATCTTGTCACTTACTAACATACATTTTGTCACTTACTAACATACACCTTGTCACTTACAACCATTAACCGTGTCATTTACTAACATACATCTTGTCATTTACTAACATGCACCTTGTCACTTACAACCATTAACCTTGTCATTTACTAACATACATCTTGTCACTTACAACCATTAACCTTGTCATTTACTAACATACATCTTGTCACTTACTAACTTACACCTTGTCACTTCCTAACATACATCTTGTCACTTACTAACATACATCTTGTCACTTAACTAAATTAAATCTTGTCATTTACAACCATTAACTTTGTCACTTACTAACACCCATCTGATCATTTACTAACATACATCTTGTCACTTACGAACATACATCTTGAAACTTACTAACATACATCTTGTCATTTACTAAAATACATCTTGTCATTTACTAACATACAAGTTGTCACTTAGTAACATACATCTTGCCACTTACTAAAATAAATCTTGTCATTTACAACTATTAACCCTGTCATTTACTATCATACATCTTGTAACTTACTAACATACACCTTGTCACTTACATTAATTCATCTTGTCACTTACTAACATACATCTTGTCACTTACTAACATACATCTTGTCACTTACTAAGATACATCTTGTCACTTACTAACATACATCTTGTCACTTAAAAACATACATCTTGTCACTTACTAACATACACCTTGTCACTTACTAACATAAGTCTTGTCACTTACAACCATTAACCCTGTCATTTACTAACATAAATCGTGTTACGTACTAACATACATCTTGTCATTTACTAACATACATCTTGTTATTTACGAACATAAATCTTGTCATTTACAACAATTAACCTTGTCATTTACTAATATACATCTTGCCACTTACTAACATACACCTTGTCATGTACTAACATACATCTTGTCACTTAATAACATAAATCGTGTCACTTACTAACATAAATCTTGTCATTTACAACCATTAACCTTGTCACTTACTAACATACACCTTGTCATGTACTAACATACATCTTGTCACTTACTAACATACATCTTGTCACTTACTAACATAAATCTTGTCATTTACAAGCACTAACCCTGTCACTTACTAACATACATCTTGTCACTTACTAACATACATCTTGTCACTTACTAACATACACCTTGTCACTTACTAACATAAATCTTGTCACTTACTAACATACACCTTGTCACTTACTAACATACATCTTGTCACTTACTAACATACATCTTGTCACTTACTAACATACATCTTGTCATTTACTAACATAAATCTTGTCATTTACAACCATTAACCCTGTCATTTACTAACATACAGCTTGTCACTTACTAACATACACCTTGTCACTTACTAACATAAATCTTGTCATTTACTAACATAAATCTTGTCATTTACAACCATTAACCCTGTCATTTACTAACATACAGCTTGTCACTTACTAACATAAATTTTGTCACTTATAACCATTAACTTTATCATTTACTAACATACATCTTGTCACTAACTAACCTAAATCTTGTCATTTACAACCATTTACCCTGTCATTTACTAACATACACCATGTTACTTACTAACATACACCTTGTCACTTACTAACATAAATATGGTCAGTTACAACCATTAACCCTGTCATTTACTGACACAAATCTTGTCACTTACTAACATACATCTTGTCATTTACAACCATTTACCCTGTCATTTACTAACACAAATCTTGTCCCTTACTAACATAAATCTTGTCATTTACAACCATTAACCCTGTCATTTACTAACATAAATCTTGTCACTTACTAACATAAATCTTGTCATTTACAACCATTAACCCTGTCATTTACTAACATAAATCTTGTCACTTACTAACATAAATCTTGTCATTTACAACCATTAACCCTGTCATTTACTAACATAAATCTTGTCACTTACTAACATAAATCTTGTCATTTACAACCATTAACCCTGTCATTTACTAACATAAATCTTGTCACTTACTAACATAAATCTTGTCATTTACAATCATTAACCCTGTCATTTACTAACATAAATCTTGTCACTTACTAACATAAATCTTGTCATTTACAATCATTAACCCTGTCATTTACTAACATAAATCTTGTCACTTACTAACATAAATCTTGTCATTTACAATCATTAACCCTGTCATTTACTAACATAAATCTTGTCATTTACTAACATAAATCTTGTCATTTACAATCATTAACCCTGTCATTTACTAACATAAATCTTGTCACTTACTAACATAAATCTTGTCATTTACAATCATTAACCCTGTCATTTACTAACATAAATCTTGTCATTTACTAACATAAATCTTGTCATTTACAATCATTAACCCTGTCATTTACTAACATAAATCTTGTCACTTACTAACATAAATTTTGTCTAAAAAATTACTAAAAGGCATATCCTTGTATCCTCCCATCATTGTAGAAATAACCATTGCAGTCTTCCTATAAGAGGTAGATGATGTTTGGTCACCCCGTCTTAAATGGACACCAGATTTTCCTGGGAAGGCAGGGTGTCTGGCTTTATATCATCAAATGTGTCGTTGGTCATTGATAAACATGGCCCCTATCAACCCCCTGCTTTCCCATATTTTGTATTAAACGGGGGGTTTGATGACCAACAGAAAATTTGACGCTGATTGTGTCATCTTTCAAACAAACAGAAAATGTGACGCTGATGGTGCCATCTTTCAAACAAACAGAAAAACTCAAGACTCCGTACAAATAATGTGGTGAAAGCTGTCAGCGACTCACATCTAACAGTCGACGTTAGGACAAATAGACTAGAGCTATGTCATTATTCTACTTTACCTACTTTATGTTAATGTAAGCGACTCACATCTAGCAGTCGACGTTAGGACAAATAGACTAGAGCTAACTCATTATTCTACTTTACCTACTTTATGTTAATGTCAACGACTCACATCTAACAGTCGACGTTAGGACAAATAGACTAGAGCTATCTCATTATTCTACTTTACCTACTTTATGTTAATGTCAAGGACTCACATCTAACAGTCGACGTTAGGACAAATAGACTATATATATTTATAGAGCTATCTCATTATTCTACTTTACCTACTTTATGTTAATGTCAGCGACTCACATCTAACAGTCGACGTTTGGACAAATAGACTAGAGCTATCTCATTATTCTACTTCACCTACTCGCAGCGACATTAGCAACAAGAAACGTAATCAGCCATACATACCATTGGGGACCGAATAGGGAAAGCAGACCCGGACTTAACAAATGTGGAGCTCATGTTGAAGACGGATATAGTGGCATGAAAGACACCGTTGATTAAACAGAGGTATGATTTACATTAATGTTTACTTATCGTCTTTCAAAAGGCAAGAGAGAGAGAGAGAGAGAGAGAGAGAGAGAGTGAGTGAGTGAGTGAGTGAGTGAGTGAGTGAGTGAGTGAGTGAGTGAGTGAGTGAGTGAGTGAGTGAGTGAGTGAGTGAGTGAGTGAGAGAGAGTGAAAGAATGAGAGTGAGAGAGAGAGAGAGTGAGAAAGAGTGAGTGAGAGAGAGAGTGAAAGATAGTTAACGAGAGAGTGAGTGAGAGAGAGATTGAGTGAGAGAGTGAAAGAGAGTGAGAGAAAGAGTGAGAGAGAGAGAGAGAGAGTGAGTGAGTGAGTGAGTGAGTGAGTGAGTGAGTGAGAGTGGGAGAGAGTGTGAGAGAGTGTGTGAGAGTGAGTGAGTGAGTGAGGGAAAGTGAGAGAGAGAGAGAAAAATAAATCGTGCGAAAGCAAGCAAAGTAGAAAATGGTCTTGTCTCATAACTTCATGAATGACGTTTTAACCTATTGTTGTTTGCTCCTTTTCCTCGTTCGCCTTTGTAAAGACGTTTAAGAGGGGGCGTCGTTGTGCTGCGTCGTGGCTTACAACAACCTGTATTATCAGCGCCGTTCTAATCCAATACATCCGACTTTAAAATGGTATGTTTGGGTACCGTGTTGCTATCCCTGATCGAGCGCCTCACCCCCCCCCCCCGACCCCGACACCCCCCCCCAATCCCAAATTCACTTAGCAGAAATATTAGTTAGTGTGTTCCCATAGCAACCATATTGTGGTAGAGTAGGATCGTGATAAGTTTCTTTTTTTCGATCACTAATTCTGACGCAAGCGGCCAGCTATGGATCGCTGGCCGCTATCTGCCCAGGCAGGTGCTGTCATACGTCTTATATGCTGTCAAAACGTCGAGACCGCGTGGGAGGTATTTAAAACACGTCACGACCTTCTTTACGTCACGTGACCATCCTTGTTCATTATATCATGTCAAGGGATAAATAATCTCTGGTGTTAACACAACAATGACAAGTTTTTAACTAAAAAGTTAACGAAAATAGGTGTACATTATGTTTGATAAGAAATATCTCAAACTAGACATGAAGCCTGTTTGAGAATAAATAAGGGTTAATCATCATGTGCCATATCGGTTGGCGTAGGTGATCATCTCCTTCCATAACCCTCTATCCACTGTGCATCGTATCAATTCTGTTGGCTGTTTTCCATGCCGTAATAAAATGCTATCCAGTATTTTCTCTCTTTGTCGTCCACGATCTCTCTTTCCCTGTATTTTGCTAGTTGTAACCAAGTATTCCAACTTTCCTCTACTCATTTTGTGCCCGACAAATGTTGATTGTTTCTTTCTGATTCGTTCGTTCGCTTTCGTCAGCTTTTGACCTCTGACGAAGTCCCACCCACTCAATTTGTGGGACTGAATTTTGCGTGTAAAGTCTGTTTTATCCCATTACAGGATGCCCCTCGCCATGCAGGCAGATTTACTCCGACTTCAGAGGTACTAATTTTTAGGGAATTAGTAAAACCCAGGTGTCCTCGCCAGGGTACGAATACCGGCTGTTGCCGTGGTAAGCCAACCGCCTATCGATTGCGCTAACCGGACACCCTTTCTTTCTGATGTTTCTTATGAGCTCCATTTTTGTGTTGGCCTCTTTGAGAATGTCTTCGTTGGTTTTTTTTTAATCTGTAAATTCGCTCCCATTTATATGGCGTTATTGTTAGAAAATCAGTTTAAAATAAAATAAAAAAATAAAGTTTTGCAAAATAAGATAAAACACTCACTTCCCCACCATCACTAACGTGCCAGATTACCTTTATCCTTTAATATTTATCCTTCTTCTCCCCAGTTTAATTTACCTTTCAGCGTCGAGGGGAGAGTTAGTTTACAATATTGTGCACTTAGTTGACTTCTTCTACTGTGACCTTTCTGAATGTTTCTAGTATTTGCCTGTATCCATCTCGATCGTTAATAATATACGTATTTGCTATTATAAAATAGTATTATTATACAGTATAATAGTAGTATACAATGGCATTTAGGACCTCTGAATGTGCGTTCAAACGCGCATAAATCCTTATATAAATAGTCTACACGCAGATCAACGCACATTTTTTGGTGCGGTTTTTCCTTATATGAGAGTCTTCATTTTTTCTTATATGAGAGTCTACCCGCCCATTTTGGTTCCGGTGACCTCTCGGTTGACCTCTCGTTGACCTCTCGGTTGACCTCTCGTTGTGAAGGCGTCGAAACGCACCTAATTCCTTATATAAATAGTCTACACGCGCATCAACGCACATTTTTTCCTTATATGAGAGTCTTCATTTGTTCCTTATATGAGAGTCTACCCGCCCATTTTTGTTCCGGTCGTGGTGACCTCTCGTGGTGGTGTTGTGGTGACCTCCCGCTGCGGTGGTGAAGGGGCGGTGGTGGTATCATAACTTTCTCATTCTTTGTACTTTCAATCGTGCCGTAACTTTCATAAATCTATTCTTTCTTTATACTCTCAGGCAATAAAAACAGTGACAAGTTTATTTATTGTTTTAAAAACTTCCTTTAGAATTAAAGGTAACAACTTAGGCCGTTACACACGCTACACGAAGGCGCATTACCGAACTTAGTAACTACACGCGAAACACCGCGTTAATTAAGCGAGATCAAAGACCTCGGTAGACGCGCAGCGAAGACGCGCAGCGAAGACGCGCAGCGAGGGGCCGCGTTTAACGTTAAGCGAGATCAAAGAGTTCCCGTAGACGGTCAGCAAGAGCAAAGGATAATGCTGTAGACCTCCCGCGAGATCAAAGAATCCGCCTCCTGTATGAACATCAAAGGATTATCTAAAGTTTACACTTGACCACACTAATAAATTTATCGGCTAGCCGGTAAGGCGTGACACCGAAGAGACTGGCCAGGAGTGCTTTTTTAATGACTTTTTATCATCTGAAGATTAGAATACCACCTATCAGGGGAATTATACTGGGCGGTTGTTTTAATGTGAGATGTTTAGGGGAAATTAACAGTGACAAGTTTATTTATTGTTTTATTCGTATATATCCCACAATAGATAACACAGGGGTAGACAATAATGTAGTCTTTAACTATTGTACATTATAGACAAGTATAATACATAAGAAACAAAGTAGTTTATTTACAAGAAGTAATACATGATACTGTTAAATTGCTAAAGGGGCGGTGGTCACGTTGTTCAGAATGGACCTGTCACTTGATGGGGTGAGGTAGTACGTTGGAAGTTGTAGTAGTAGGTTAGAAGTTGGCGTGTAATAGAAGTAGTAGGTAGTCGGATGTGGAAGTTGTAGTTGTAGAGGTAGCTGGTTGTGGAGGTAGTTGATAGTAGAAGTTGTAGTAGTGAAAGTTGTAGTAGAGCAGGGGACGACGTTCAAATTAACAGACGACGACTTTTATTCGATTGACTCAACAAGCAAAGACCAAAACGTTACTCCCAAACCCACGAAAGCTTAGACTTTGGAGTTCTATATCTTTAGCACTTCAATGAATAACAGACAACAGTAATGGTGAACCTTACAGATAAGAAAACTTAGTTCCAAACCCCAAAATTTCGTCTCATAACTAAAAAAGTTGAACTCAAAACATTAAAAAATCTAGGTCCAAAGTCAAAAATAGTTAGACACGGTAGGGCAAAAGGGCATATTCTTTCCAACCAATACTCCCTATTCTTCTACACATCTGCATCTCGAAGCCTTCGAATTTATATTCAATGTTTGGCTACTGACTATATTTTGCGCCGATTGCTCAGAGTCGATTCTATATTCAACCACTGAACTCTCTGTCGATGTAGTAGACACGTATGTCATGTCATTGTAACAGTCATGTCAATGTAACAGTCATTTCGTTGTAATAGTCATCTCGTTGTAACAGTCACGTATGTCATGTCATTGTAACAGTCATGTCAATGTAACAGTCATTTCGTTGTAATAGTCATCTCGTTGTAACAGTCACGTATGCCATGTCGTTTTATCAGAGACGTATGGTATGTCGTGATGGATGAATGTAGGTTGTCGACTGTGCCATGATGGATGAATGTAGGTTGTCGACGGTGCCATGATGGATGATGTAGGTTGTCGACTGTGCCATGATGCTTGTATGTAGATTGTCTAGTGTCGCATGATGGCTGTTGTAGGTTGTCTAGTGTCGGGATGGCTGAATGTAGGTTCTGTCTAGTGTGTCGTGATGAGTGTATGTAGATTGTCTAGTGTGCCATGATGGTTGTATGTAATTGTCGAGTATGCTCCAACAAATCACCGCGCCATTTAAACTTCTTTGAACGCAATGGACACAGATGTTCACCAGAAGAAACCTCATTATGAGAAACCGTCTGGAGAAAATCCAATAACCCTTTCGTCAACCATATTTAACATACCTAGTTAAACTTCAATCTCAACAATACTTAGCATGCCTACTTTAAAAACATCGATACAATTGAATAACCTTTCATCGATAAGCCTTAACGTACTTTAAGAGAAAATATTCCAACTTACAGTGTAAAATATAATGTCATTCCGATAGACTGAACACTAGTATGAACTTCCTTGAAACAACCAAACTTATAACACGAAAGCCCTGAAGGGTCTAGTTTAAATATAAATTGGTAACAAATGAATACATTATCCAATCAGAGAGTGACTATGCCAACATCGACTGATATCTGGATTAACCATTCAGAAAAGAGCATTAACATTGGAGGCGGAGCAAAGTTATGACTGACATCTGTATTATAACCATTCAGAAAAGAGCATTAACATGGGAGGCGGAGCAAAGAAATGGCTGACATCTGTATTATAACCAGTCAGAAAAGAGCATTACTATGAACGGCAGAGTGATTAACCAATCATAGAAGAGCGTAACTTTGAAAACGGTTCCAGTTCCATCTTAAGGTAAATGAATTGGTCGGGTTCTCAGCGAGGATCGTGGGCGTTTCTGGTCCATAGAATGTGTTTGGATAAACTTATGAAGGAGTTTATGTTCCTGGGGGTTGATATTATTCATACATAGGATAAGGCGTGTAAGAAACATTCCAAGTTTTATAAAGCGATGGCTAACCTAGTATATACATGATCGGAGAGAAATGAGGTGTTATTTACTGGAATAATTCAGAGAGTCGGTGGTCATGATATCTACGCCACGTTTGTAACCATCGTTATCGAAATACTTTCAGATCGAATTCGCAATTTCGGTCGTCTTGTTGTTCTATTTACCCTCGCCTATCGATTAGTTAAGAATCATGTTAAAGACATGCTCGACTCTGATTCCGACATTTGTACTTTAGAAACGGACTTTGGTACTTGGACCGGTGGTATCATCGGAAGAGAATTTGGAGAGTGGTTACTAAAAGAAGGTGGTTTGGAAAATTTTCTAGACCTCTCTAACGAAGAAGCTACAACACTGTGGACTCTACTTCACAACAGCCTTTGGTCTTTAAGAGCTTTACCTAGAAATGTTTATCTGTGAGTTTATATATTTTCCCTAATAAAAGTTTGGTAACCCCACAGCATTTGTTACTGCCTTACAATATTGTTTACCAGGTCACGACACCCTCTCGCACAGATGCTGAGGGTTGTCCTGTAGTAGGCCTGCGATTGTAATAAGAATGGTTTGCTCCAGCTTTGAAATCTGAAATTTTCACAAAAAGAGATGGTGTTACTCAGTTCCCCTATAATGGGGATGTTGAGTTACTAAAAATAGATTCTGATCTCTGATGCAATACCTGATTAGTTACTAAAAATAGAATGTGACCTATGATCCAATAACAGAATACTCATTGTACTGGTGACCAATTGAGACTGTATGTACTCATTCACCCAATACTCTCACATCAACATGGAAAAGTAAACTCCCAGTCATAGAAAAGTATGTTGTCACGATAGGTGTGTCAATAACAAGGAATAAAAATCATTAAAGACATCCTAATTAAGTTGTGAAATTTTGGTGGTTGAGAGATAAATCTGAAGATAAGCACATCAAACTATAAGAACAAGGAAACAATCGTATATTACACACTCTTAGAGCCAGTGTTAAGTTAACACGTATTTAGTTAAAATAGAAGGTTATAAATTGAGTAGAGGTAAACTTATACCTTATGGCTAATCTACTTTTTCGAATAAACTCAAGTTCAGAAGAGGAAGACAGTGATGAAGATAGTGATTTGTCAATGAGCACGCAAACCACGACAATATGGCCTAGTGGTAATTTTAATAATGGTTTAACTTTAGACTCAATTTTCAAAAAAGACAAATATACTTGAAAGGTTTTTAAACTCTAGTGAAACCTCTGACACCTACATCACCGGCTCTCAAAATCAGGGAGCTGGAAGACTGGAGATTCCAACTGAAATAATTAACAACCACTCCTCGACTGGTAATAGAGATATACAAATCTTTGAACATGATATTTATTTTGAACAAATTAACGCGACGTGGAACGAACAATACGCTTGCAGCCAGCAAGGTGATACACTAACCGATAGAGCTACCAAGGTAAGTAATTGCTTTGGAGTCGAGTTTACCTTTTGATTTTGATATTCTCTGTTTCTTCTTCGTTATCTTTATTACTGGGTTATTACACAACTAGTAGAGACATTATCTTTATTGATGATGATAAATAGTAAATTTCCACATGTAATGAAAATTTTGAAACTAGTTGCTAGTAATGATTGACGTTATAGTAAAGGAAACCGAAAAAATAAAGGATTCATCGTTAATACCATAAAGAAGTAACTGTAACATCAAAGAAAACGACAAGTGGAATAATATTAATACTGGTAAATCTTTTGACGTATTATCCTCTGGAGGTGGAGTAGAGTAAATTTTACGTAGAAGCAGGTTTTACTTACCCAAGAGACTCATGGACAATAGGTTACTAGGTGGGAAGTGAAAGAGATATCCAATACTTGGATGTTGTGACTTGTAATGAGAACCGCTGTAATAACTTGTACCAACTTGAAAACGTGAGGGGTGAAAAGACAGAGGGAAACAAAGAGAAATGACATCAGCTACAGCGTTGTGCAGAGATATTTTATTATAAAGTGTTTTTCATTTAGAAGTTTTTGCTGGCTTTTAAACCTAAATTGTCTCGTTTTATTCTAGGTTCATTTTTGTGAAGAAACGATTGTTTTAACAATCCACGATGATGAAAATGACGAACCCAATTATTCTTGGCAGCAGTTTTCTATAGACAAGGAGCGCTTCATAAACCGTATACAAGAATGTGGCAAAATTATTTCCCCCATCCTAGCTATTGATCACAGAACCAAGATTCTAAAAAGTATTTCAGAAGTAATAGAAACTAAAGTTTAGTTGATATTTTACTTGTCAAGCCCAATCCTGTGTTCACAAAAACACTTCCCTCTAATGAACATAACATGCTATACTCGAGTTTGTCTCCAACTTGTCAGTGTAGGCCCCGCCCTCTGGATCATCATTTGTTTTGATGACTCCATGGATACATCGGCCTCGTGGGACAAACTTCCCTCCGGATTCATCAAAGATGGCCGCTCTCTGAACATGTCTCATCACGTCCAATGACGTATTGCATCAGTTACTATAAATAGAACGTATTCCATTGGTTACTATAAATAGACTGGCCACGCCCCCTTGTTACAGGGTATAAAGGGCAGCCGTTCTCAGTGCTGCTACATACAGAAAGTCAGAGCCCTGCTACCAAGTCGTGTGCTTTTTAGAACGGAGTCCGTTAGAATGGATATGTGTGATTCCGCTGTTAATGTTGACTGTGATGGTGCTTTTTTCTATGCCGCTCGTAATGGCGAGTATGTAAAACCTCTACAGAAGAATGGTTTGAAGGCTGTCTCAGTTTCGAGATATCGAGCAAAGACTTTAATTCATCTTAGAAAATACGATGGCAAAACGGGGTTGAAATTCCCAACATGTTACGGTATACCACTAACACAGCCTGAATTTGAGACTTTAGTGGCTCTGAAGTCTACGATTCTCTCAGAGTGTGACACACTACAAGTAGCCACAGGTGATGGGTCTACGATTCTCTCAGCTGAGTGTGACAGTATACAAGCAACCACTGATGGAGCTTCTACATTTCGCTCAGACTATGCCCGAGAACAAACGACCAATGAGGGTGAGTGGTCGATCGCTGCTCCTCCCGTTTATGACGACTTCCAGTATCAACAGAGTGACCTTTCGACTGTTCTCACAGACACAGCTCACAAACGAATTGATCCCCGTTCGATCACTAATATAACTGATGGATCTTATGCTATTAAGAACAATAAACAAAATTGTGTTAAATTTTGCGATCCTTGTGTATTTAAAAAAACCACGTGGGAGACCACGTAAACTTGTAATTTAAGCATTAAACACATGACTATGTTGTTATATGTGTACTTTTTCAGATGATTTGTATCCATATTTGCACTATTTAAAGCATCGTTATAATTTGAACGTGTAACATGTGTTGTCTAGTTTTATTGTGAAAATAAACATTATAAAAAGATCATATTTGTTTGTTTTTATTTGACTTATTTTAATTTTAATGAGTTTATTCGAAAAAGTAGATGAGCCATAAGGTATAAGTTTACCTCTACTCAATTTATAACCTTCTATTTTAACTAAATACGTGTTAACTTAACACTGGCTCTAAGAGTGTGTAATATACGATTGTTTCCTTGTTCTTATAGTTTGATGTGCTTATCTTCAGATTTATCTCTCAACCACCAAAATTTCACAACTTAATTAGGATGTCTTTAATGATTTTTATTCCTTGTTATTGACACACCTATCGTGACAACATACTTTTCTATGACTGGGAGTTTACTTTTCCATGTTGATGTGAGAGTATTGGGTGAATGAGTACATACAGTCTCAATTGGTCACCAGTACAATGAGTATTCTGTTATTGGATCATAGGTCACATTCTATTTTTAGTAACTAATCAGGTATTGCATCAGAGATCAGAATCTATTTTTAGTAACTCAACATCCCCATTATAGGGGAACTGAGTAACACCATCTCTTTTTGTGAAAATTTCAGATTTCAAAGCTGGAGCAAACCATTCTTATTACAATCGCAGGCCTACTACAGGACAACCCTCAGCATCTGTGCGAGAGGGTGTCGTGACCTGGTAAACAATATTGTAAGGCAGTAACAAATGCTGTGGGGGTTACCAAACTTTTATTAGGGAAAATATATAAACTCACAGATAAACATTTCTAGGTAAAGCTCTTAAAGACCAAAGGCTGTTGTGAAGTAGAGTCCACAGTGTTGTAGCTTCTTCGTTAGAGAGGTCTAGAAAATTTTCCAAACCACCTTCTTTTAGTAACCACTCTCCAAATTCTCTTCCGATGATACCACCGGTCCAAGTACCAAAGTCCGTTTCTAAAGTACAAATGTCGGAATCAGAGTCGAACATGTCTTTAACATGATTCTTAACTAATCGATAGGCGAGGGTAAATAGAACAACAAGACGACCGAAATTGCGAATTCGATCTGAAAGTATTTCGATAACGATGGTTACAAACGTGGCGTAGATATCATGACCACCGACTCTCTGAATTATTCCAGTAAATAACACCTCATTTCTCTCCGATCATGTATATACTAGGTTAGCCATCGCTTTATAAAACTTGGAATGTTTCTTACACGCCTTATCCTATGTATGAATAATATCAACCCCCAGGAACATAAACTCCTTCATAAGTTTATCCAAACACATTCTATGGACCAGAAACGCCCACGATCCTCGCTGAGAACCCGACCAATTCATTTACCTTAAGATGGAACTGGAACCGTTTTCAAAGTTACGCTCTTCTATGATTGGTTAATCACTCTGCCGTTCATAGTAATGCTCTTTTCTGACTGGTTATAATACAGATGTCAGCCATTTCTTTGCTCCGCCTCCCATGTTAATGCTTTTTTCTGAATGGTTATAATACAGATGTCAGTCATAACTTTGCTCCGCCTCCAATGTTAATGCTCTTTTCTGAATGGTTAATCCAGATATCAGTCGATGTTGGCATAGTCACTCTCTGATTGGATAATGTATTCATTTGTTACCAATTTATATTTAAACTAGACCCTTCAGGGCTTTCGTGTTATAAGTTTGGTTGTTTCAAGGAAGTTCATACTAGTGTTCAGTCTATCGGAATGACATTATATTTTACACTGTAAGTTGGAATATTTTCTCTTAAAGTACGTTAAGGCTTATCGATAAAAGGTTATTCAATTGTATCGATGTTTTTAAAGTAGGCATGCTAAGTATTGTTGAGATTGAAGTTTAACTAGGTATGTTAAATATGGTTGACGAAAGGGTTATTGGATTTTCTCCAGACGGTTTCTCATAATGAGGTTTCTTCTGGTGAACATCTGTGTCCATTGCGTTCAAAGAAGTTTAAATGGCGCGGTGATTTGTTGGAGCATACTCGACAATTACATACAACCATCATGGCACACTAGACAATCTACATACACTCATCACGACACACTAGACAGAACCTACATTCAGCCATCCCGACACTAGACAACCTACAACAGCCATCATGCGACACTAGACAATCTACATACAAGCATCATGGCACAGTCGACAACCTACATCATCCATCATGGCACCGTCGACAACCTACATTCATCCATCATGGCACAGTCGACAACATACATTCATCCATCACGACATACCATAAGTCTCTGATAAAACGACATGACATACGTGACTGTTACAACGAGATGACTATTACAACGAAATGACTGTTACATTGACATGACTGTTACAATGACATGACATACGTGTCTACTACATCGACATGACTGATACAACGGCATGGCTATTACAACGACATACCATACGTCTCTGATAAAACGACATGACATACGTGACTGTTACAACGAGATGACTATTACAACGAAATGACTGTTACATTGACATGACTGTTACAATGACATGACATACGTGACTGTTATAACGAGATGACTATTACAACGAAATGACTGTTACATTGACATGACTGTTACAATGACATGACATACGTGTCTACTACATCGACAGAGAGTTCAGTGGTTGAATATAGAATCGACTCTGAGCAATCGGCGCAAAATATAGTCAGTAGCCAAACATTGAATATAAATTCGAAGGCTTCGAGATGCAGATGTGTAGAAGAATAGGGAGTATTGGTTGGAAAGAATATGCCCTTTTGCCCTACCGTGTCTAACTATTTTTGACTTTGGACCTAGATTTTTTAATGTTTTGAGTTCAACTTTTTTAGTTATGAGACGAAATTTTGGGGTTTGGAACTAAGTTTTCTTATCTGTAAGGTTCGCCATTACTGTTGTCTGTTATTCATTGAAGTGCTAAAGATATAGAACTCCAAAGTCTAAGCTTTCGTGGGTTTGGGAGTAACGTTTTGGTCTTTGCTTGTTGAGTCAATCGAATAAAAGTCGTCGTCTGTTAATTTGAACGTCGTCCCCTGCTCTACTACAACTTTCACTACTACAACTTCTACTATCAACTACCTCCACAACCAGCTACCTCTACAACTACAACTTCCACATCCGACTACCTACTACTTCTATTACACGCCAACTTCTAACCTACTACTACAACTTCCAACGTACTACCTCACCCCATCAAGTGACAGGTCCATTCTGAACAACGTGACCACCGCCCCTTTAGCAATTTAACAGTATCATGTATTACTTCTTGTAAATAAACTACTTTGTTTCTTATGTATTATACTTGTCTATAATGTACAATAGTTAAAGACTACATTATTGTCTACCCCTGTGTTATCTATTGTGGGATATATACGAATAAAACAATAAATAAATAAACTTGTCACTGTTAATTTCCCCTAAACATCTCACATTAAAACAACCGCCCAGTATAATTCCCCTGATAGGTGGTATTCTAATCTTCAGATGATAAAAAGTCATTAAAAAAGCACTCCTGGCCAGTCTCTTCGGTGTCACGCCTTACCGGCTAGCCGATAAATTTATTAGTGTGGTCAAGTGTAAACTTTAGATAATCCTTTGATGTTCATACGGGAGGCGGATTCTTTGATCTCGCGGGAGGTCTACAGCATTATCCTTTGCTCTTGCTGACCGTCTACGGGAACTCTTTGATCTCGCTTAACGTTAAACGCGGCCCCTCGCTGCGCGTCTTCGCTGCGCGTCCACCGAGCTCTTTGATCTCGCTTAATTAACGCGGTGTTTCGCGTGTAGTTACTAAGTTCGGTAATGCGCCTTCGTGTAGCGTGTGTAACGGCCTAAGTTGTTACCTTTAATTCTAAAGGAAGTTTTTAAAACAATAAATAAACTTGTCACTGTTTTTATTGCCTGAGAGTATAAAGAAAGAATAGATTTATGAAAGTTACGGCACGATTGAAAGTACAAAGAATGAGAAAGTTATGATACCACCACCGCCCCTTCACCACCGCAGCGGGAGGTCACCACAACACCACCACGAGAGGTCACCACGACCGGAACAAAAATGGGCGGGTAGACTCTCATATAAGGAACAAATGAAGACTCTCATATAAGGAAAAAATGTGCGTTGATGCGCGTGTAGACTATTTATATAAGGAATTAGGTGCGTTTCGACGCCTTCACAACGAGAGGTCAACCGAGAGGTCAACGAGAGGTCAACCGAGAGGTCACCGGAACCAAAATGGGCGGGTAGACTCTCATATAAGAAAAAATGAAGACTCTCATATAAGGAAAAACCGCACCAAAAAATGTGCGTTGATCTGCGTGTAGACTATTTATATAAGGATTTATGCGCGTTTGAACGCACATTCAGGGGTCCTAAATGCCATTGTATACTACTTATAATACCATAGTAATAATCATCATCATCAAATACCGTGCCTCCTGGCATCGGGATCCACACATTTCTGCCTCTGCAGTTTATCAGTTCTTTTATTCACTTCTTTCCAAACCTCTCTCTTAAAATGTAGTATGTCGTTACTCTCTGCTTCCCTCTGTCTATTTTTCTTCGATTTTTCAAGGAACATAATGTATTCCACCTGTTCCTTCCTTATAACGTGGCCAGAATTCCAGGAACATAATGTATTCCAGCTGTTCCTTTCTCATAACGTGGCTAGAATTCCAGGAGCCTAATGTATTCCAGTTGCCCCTTTCTCATAACGTGGGCAGAAAACGATGATTTATATCTCCAGAAGTTGATGGATATAAGTTTTCCTTTTACTTTGACCTTCTTTACAACGTTTCAATTACGCCATTCAACTGTCCTAGGGCACCTCCAACGATTATTTCCCTGTGCGTTGTCCAGACTGTCCAATATTAGCTTCCATATATCAAGACTTAACATTATAATAAAGGGTGCATTTTTCTCATTGACAAAAGGAGGTTGCATAATACTTTCTTCATTCTTTTGAGTGCAGCTATTGCCTCAGCTATTCTGCACTAGAACTCTGTAGCAATGGTTCATCGTATATCCCTAGACCGGCCGTACGCTAATCTTACGGTCTGTTGTTTGATGTGCGACGGGGATAATCTGACGACTAACTGTGTGTCTATATGTTCGGAATTGGAGCCAACAACGATGGCATAACATCATCAAGCGCTATATATTTTTTTTAAATATGACAATCATCATTTTCAAGAGGACGTGAACTTCCGGCATATGGTGGATAGGCGACGGGAACAATTGAAGGCTATGCATGAAAAGTGTTCCTTGTTGCAGTTTCCTCATGAAACTGTATTCGAAGTCCGGCTTGCAGGAGCTACTGAGTTAAGTGCTCTGTGCACACCGTGAGCTGTGTCTCATCCGTTTTGATCATGTTTCGATAGACCGATTGTTTACGATGAATGATGATATCGTATGACAGGGAACAGTTGGCTGTGTTAACTTTATGCGCGGTTTCGCCTTATGTCTTTTGGTTTGTGCTGAGACTGATACGATGGGGACTACAGTTACCTTTCTGTGTTTGGGAAATAAGATATTAATTCGGATGATTACGCTGGCACGAGCGGTTGAGCAGTTATGGATTTTAACTCGTTTTCAGTGATACCGGGGCCTTCCATAACCAAATAACCAAACCAACTTTTGCCTAACACGTTGTTTAACAATGTCAAATGCTTTGGCGCAGTCTGTAAAGCATAAGTACATATCTGTGTTCACATCTATTGCTCTTTCTGCTCCTACTAATCTAGGTAGGATTAGTACCTAATGATATGTATGATATATGAATCATCGTTCGTCCTTTTACCTCCAACAAATCCGTTCTATTCGTCTCTAATTCCTGGTTGGGGGACTGGTTGGTCTCGAGGCAAAACGCCGACCTCGAGACAGAGAGGTTGAGGGTTCAAATCCCGGCTACACCGGTTGGGATTTTTATTTATGATTTCTCTCTGCGGCAACCACCCTGGTCTCAGTAGCGAGGCCCGGCTTGAAAAGTTAATTACTCATCGACGGAAAAAAAATATGAGTACCTCCGAAGTCGGAGTTATCTGCTTGTGCGGCGAGGGACCTCTGTGCACACGGCTGCCAGAGAAAAATGGATTAGCACGCGAAATGCAGTTCCTAGTCTCTAGGGACTTCGTCAGAGGTAAAAGCTGGCGAACGGAAAAAAAAAAAATTTCTAGTTTAATTTCATGTATCTACTCTTTGCATGATGGTTCTTAGTAACATTTTGGTCACGTAATCTATGCGAATTATTATGAGATGACCCTCACATTCTGTCGGACTATGTTTCTTTGGTAGAGCTATGATTATAGATGTGAGTAGATCCTACGCCGAGAACTTAAAGCACTGCATTTCAATCTCTTTGTATCTCTGGTTTGACTACGCTTTTTTTTCAAGCTTCATTATATTTGTTTCATATTTCTCGATTCAGTATTTTATATTAATCTTTGTCTTATTTACTCTAATATTCCCAACAGTATGTCCATCAACTATAGAATGTGAGTTGCCATCTATTTCTTACTTGTCATTTTTTTACCAATGCTGGTAAACTTTATTCTGATGTTTTTTGCATTGATTTCTTCTGTAATGTTCAATGTCCGTCTATACTTAACATTTTCGCTATGGCATTGTGTCTGTTCTGAATTGTGATCATAAGATATCATATTAATTGAAGATCTATTTAAATCAGTCGGGCAGGTACATAAGACGTATAGCCCAACATATTTTAAAAAATATATAATTAATTTGATGTTATATGCGACCCTTTTTGTTGTTTTTAATTCATATACCAGTTGTAGGAAAACTAACAATAAAAATTTTTTAACAAGTTAAGGAGCAATTTATTATAGTTAATTTTTATATTAATAGTTGCGATATGTCGTGTCGGTTAATGTGATATAAGCCTATTCTAAAACTTGGACTAGAAGAGAAAACAGACTACAATAAATAGCCTCCAGAAATATATACCTTTTAATAAACCAAACAGATAATTAAAATCTGTACATAACTCACCTCCAAAGGCAATGTGAACCTGCTGCGGTGACAGATTATAATCGGCAAAAGTTAAGGCAAAGAAACAAACCACAAAAACTGTTCCAACACCCGCCTTCATCTTGGGTTACCTTCTCAGACAAACGTTGTTGATTCTCTGAAAACTGGTTTGGTTGTCCTTGGCCTCTGAACACCTTTGTGCGTACTGGCGTTTTTATATCGATGGATGGCATTGTAACATTTCGAATGAAATAACAAGTTGGGCGAGAAAAGGACAAAGGTCGAACAAAAACAAAGAAACAAAAAAAAAAAAACAGCTTTCGGTGTTGATTAGACACGCGGAAGACCGATATACAAAATCACCAGTGAACCGTTCATCGAGTCACCAGTGTACTTTCCCGCTAGACCAAAAGTGGCTGCGTGGCTGATAAGTAATAATCTTATTTTATTGCATTAGTGACAATTAAAATGTTTAGTCATCTGACGGCGACGCACGTACTAAAGACCAACCTTCCACTTCTTCTTTTTATTTTAATTTCCTTCCGCATTTGCCTTTCAGCGTCATGGGCAGATATAATTTACGGTCTTTTTCTTATCAACCTTCTGTGTTATAATAAAATATATATGGCCCTTTTCGTCTTGTCAGACGGTCTAGTGGAGGCTATTGCGTATTTTTTTAGGTATTGTTTTTGCCGAACAGCTTCTCTCGTGGCTAATTCTACCAATGTTTGACAAACACACGCGGTCACATAATGAACAGGTCAGGCTCGCTGATCCACAGGGTTTACCATCCTTTTTCATGAGTCTCTTCTCTTCAAAGTCCTGTCTTAGCACAGTCTCAAACGTTGTTATACCGTTCCTTATACATGCTCTCCATGATGTGCGATCACTTGCCAGATGTTGCCAGTCGTTTTCACAGATGGAGAAGTCTTTCAGAGATGATTTGCAGATATCTCTATATCGTAGTTTAGGTCTGCCGATTTGTCTTTTTCCGTGTTTTAGCTCACCATATAGTATTTGCCTAGGAATGCGTTTTTCTTCCATCCGTTGGACATGCCCCAGCCATCTTAGCCTTCGACTTCTGAGCATCGTCATGATTGTTAGGGTCTTAGCACGTTGCAGGACAGTTAAGTTGGTTATTTTGTCTTGCCATTTGATGTGCATTATAAATTAATTATAATAAAATGTTCAATAGTTATTGTAGCTGTTTAACCCGAAAGTACTAAGTCAGTGATTAGCGCATTGTTAAGTGTGAACGTGGGTTCAAATCCAGTCTAATACTCTCATGTTGACTAATCAGAAAGCAGTTCCTGGCTGCTCACTTTGGGGGAGGTTAATAATAACGAAACAGAACATCGATAGTCCTACTCCTGAGCCGATAATATTCTCTATTCAGATTTCTTTGGTTGCTTGAGAGAAGAGACTTGTCGTTGGCATATCTTAATTCTTGTCAGTCTAGTCCTGCGATCCTGAATGGATGAGGTGTTCTTATTTTGGGTCTTCTCATTTTATCCATAAATCTTTTAGATCATATATTCAACAATTAGAGAGAAATTACATGTCCCTGTCTAACTCATTGCTCTATTTTTTTTCTATTATTACAATAGAGAGACTCCATAAATATATATATATATATATTTATATCTTCTTCCTCTTCTTCTTCTTTTCTCTTTCACTGATACCTAAAAGGTGTCGTGGTTTATATTATTTGTCGTTCTTGAGCTGCTCGAATTGTCTGAATTAGTGATTTTCCTTTGTTGTTACATGTCTCTGTCACTGCATCTATCCATCTTCTTCTGGGTCTTCCTCTTGGTCTTTTTCCATGCATTCTCGAGAAGAACGCCCTTGATGGTGATTGGTGAGGATTCCTTCTGACCAGGTGGCCGAACCATTTAAGTTGTTGTTGTTCTATATATTCTTGGCAGGGTTTTGTTCCTACCATTTTTCTTATGGTTTCATTTGGTATTCTATCTCTTCTTGTGTTGTTTGTTACTTTTCTCAAGCATCGCATCTCACATGTATTGATCTTTCTTAAATGTGATTTAGAAAGGGTCCATGTTTGACTTTCATAGCACAAAGTTGGTATGAAGATGCTATTTATCATTTGTTGTTTAGCTGGCATAGAAATGTTTGGATGTCTTAACAATGGTGAAAGCTGGTATGTGACAGCATTTGCTTTTTGTATTCTCATGTCAATTTCTCTGTCTAGTTTTCCATCTTCTGTGAACATTGCGTCTAAATACTTGAATTCCTCTACTTGTTTTATTTCTTTGTCTTTGATCTTGATGTTTAATGGGTGTCTCAATTTGCTTATTCTTATAGCCCCTGTTTATATATATATATCAAACAGATAATTAAAAAAACATTATGATTGGACATAACTCACCTCCAAAAGCAATGTGAACCTGTTGCGGCGACAGATCATAATCGGCAAAAGTTAAGGCAAAGTTTAAACAAATCACAAAAACTGTTCCAATATCCTTCTTCATCTTGGGTTACCTTCTCAGACGAGTGTTGTAGGTTTTCTGAGAAACTAGTTTGGCTGTATTTCGTCTGGGAAAACCTGGTGTGTACGTGGGATTTATACCTTCGCTTTTCAGCGACTCAGAAAGTGACAAAGCAAAATTACGATTCATACAACACCTTACGTGAGAAAAGGGCAAATTTAAAACAAGAAGAAAATAAGGTTTCGATGTGAATAAATAAGTGGAAAACTGATAATCAATAGTGAACCGTTTAACGAGTCACCTGTGTACTGTCCTGCTAGAAAGTGTTCAGTCCGTATCTGATAGCAGACACCGTTACTTTATAGCATTAATGACGAACACAATGTTTCCTCATCCAACGGGGATGCATGTACCGTAGACCAACCTTTTACATTATAATAAAACGTTCAATAGTTATTGTAGCTGTTTAACCCGAGAGTACTAAGGCAGCATCAGTGATTAGCGCATCGTTAAGTGTGAACGTGGGTTCAAATCCAGTCTAATACTTTCATGTTGACCAATCAGAAAGTAGTTCCTGGCTGCTCACTTTGGGGGAGGTAATAATAACGAGACAGAACATTGATAACCCTACTTCTGAGCCGATAATATTTTGTGTTTAGATTTCTTTGGTTACTTGAGAGAAGAGACTTGTCGTTGGCATATCTTAATTCTTGTCAATCCAGTCCTGCGATCCTGAATGGATGAGGTGTTCTTATTTTGGGTCTTCTCATTTTATCCATAATTCCTTTAGAACAAATATTCAACAATTAGACAGAAATGACGTGTCCCTGTCTAATCCATTGTTCTATTTTTTTTTCATTGCGATGATTATTTTGTTATTGTGATAGCTGCTAGCGGACTTTAATAAAGTAACTGTAACCGTTTAATGTTTTGTTATTGTGATAGTTGCTAGCGGACTTTAATAAAGTAACTGTAACCGTTTAATGTTTTGTTATTGTTTACCTGAATGTGATGCTGGACTTAATCATCCGAATTTAATTTGAGCTTTTGAATTTGGAACGGAAAGGCGCCACGCAGGTGGTACTCCCACAGAACGTTGCTCTCAAAGAAACCCGCGAGAAAGAATCTCTTTCTCCAGCCAGATTTCTCAAATAACGCTACATTCATCACAGCCCATCGAAAAGAATCTCTGAATCCAACCAGATCTCTCACATAACGCTACACTCATCACAGCCCATCAGAAAGAATCTCTGAATCCAACCAGATCTCTCACATAACGCTACACTCATCACAGCCCATCAGAAAGAATCTCTGAATCTAACCAGATCTCTCAAATAACGCTACATTCATCACAGCCCATCGGAAAGAATCTCTGTCTCTAACCAGATCTCTCACATAACGCTACACTCATCACAGCTCAACGGAAAGAATCTCTGTCTTTAACCAGATTTTAAACTTCTTCTGTTGTGATTTCCAATGTCTCTTTGATGCCTTGATACCATCTTCTTCCTGGTCTGTTCCTATCTTGTTTCCCTGAAACCGTGTCTTCCATTATTGTTCTTTCCAGCCCAGTATCTCTTTGGATGCGGCCATTGTTTCTCGATTATCTGAGCCATAACTATGTGCCAAGAGAATTGTAATTAATATTTGAGATTAAAATACTTTGTTGCCACAATCAACTATAGTTTTACTAAGGCATGTGGACTAAGGAGTTTTACCTGAAGTCACCCAAAACTGCATGTAGGTAGCTATGCATTTTCAGTTTTTTGTTTGTTTCTGGTCTCATTTAGCGTAGTAGCCCAGATTGGTGGACTGGACCTCTAAGGACAGCTCCAACATTTCCACAGCCTTAAATAGATACCTGAATTTTTTTTTTATTGGAAAGTAAAACGGCACGGTCGTAATACTGACCACATAACCACCACCCCCCCCCCCACACCCCAAAAAAATATGCACCGGAGGTCTATTTTTTTAAGAAAATGGACACTAACACCATTTTATTTATACGCCACGTGGCTATATACTTTTTTACTCATTGCAAGTGAAATAAAATCGAAAACAGTATACACGTGGCGACTGTATCCCCTTTCAACCACCCCGCACCCCCCGCTCTCCTGTAGACCACAGAAATGGATTGCTATTATTATTCAGTACAAGCTGTTGCACAAACCAAATGTCCTGTAGGCATACAGAGAACGGGTACACGGAGTGTGGCGGCAACAACTTAAAAACTCAAAGTTCAGATGTTTAATATCAGCGCGGTTATTGTTGTGGATAAAAAAAAAACTATCTTTACGACACATAGTACCATTGCTGGTGTATGTCGGGGGGGGGGGGGGGGGGGCAACGATAGAACCAGAGAGATAAAGGCCGCTTGGTCAAGCAGTCGCCACGACGTGTGCGACTCAGGATTTTTATTTCCATTGTTGTGGATGAAGTCATGAAAATGTAGCAACATAGTAGAGTTACACATTGTCGACCACACCTGGAATGATAACCTTTAAGGGCAAACGGTTGTTCTACTGGATGTGCTCATAACCAGCACCAGAAAGTCACTCAAACCATCACACGCTTCTTCATCTATTAAAAGCCACTTAGAAACTGTAGGTATGTCCGAGCGAAGTGCTGTGATTCTAACAAACACCTTTTCAAACTATCTATTACATAATTTGTCTGTTGAAATCGTAAAATACCAGTCCCCAGTAGCTCGGGTGTGCTTACATTGCAGCGAATCATATCAGAGGAAGAGGTATGTTTACAGCACTCGGAAAAAAAATCAGAAATAATCTTTTATTTCTTTCTGTCGTTCACCTGATGACTACTAAAGAATTTACTTGTCCTTTTCATCATCCGTCCTTAAAAGGACGCTAAGTGGGCGCAGTTACGTTTTGTTGTAGTTTGCGGTAGAACTGGGATATTTCTGCCTTCCGGCACAACACATCCGACTTCAGCATGTTTTTTTTAAACACCGGGTTGTCTTCCCTCTTCGATCCCTTCTCGTTTAGCCAGACTAGAGAGGTTAGTCTGTTTCTGGAGGCACCGCGAAGAGGTGGGGTAGGGCAGGATGGTTCTTGTTCAAAGATGCAGGCACAAGCCATGTTGGTCCCTTACAGCTTCCAACTCTGCTTCTATGAGCGTTTTTGCCTCCACAAATAATCAACAGCAGTAAAAAACAAAGTAAAGTAGTGAGACCTTTACGGGATCGAACCCGTACTCCTTAACACAGCGCCTAGCCAAGAGAAGCATGTGCTAGAGCACACGGCCAACTAAGCGGGCTGTCTATTGTTCTTTGTTTTTTTTCTGTTGTTTATTTGTGGATTTTTCCGACTGTTGTAAACATATCTCTTCCTCCGAAATGTATCGCTGATCTGTGGACTCGGAAATTTCCGTTCATAACAATATTCATTTATTATTATTATTTATCTCCTGCAGTTCTTACATTACAACTGATTGTAAAGGGGAGTGCATTAAAAGGTTTAAAGGTCATGCGTCCATGCTGAAGTCAAGACAGAACAAAATAAAAGTAAAAAAAAAATTAATTGTTATTGCCCCGCTTACTTGTTAGACAGACAAGATGATACATGACTTCTCTTCTTTCATTATCTTCCCTTGGCCACAGACCGACAAAGCAGCCAGTGGCCGGTACGGCTTGTTACATCACAAGAGGCTACCTGCATGGCCAGGTACTTGACCTATTCTGATCACATGACTTATGATTGCACATTTTAAAGTTTTTGATTAACTTTGGCTAAAATAGTATGAGAATGTTCCAGAGGCTGCTTGTGTGAAACGCATTCTTCCAGAGAAATAGAAAGCCTGTCTAGTGTATTATGCAAGCAAACGAGAAAGCAAATATACTCTCCAAAAGTTAGTGAATACACCATTTCAAATTGTACACAAAATAACATATGAAGGGATTATGGTTATGGTAATTCGAAAACCCCGGATGGTATCACTGCAAACAAATGGAAATCCATAGTTGCTCAACCGCCCGTGCCAGTGGAATCATCCGAATTAACATCTCATCGAATATCCAAACAAAGAAGGACAGCTGCAGTCACCACCGTAGCAAACACAGTACACGTCAAAAGACATAAGACGTATTATAGCACCGACAGTGCACACATTTGAACTGTCATTCGTCATACGATATCATCATTCATCGTAGGAAGGGATTATTTAAAGATCTAGTAAAAAAAAAAAAAAAAAAAAAAAATAGATCAATGGAAAAACAGTGTTAGGATACTCAAGTTCCGATGCAAAATAAATGAGACAAAAATTGCATCTGAAAAAATATAAAATCGTAGACTCGAAAGCGGAAATATTCAGTAAAGTTATTTTAAAAAATGAGAAATACTAAACACACGTCAATCAAGACATGTGAGATTTTTTTGGGGTATGTTAAAAGGCATGTCAGCCTAATAAAAGTAATCTTGGAAGGGAAAATAAAAGGTAAAAGAGGCAGACCAAGACTATCATGGACGAGTAACATCAAAAGATATACAAGTCATTCTATGACAACCAGTACTATCATTGCAAGAGACAGAGTGGAATGGCGCTCCAAGGTAGCCAACCTTAGATACGGAGACGGCACTCAATGATTATGATGAACAATGAAAAAAAAACATGGGCTGCATATGGAGAGGATAAACAAATGTTGAACCACAATGAGACAAATCTATGTGCTGTGAAGCAAAAAGATACAGCGCTTAATTTATGAGACACATTAATCTGATTTATATGTGATTTAGTGAGAGAAAAGACCATATTGATAACACACACATACATATTTATACATGTACACAACTATCTTGGCATACTATGCATAAACAGATCCCTAATACTAGGTGTGCTAAAGTGAGAGAATTTTATATTCTAAACAAATTAAATTTTCTAGAATGACTTTCTACCGTCTGTTTATTTTAATGTTGTAATAATTGTTATTGTTATTGGGTTATTTGCGGGTCATCATCATTGCACTCCGAACATGTCCATAGGTGCTCAGATCCCCTCCTCAGCAATTCCCTGTGCCCAGCGACTGACGACTCCAGTTCTATGTTGGCTGATAAGTCTTCTTACACGCCCACTAAGTTTCTCATTTCTGGCTGTGCCCATCTTAACTCCCATCTCTTTCATCCGAAGGAGTGACGTGGACTCATGGTTGTCGAAGTCATGTGCCCTTCCCACATCTCGGAGGGCATTGATGACGTTCGCCCGATACATTGGTTGACCGTCTTCAACAACAGTGCAGCTAGCCAACCTGTCCGCTCTTTCATTTTCCCGTACTCCCGCATGTACAGTTACGTAGACTAAGGTGATCCTATGTATTTTTGACCTCTGCAATGACTCTACCCATTGCCTGCATACAGAGCCCGGCTCCACTTTTCTTATCATGCTCATTGAATCACTTAGTATGAAAGCGCGGGTGTAGTCTTGTGTTGTAGAGGCGAACAAAATAGGAAATGACCGCAAATTATATCTCCCCTCGACGCTGAATGGAACTGAAGAAGGAAAGAAGAAGAATTTTCCTAGAGACTAGGAACTGAATCTTGCATGTTAATCCGTTTTTCCCTGGCAGCCGTGCGCACTTGGGTCCCTTACCGCACAGACAGATAACTCCAACTTTTCAGACTCATATTTTTTTCCCCGTCCATGAGTAATTGACGATTCAACTCGGGCCTCGAGCTGAGACTGGTGTTGGTTGCTGCAGAGAGAAATCACAAATAAAAATCCCAACTGGTGCAGCCAGGACTGAACTCATTAAATCTCTGTTTTGAAACCGGCATCTTGCCTCGAAACCAACCAATCCCCGTTTATTGATATCATTGATGGAGCGCATAACTCAAGTATCCATACTGTTTATTCAATAATGCACAAAACTGACGATAATTAAATTGTTCATTTCAGGATGGCCTGATCATAGACAAGTTCACTCTCATAAGGGAGAAACATGGACCATATGAGATTTTAAAGAAACGATATTGAAGAAAAACAAAACCATTGGCCAGATTTTAGAGGGGTCAAAAAATACACTTTTCACATTTCTGTTGGTCTGGTGTTGAAGTTATAATCAACAATTATCTGTCATTTTTTTAACAAGTAGAGGCCGCGATAGCTCAGTGATTAGTGAACTGGACTACAAAGGACAAGAGGTAGGGTTCGATCCCAACCGACGACTTCCAGGTTCACCCAGCCTTCAACATGCCCCAAAATTTTCATTTGTCTTGTTATAATTGTTTTTAGTAGTTCTCTTTTGTAAGAATACAATTGTAAAATCTTACAATTTTGTAAGAAATTAAGTTTTAATTTTATGTAAATGCAACTTTTCTAAGGTACTTAGCTGGCAGTGTGCTGAAATGTAGGTTTCTCATAGCAGGGCACTGTATCCAGAAGTGCTATTTTAATTGTAGTTTATTTTTCTCAGTTCTCTGTTGTTTGTTTGTGCATTTTGTCAAAGTGCAGTAAAAATAACCATTGTCAGTGTGTAATTTTTTTTGTCTGAAAAATGTATTTATTTTGTCTTGTTTGAATTGTGTTATATTGTTCTTTTTTTCCCTTTCAGCTGTTTTAACACTTCATTATCTGTATCTTCTCTGCCAACCCAATTACTTCCCATTGTATATTTCAATGGTTTCACTATTATTTTCCGTCTTCTTATTTAGTGCGCATGTTTCTGTATCATACAGAAATGTTGACCTTATATAACACTTTACAAATATCAGTTTAAGTCCTGAATTATTTGCTATTTTTATGTGAGTTATATTTTATGACGTTATAAGAACAATAAAAGGCAGCTTATAAGAAACATCAGAAAGAAGCAATCAACATTTTTCGGCCACATCATGAGAAGAGGAAAGTTGGCATACTTGATTACACCTGGCAAAATAAAAGGAAAGAGAGATCGCTGACGACAAAGAGAGAAAATACTGGATAGCTTGGTGTCATGGCATGGAAAACAGTCAACAACAGAACTGATACGATGCACTGTAGATAGACAATTGTGGAGGGACATGATCGCCTACACCAACCGGTATGGCACATGATGATGAGAACAATTACAAAAGCAAATTCCAAATCTAAATGAAAGAGAAAACAAAAAACAGCCAATAGGTGGGGAAAAAAAGGAAAGACTTCCCTACACACATGAAGGTGCATTGGGAATATGGTGTTAGTTTGGGAGCCACGATAGCTCAGTGGTTAGTGAACTGGACTACCACGGACAGGGGTAGGGTTCGATCCCAACCGACGGCTTCCGGGTTCATCCAGCCTTAAATGGGTACTGGATTTTTGTCTGGGAAAGTAAAGCGACACGGACGTAATACTGACCACATTACCCCAAATATCAAGTGCTGAAGGTCTGTAAAATTTATGGTCACTAACACCATATTCCCTATACGCCACTTGGCGTTACGGGGGGCTCTTTACTTTTTTTTTACCCATATTTTTTAATAACCAATAACATATTTTATGGGTGATGTGATCGGTCACATGCCTGGTCGCTCTTCTTTTCTTAAAATTCTGGTACCTATTTAATGTCAGGTGAACCTAGGAGCTGTTGATTGGGAAGGAAGCCTAAACTCATGGCCTTAGAAGTCAACTACTAAGCTAAATTGGCTGCATGCATGATTCTGCATTTTACAAGAACAGTGTGTGTATATAACACTTTTTTGTTCCCAGTTTTAGTCCTAATGTTATTTCCTTTGATATTCTTGTGTATATAATTCATGTTATTTAACTCTTTCCGTACAAAAGCATTTTATCAATGCAAAGAAAGAGATTTTAGAGACACATTTTTTCAGGGTTTTAAGAATAAATTTATATGTTTATATTTATCTAACATATAACATATTATATATGAAATTTTAGATAATTGAAATAGGAATTACATTTCACCAATACCAAGATGACACAAGACATGTAAAAAGAATATGGTTTGGTAACGGTTCACACTAATCAAATTGAGAGTGACGCACTGTGCGGCAAAATGTACCAAAAAGAGTTGAAGAAAACAATTACAAAAGTCAATTTCAGATCAAAGTGAAAAAGATAGCATCAAAATAATATTATAAATGATGCTTATCGCCAACTGTCCAGGTTGTTCTCACTGCACACAAGGCACAGCAGAAAGATAACTTCTGTACAGGATTGTGAATCATATACTTGCACATTATGGATGTAAATCATGGACAATAGGACAACAGACAAGAAAATCACTGCAAGATGTTGAAAAGTAGTTTTACAGAAGAATTTTGAGAATACCATGGACAGCTAAGAAGAGTAATTAAAATGTTCTGAAAGAGACCAAAGCAAAAAGAGAGCTAATTTCCGATATTAGGAAGAAACAATCATCATTTTTTGACCATGTAATGAGAAGGGAACAGTTGGAATATATTGTGACAACTGGAAAAATTGAGGGGTGAAGAGATAGAGGAAAGCCAAGAAAAAAGATACCAGATAGCTTAAGAGAAGGGCTTGGTAGAAGGTCAACAATAGAAATGATAAATAACTGTCGAGATCGAAAGTTGTGGAAAGACATGATTATCTACGCCAGCAGGCGTGGTACTTGATGATGATAATGCTTGCACATGTGATAACAGCTAAACACCTGCCAATGATAAAAGTTGGAAGAAAAAGAAACAGCACATGGCAGCATCCAGTTTTCTTATACAAATAAACTGTATAGACCCGTTGAGAACTTTGAACTAACTTCATTATCCTTCAGAATCATTATTATGAACATAATGGAATAAAAAAAATATATTTTAATGATAAAAACATAACATTAAAGCTAAGAGATATACAAATCAAATGTTAGTTATAATTTAATGGTAACTCAAAGGAGAAAGATTCTTGTTCTAGCAAATAGGCAGCTTTATTCTATTCTATTCTATTCTATTCTATTCTATTCTATTCTATTCTATTCATAGAATGAGTTTCATTGCACGCACGCGAAACATTTTTAAAATACAAATTCTAGATTTTATCATCATCATTTGTGATGAAGATTTACAAGCCTTTTCTGTCTGATCATGCCTAACTTAGTGAAATGAGACTTCAAATTTAAATAGTGCAACAATGCTGAAACCAATACTTTGAAGATACTCAGCAGTAAGTGACCTGTATGTGGTTTGCAACTCATAACTGACTGTTTGTATAAGGATCAGAAATAGCTGATCAAGATCCAACTCCACCTAGCTGAGGTGCTTCTGAAAACAGACTAACTGAGTTTGGCCATAAGGATTGAAGAGGGAAGGAAAGTCAGTACTAAAAAATGCTGGTCAGATGTTATTCAGTTATTAAGTTATTTGTGGGTCATCATCATTGCACTCTGAACATGTCCATAGAAGCTCAGATCACCTCCTCAGCAAGTACCGCAGTGTCCACACTGATGATTCCAGTTCTGTGTTGGTTGATAAGTCTTCTTACACACCCACTAAGTTTCTAATTTATGGCTGTGCCCATCTTAACTACCATCTCTTTCATCCAAAGGAGTGATGTGGAATCATGGTTGTCGAAGTCCTGTGCCCTTCCCATATCTCAGAGGGCATTGATGATGTCCGCCCGATCCAGTGGTTGACCATCCTCAAAGACAGCACAGTTAGCCAACATGTTTGCTCTTTCATTTCCCCATACTCCTGCATGTCCAGGAACTAAACAAAGGTGACCTCACATTTTTTTTTACTTCTGCAATGACTCTACCCATTGCATGCATACAGAGTCCGCCTCTACTTTTTTATCATGCTCATTGAATCACTCAGTATGCAGGCATGGTGGTCAGATGTGTTAGGCTGAAAGGCACAATGTCACAGCTGCTGTAAACAATAACACAATGCATTTACACCCACTTAACATCCCTTTAAGGATGTTAAATTTTGGTGTTTGTGGGTAGATGACATTTTTACTGTTTTGTACTTTGGCTTGTAGAACAGCTCCTGACATTTTTGTGTTTGTTTGTGGTTAGGATCATCATCACTACATACCAGATGAATTAATAAGCGCTCTGATTTCTCCTTTGAGGAAATCCTAGGAGAAACCTGGCCCACATGCACAAACTCTGTAGAACGGCCTTGGATCAATAGTGAGGGTAGGTTTCTGCTGACAATGTTGCACTGGCAGCAACCATATTCATGGCCTACTCTTTCAATTTTAACTGACAAGAGTTCTCTAACACGCATGAATGCACACGAGGTCTCCTGTTTATTGTCATTATTACAGGGCTAGACATCGGATCTCACCACCCAAGAGATCAGGAGAAGGTAACATCATAAAGAAACCACAGATTAATTTGTCCTATTTTTTAAAAATCACCACCACTTCTGGTAGACTTAGGCCTTTAACCCAAGTCCTTCCCATCCTGAGGCCGACGTTGCACCTTTAGAATATCCAGCCTCCAACTTTGTAATCACTCTACCATTATTTCGCTGCTGTGACCTTCTGTATAAAAAAATGTGCAGAAATGAATAAGAAAAGGAGCCATGCTCATAAAGCATAAAAAGTGAAATCTGTAGTAATTAAAATGTAATTGATACTTCTTCTGCATTCACCTGTTAACTAGGCTTCCTTATTGTCCATTTTTAAAAGGACATAAATAGGCATAGTTATTTTGTTGTCATTTACAGTAAGCTGCAATATTTTGTTGTTTTTTTTTTACCTACAAAATCAATGTTAGCACATTTTTTTACATCAAGTTGTCTTCACCTTTCAATTCCTACCCATTTGGCCAGACTGACCAGGAGCCTTATAGGGGAAGATGTAGCAGGTCTTTGATCCGTTTTTGTTTACTAATTTTGATGGAAAAAGTCATTTATGAGGCACTAACTTTCAGTTTAGAAGCTCATGGGCTGTATTCTAATTTATACAAAATACACACATTTTTCTCTTGATACTGTAAGATAAATGAAGATGGAAAATTAAGAGAAAGAACACATATTTTTTGGTTTACATTTTAATATATAAAAAAGAACACTTATTTTAATATAAAAAATATCCCAGTGGAAAAACATTCATTTTACTACAAAATCCCTATGGTAATGCAAAACAAATGAAACATTTACTACATATACTATGAAGGTATTGATCTGTCACAAATATGACCTGAAGAATTAATATGTTAAAAAATAATACTATAAAATTGTTAGCAACATCTTTCTAAACAACTATCATTAAGTATTGAGAAGAGATACAATCACATATTGTGTTGGATGGGAATTAAACATATCAGTGCCCATATTATGTCAAGATCATTCACATATTTATGGCGATGTGATCAGTATCACACCAGACCACTCTACAGCTAACTATTTTAAGAGGCTCAGTGGATCCCAAAACCATGTCAGTACTAACAACAAAATTGCTACATTTGAAAACAAAACCCAGAACTAGAATCTGGTAAGTAAATGAGTACACAAGCAGTCCACTTCTTCCTCACAAAGTTGGATATTAATCTGTGTTTTGCACAAAAAAATTATGGTATAAAATATCACAGTAACGTGTAAAATAATGTGAGATGTTCAGCTGACAGTAAAATGATACAGGCTGATGCAGGTTCAACAAGTCAGAGTTTACCCAGACAAAAGGGATCTGAAGGTCTGATTGATTATTGCAAAGATGTTTGCACAGTATTAAGATATTGAACCATCTACAATTATAATTAATCCTTAAACCTTGATGGTCAACTTTGTTTCCGGACGTAAAGACCTAGTAGTCCCTCCATCGGAATGCTTCAAAGAGGAGACAGGGGGGGGGGGGGGGGGTTAGTATGTTTTGGGCAAAGCATTATCTCCGTATTATTGGCCCAGGCATAGCAAGCAAGCTGAAATGTCAGTTATATCCTTGTTAGGACACAGTTCTAATGTCTTACAACGAGCCAAACTCCCATCGATCATGGCAACACTTAAGATTTGTAGACTCAGGTGGCTGGGCCATGTAAGAAGAATGGCAAACACGCGTATTCCCAAACAAATATTGTATGGAGAACTTAAGGATGGAAAGAGACCAAAGGGAAGACCGGTGCTGAGATATAAGGATGTTTGCAAGGATTCCTTGAGGGAATTTTCTATAAGTGAAAGAAACTGGGAAAATGTGGCTGAGGATCATAGCACATGGAGAGCAAAAATACAATATGGCACAGCAATTTTCAAGACAGTGCTGATATCAAATTCAGAAGACAAAAGGGGCAAGAGAAAAGAGACAAGGCTAGGTACCGCAAATATACCTTGCTCGTTCTTTGGATGGATCTGTCTGTCCAGGATTGGCAAATTCAGCCATGAGAGAAGATGTTCAGTAATGCAGCACCCAGTATGAGACACTAATGCTTTACCAAACTACAGACTTATCATGATTGCTTACTACCAACCGTCTGTCAAGATGCCAAAGGCAATACAATATTGAAACTCTCTTAATGGTATTTTCACAATTTGCTTACAACAACCTTCATGATTTAGGTATAAGAAGCCACAGTGGAGCAGTGGTTAACGAGGTTACTGACAACAAGAGATTGGGTTCAATCCTAATCAATGACTTCATTGTACACCCAGCCTTAAATGGGAACTGATTTTTTTTTTTTTTTTTTGGGGGGGGGGGGGGGGGGAAAGAAGAAAGACAACACCAGTGCAACACTGACCCCCATTATCCAAAAATGTGTCCATGGTTAACAAAAAATGATATGGTTGGTAACACCATTTCCCTAATACACCACGGATTTGACAAGCTCTTCTTCTTGCTGAGATATGACAACATTAATTCTGACCATTTAGAGATTATGTCTCCTCACCTTTTTCCCTGTTTATCCTGTCTTCCCCCCCACGTGCACCTTGTAAAATGGGTCTTATACATAATTGGACAAATATGGATATATCACAATGATAAAATTTACGATTTAACAGAAAATTTAAAATAGTGCATAATACCAGTTATAAAGAGCTCATAAACAATAAAGTTTGAGAAATGAGAAGAAAGACAAATGCATATATGCTAGTGTGATCATGCATTGATGAATAGTTGGTCTGTGTTACAATACTTTACAAAAATGGAATGGTTTCATTCCTACACTACACAAACAATGCAGATAACAATTTCACGACATTTGGAAAAAAAAAAAAATACACTTATTAACTCCAGAAGCATTTTGCTGCATTGGACTATATAATTTGAAACTGTGAAGTAACTAATAAGTTAATAATTATGTACTAATTATGTGCATAACTAAAACTTCACAGCACACATTATAAAGACAATTAAAGAGAATATTGCACAATGTGAAAATAATGTTGATGGGGGACATAATAATATTGGAAATAATACTTTTGAAATGCCAGGATCATGGGTATAAAGTTAAATGAAATCATACAAAAAAGGATCATTAAATAGTGAGGTTGTTTATAGACACTTGAAAAAATTCAAGTTAAATAAAAGATATCTGCTATGCCATTGGTGTATGTGGAACATGGTATTAGTGACCATCATTTTTTTTAAAATGATGATTGGAACATTTTTGGGCAAAGCACCAATATATGCCAGATTGCCCAACTTTCCTAAATAAAATCCCCAGTCCCAATTTTCCAAGGTTGGGTAAACCTCAAATTTGATCAGAAATGGAAAAAAAACCCTAGTCCATATATCCTTTATCTATACTAATAATTTTGTCATTAACATTTATTGTTGTAATTAAAATACATGGAGTCTTGGTGGCTGAATGGTGAGGTCACTATTGACCAAAGGGTTCAGGTTCCGTTCCCAGATATGGTGATTTTCTTTTCTAACAGACAAGGCTTTGGTGTTCATCCAGTATCTATAAATGGGCACCAGAACTTTTTCTGGGAAAATAAGATAGCCTGTCATGATACTGCTATCACTTTTCCCAAAGCTGTGCTGCTGGTCGTTGGAAAGATATGATCACTAACACCATATTCCCTATATACCTAGAGAGGCTTAGAGGAAAGTTTTACTGTTAATTTGAATGGAAAGTTTTACTGTTAATTTGAATATACATTATTTGCTACAAAAGTAAATTAAGAAAATTATATATCTGACAGAGAACATAATGAGTATAGTAGTAAATATATAATCAAATAAAATATAAATACCAAATAACATAACAATTAATATTTCTTTTAAAATAACACTGGAATAAAAACTTTTAGAATATGAACAAAAACTTGTTAGAGAAATGAAGCAATGAAGTTAACACAGTTTGTTCAGCATCAGACAATACTGATACTCGTGAAGTAACAAGCATTGCACAAGAGAAGTGTAAAATATAAAATATATTTAAAATTTATCACAGATAACAATAGGAGATATCTACAACAAAGATTGCAACAGGAAAAATCACTAACTTGTTGGAAAGAAATGCGAATGTATAAATGTCTCATTAAAATATATTATGAATCCGGAAGCCCTGAAAGCACACAATATGACCAGCCTTAATGATTAGATAGAAGTTCAGAATTATAACTTTCGAGAGGAAAAAAAGAGTAACAGGTGCACCAGTAAATGTTAATTAAGTTCATTATTTTATTTGATATAACTATTCCCTACTGAAACTGAGAAATGTACGTACTACTCTGAATCTATTTTCATTTTGAGACTGTCTACTTATCTCAATGCAAGCAGATATATCCTTGCTCTGTAAGTCTATAATGCTGGTATTTTGTTTCAATTTTGCCAACCAAGATACCTTTCTAATCTCAGACACTAGTGAGAACCAGCATGTGATGGAAAGTACAACACATAATTATTTAAAGATTTATTAGAAGAGTAGTGAGCCACGATAGCTCAGTGGTTAGTGAACTGGACTACAAAGGACAAGGGGTAGTGTTCGATCCCAACCGACGGCTTCCAGGTTCACCCAGCCTTAAATGGGTACAGGATTTTTCTGGGAAAGTAAAGCGGCACAGGCATAATACCAACCACATTACCCCAAAAATCATGTGCTGAAGGTCTGTAAAATTTATGGTCACTAACACCACATTCCCTATATGCCACTTGGCGTGATGGGGGCTCTTCACTTTTTTTACATTTATTAGAAAAGTGCATTCATTTATGAATATTATAAAATGTTTGGAAGTCTCTGTTAACTTACCTAACTTAAAAAAAAACAGCTTACACCTGTACATTCTGATTAAAGTTAAAAAAAAACCATGGACAGGCCATTCTGCTCTGTCTCTTGCTTTGATGGTGTAGGTTGTCATAGACTGATTTGTCCATCTTTTGATGTTACTCATCCATGTTAGTCTTGGTCTGCCTCTTTTACCTTGTATTTTCCCTGCCAGGATTACTTTTAGTAGGCTGTTGTGTCTTTTAACATGGTCCAAAAATCGCATTTATCTTGTTTGAATTGTGCTTAGTAGTTCTCTTTTTATTTTTAGTTGTTTTAAGACTTCATCATTGGTTTTCTTTCCCTTCCATCCAATTCTACATATTTTTCTATATCTCCACATTTCAAAGACTTCAATTCTCTGTTCTGTTTTCTTGTCTAATGTCCATGTTTCTGCACCATATAGGAATATTGAGAAGATGTAACATTTTGCTATTCTTAGTTTTAGCCCTGGTGTTATTTGTTTTGATGTTAGTATGTTCTTCATGATATTAAAATTACTTTTTGCCATTCCTATTCTTTTGTTTATTTCAGTTGTACATTTTCCATCACTGGTTATAGAATGTCCAAGGTAGTTGTAGTTCTGAACTGTCTCCGGGTCTATTCCTTCAATATTGATATCCACTTGTGGTTTTGAGTATCTTCTTTGTTTATGATCATAGTTTTACTCTTTTTGATATTGATACAGCTGAAAGATACTTTGAGAAATAAAGTGATTAGTTAGTTAAATGAATAGAAATATGAGTTTAGCAGGGAGGTACTGACCATACAGAGCACAGAGAAATACTCAGAGAGACCTGGTCATTCACTGCACTCTGCATGATCTCAAGTTGCTTTGATTTTTTCCTGCAATTGGTAACAGATCAGAATCAAATGAGTAAACTTGATGAGAAATGCAACACTTTTTACTTCAATCAAAGTACAGTACAAGCCACAACTTTAATCAAAGTACAGTACAAGCCACAACTTCAATCAAAGTACAGTGCAAGCCACAACTTCAATCAAAGTACAGTACAAGCCACAACTTTAATCAAATCACAGTACAGTACAAGCCACAACTTCAATCAATTAGTCTGAAGCCCGTAATCAGTGCTTGCACTGGACAGCTTTTTTTAAAAATTAAACAATGTGCATTATGTGAGACAAAAAGAAACAAAAGTGAAGTTGGAGAGTTTCAGATTAAAATACTTTCTAGTGTTAGAAAATAACAAGAACATGACTCCAAAATAAAGGATTTATATAAATGTTTTGAAATCTTCTGTGTACACCTCTAGACATCAATATCAATAAATTTGAAGAAAACATAGGTCAGCTCAAGACTGGTAACATCACCATACAGCTTGTCCTGATATGGTACCAGTGATGGTCACAAGAGCCTTCTCTGTTCATTATATGTTGGAGAAATAAAAAAAAAAAATAGAAAAACTGGTATGATTAAAACTGGTATTATTATTATTTTTATGATTAAAGCTTTATGTAATTGATGGACGATACAAATTTGAATGACATTTGGCTCAATAGGCCTTCAGCAGGAACAAACAAACAACACACACATATGTAAGTAAATAAAACTAGTCCTACGTAGCTAACTAATAATGAAGCATCCAAAACAATTTCTTTCACATTCAGCTTGACTTCACCTTCAAATTTTTATGCATTTATTTGCCTTGACCCCATCATATGTTGGGCCTGATTTAGTTGTTTGTATCCGCCAGCTTCATATATACCCCTAGTGAAGTCCCTAGGGACTAAATCGTTTAGAGTTTTAATATTCTGGGTAAACTTTTTTTTTCTACAGTCGAACCTGTCTAAGGCGACCATTCACGGGACTTTCAAAAACTGGTCCCATAGGACAGGTGGTCCTGCCTCACAGGTTTCACATAATAAATAGAGCGATAAAAAAAATTTTATCCTAAGCACTATGAAAACTAACCTGCAAATCAGCGTAATCCATGAGTAGAACATAGTGCACATGTCGGTCTACAATAGCCACTGGTTGGACACTTTTCATAAAACACGATAGTTAAACACACAAAAATAAAACACACATACACAGATTCCACTTATACTGTACATGTATCACTTTTGACTTGAAAAAAAAATCCAATATGGTAGTCTGTTGTTTGACAGATGAAATAAACGATAAGTTCAATTTTTCTCTCAAGTCCATGATAACGTCTAGTATGTCAGATCTCCCGTTTGTTATTGAATAGGTGCGCAGAAGCTCCAAAGCATTATGTGCATCTGCGATAGTGTATGTTTTCTCAATGTCAGTAGAATCTTGTTCGTTGTCTGATTCACTATTCACATCCTCAGCAGCTAAAATTGCAGTGGCAGGAAGATCCCAGTTTGTTTCTATTGTGTTGTTAGTTTGGAGCCCTGAATCAATCATGGAGATGTCTGTCAATTGGTATCCAAACAATTCTATTGAAAGGTTATCCAAAGCAGTAGAAATTGCAGTAGAAACAATTTGCACGTCGGTCTTTGATGCAGATTCCATGTGCGTCAGAGAATATGCGTGTGTTTCAGCAGGACAATGAAAACCTGCTTTACAGAAACACTTAAGGATGGTTGAGTTGTCCACTTCTTTCCATGCTGCAGCAATCCAGTAGACTACATCCAGTAAATTGACCTGTTTCATGAGTTCGGTTCCGGAAGCATCCTTGTTTGATTCCATGACTGTGATAAGATGTAGAAGCTGTTTTTGTCTAAACTTTAATTTAAATGTCTGAATGACACCCTGGTCTAGGGGTTGAACTAATGCAGTTGTGTTGGGTGGCAGAAACTGCAGCTTAACATTCTGTAGTTCGATCTTGGGATGACAGGTAGCGTTGTCAACAAATAAAATAATGTGGCGCTTTTTTTTCTGCATCTTACGGTCAAAACTTTTCAGCCAATCTTCAAATATAGCTGCAGTCATCCATGCCTTTTTGTTGTTTCTGTAAATCACTGGCAGTGTGTTTATGTTGATGTTTTTAAAAATCCTAGGGTTAGCTGCTTTCCCAATCACTAAAGCCGGTTCTCGTTCCCCCAACATGTTAGTGCATAGCATCACTGTTATTCGCTCTTTGCTTTTTTTACCCCCAGCGCATTTTTCTCCTTTGACAAAAAATGTTTTGTCCGTAGTCGCTTTGAAAAATAACCCGGTTTCATCTAAATTAAAAATGTCTTGAGCAGCGTAACCATAGCATATCTCGGATAATTTAGAAGTCCAGTCAGCCGCAGCACTCATATCTGAATCACCGACTTCGCCACATTGCTTACCAAATACAAGATTGTGTCTTTTAATGAAGGCCTCTAACCAGCCGTTCGATGCTTTAAAGACTGAGTTTTCCAATTCTTTTGCAAACTGTAAAGCTCGTTCTTTGATCATCGGCCCAGATAACGGAATTTTTCGTGCAAGTGCTGATTGACACCATTTCCAACAAAGTGTATTTATGTCTTCATTTCCCGTTTTCCTGCTATTCCTTCTTTTCATACTTGGTGCATTATTTTCAAAGTCATTCATATACTCGGCTTTTCTCTTTAACGTACGTAAAATCTGTGTCTTTCCCACTCCAAACTGTTCTGCCAATAATCGCGAACTTTTACCTTGCTGATTTTGTCGAATCACTGATATTCGTTCTTCCAGCGTTAATGCTTTTGGTTTTACACTTTTGACACTGGCCATTTCCTATATTGTGTGTAACACTTTTAAAATCCACAAAAATAATTCACTGAGATACTGTACATGTACATGAATACACTCTAAGCGGGCAATGACTAATTCTTTAGTTAATTCCTGTAATTTATACGGGCCACGCAATGGTCTACTCTGGTCTAGACGGAACCGCGAAGTGATGTCACTTCACGAATCATAGATCTGTGTCTGCACCAGTATTGACTGATAAACGTAACACGTCCCACTGTAATCTGGGACTCACTAAATACGGGAAAACATCAACACCTATAGACACCTGTGTCGATCGTTTATAGCTCCCAGCGAGACGAAGGACTGGCTGGTCGTCGTAAACGGGATAAATAACATTGGCGGCGGTTAATTAGCCTGGTCTCTGGTCGCGTCATACGGTGAGCGCCGTAATCAGTGTTAGCAAATAGTAAAAAACTCGGGGAAATTGTAGACCCGGTCCTATAACCAGGGAAACGCTTTAAACAGGTGGTCCTAAGACCAGGTTCGACTGTATTAAATTTTCCTAGACAGCTGCCATTTATGGTCAACTCTTTTAGATTCTAGACTTTCAATGGTTCTATACCATGTGTAAAATGCACACTAGACCTTCTGTTTTTCACCATTATCCATCAGATCACACTACCCAGAGACCAGAGAAGTGTAAAGCCACAAGCAAACCACAGATTACATTTATTTTTTTTTATTTAATTTTTGTAATGCCTGTGGTGGGAATCGAACCCAGGACCTTCTTGTCCAGAGGCCAACATCTTACCTCTAGAACGACCCCCCCATTGTTTCAGTAATATCACAATGGACCCGACGACCCTCTTTATGTAATCAGTAAAATTCAACATACAGCTATGCAATTATATAGTCATCTTATATGTGTTTGTTGTTCTGTCATAGGCCAGTGGTTGGAATGTTTAATTATTTTGTGTTATCTTCTCTCAGTAAAGCTGCCGTACACAATTTTATGTTTAACAGCAGCCTCACATAATAACATATATTTGTGCCTTATCTCTATGCTTGTGTAGTCTGTAAATTTGAGCGCAAAATTTGATATCAATGTTATGAAGTACAAAGAAAAATTGAGCCTCGATAGCTCAGTGGTTAGTGAACTGGACTACAAAGGACAAGGGGTAGGGTTCGATCCCAACCAACGGCTTCCGGTTCACTCAGCCTTTAATGGGTACCGGATTTTTTCTGGGAAAGTAAAGCGGCATGGGTGTAATACCGACCACATTACCCCAAAAATCATGTGCTGAAGGTCTGTAAAATTTATGGTCACTAACACCATATTCCCTATACGCCTACCCCAAAAATCATGTGCCGAAGGTCCGTAAAATTTATGGTCACTAACACCATATTCCCTACACGCCACTTGGCGTGACAGGGGTACTTTACTTTATTTTACAAAGAAAAACCATCCTGCATCAATGCATTGAAGTACAAAGGAAATTATTTGGCATCAGTGTTATGAAGTGCAAAAAGGGGAAGTCAAGTAGCTTTAATGTTTTCAGTACAATCAAAGAGATTTCAACTAACATCAATATAATAAAATATGTATACATGGTCATCTGTAATGACTAGAACTACTAAAACCCAACTTTTCTTCACAAACATCTGTATTCAATAATTTAATTGCTTTGAAGGTATCAGATGAATATCTCATTATAGGATATCAAATTGTCATGACAGAGCAATATCATCATGAGCCACATTTTTGTTATATTGCACCAATAAATTTAACTCTTTGTCTTACCAATAACACTCACACCAGCGTAGATCCTTTGCCTTTCACTTCCCAATATGTCCTCTTCAACTTACGAAAGGTCCCAATAATTCTTCCATATCTCTCTTTCTAAGCCTTACAGTAGTTAATTGTGCAGAAGAGCGGTTTTCCTGGCGACATATCAGCTTCCAAAAGCTCAATTTACAACGTGTTGGAAATACATTGGATTTCTAAAGTGTATGTCATATTTTATTTTATTTTGTGTATGTTTGTTTATGTAATTTTATAATGGCTTCCAACGGAAAACAGGTGAAGCCCTAGTTCCCTATGGATTATTTAAAAGACTACAAACAGTGTGAAAAGCAAGTAAAAGAAATTTCCGTAAGAAACAATATGTTCACATTATTATATTTTGTTACATTGTGGTTGAGCAGTCTGTGAGTACAATTTTCAACTTTCTCTTTTTTCACATTTTAAATACTTGCCCTGATGATTGTATGTCATACAAATATTATTTACATGTTTTGCAATATTCCTTCCTTAATTTGACATATAACATGCCTTGGCTTTAATTAAAACACAATTTGTACAGAATTTTTACATTAATGACATCAAATCTTCACAAATCCAAGTCAGATAATTCAGTTTAAACCAGCAAAATAATCAGGAAGGGAAAGAGTTAAATCTGTGGTTACATTGCTGTCACACAATCATCTCAGAAAACACTAAAATAAATTAGAAAGACAATTAAAATAAAAGTTGTACAATGAGCTATGTCCATGTGTCTACGATCACAGAGGTACAAATAGATGCAATATTTGTTAGAATCACTATTAACTAACATCTATTAATTCTACAGCATTGGTGAAATAAGAGATTATTTTTAATACTAATTCCTTAGTGACAACATTATTATTTATAACATGTAACTAATATGGCAAGTATACCCTTTGTGTGTGTGCATGCATGTGTGCTCGCTATATGACGGAGCATTATTCAATGTAATTGTGTTGTTAATGTTCAATATCTTTACTGTACATGTAGAAGTATTCTTAACATTTAATAGAACAAAATGAAAAAAATAATTGCAGACTTAGAGTATAAGTCAACAGAGAAGGATGAGAAGCTGGAGGTAGCTGCTGCAGAGGTTGTTGAAGTTAAAGGGGAAGGAACGCAGTATGATTATAAGTTAAGAAAATGTATCTATTATTGTCTGTTATGTAATGTTAGTGTTAAAAGATATAAGTCTTTTGTATATTCCCATTTGTTTGAAGTGACATTTTCAGTTTTGTCTACTTTTGTGTTGTTGCACAAATGTTGTACGAAATAGGTGTTTTATTTAACACCCAGGTAGGACACCTATTACATAAGTCTACAGCCACAACACTGTTATGGGAAGCAACTTCTTTTGACACCTACATGTCAATGAATTGCACCTCACCACACTTATAGCAAAATGACCAGGTTTCAATAACCACTAAGCATTGGTCTTCTTTCAGGTGAAGCTATTGCCACTTTCTATACCATTTTGATTTTTTCGAACTGATTATTTCACAATTTAGCTTTACATTTTTCTAAATGTCCATTAATAAACATTTTCATGTTTAATATCCTGGGCATCCATAATTAATGACTTGGTATTTATATTGTGATTTTTTTTTTTTTACAACAACCTAATGTTTTTGCCAATTCATAAAAATTCTGCGTTTTAAATTCGGCTGGAAGGCAGAAATTGTAGAAGTTAATTGCAGTACAAAAAAAGTTAAGTTTTCAGATATAAGAAAGCATTTGGGGAAAAAAAATACACTACAGTACTTGTTCTTAATAATCAATGTCTTTACAGTACATCTCAATGTGTTCTTAATGTCAATGTATGTACACTACATGTACAAGTGTTCCTAATATTCAATGTCTCTGTAGTGTATGTTGTTGTGTCATTAATGTCTAAAGTCACATGTATAGTGTAAAGTCTCTTTATAGTGCATGATGAAAGTCACCTGTATAGTCTAAAGTCTCTTTATAGTACATGATGAAGAGTTATCAGTGTCTTTTCCAAAGATTACAAAGTAATCCACTAGTTACAGCAGTACTGAAAGAAAATAAATAAAGTAAATACTATATTCAGTTTAAAAGCTTGTTAGACTATAAACCTAATCTCTGTCTCTTAACACAGTTCTGGCTCTGCATTGAGCTGTTTTTTCACCCGTAGCAGAAGGGTAGTGAGGAATGGATCAAGACGTGATATGCTATCATACTCTTTCAGCACATCAGTGAACTGGTCTACGTTTTCATCCTCAATTGCCTGCAGCAAATTCTGAAATTGCAACAGAGAGTCTTTATAAAATTTATAAAAGACATATTAAAAGACTTAAACATTTGAAAAAACTGGCTTGTAAACACCATTCTGAAATCACCATTTACAACAGCCATGTGAATAGACACATTTAAGACCCCCTGGTAGCCACGGCGAGATGGGATAAATTTCAGGTCATAAATTAAATGTTAGCCAAGAAATTATTACAGCATCTGATTACTGTGTGTCTGCTAGAGTAAACACTGCTGTGTAGCAAAAGTTCAAAGAAAGTTTGATTTTCAAAACTAAAATGTTACACTAAAGTGCTAGTAATTTTTACGACGGAATCGTTAAAACATTGGGTCTCGGCTATAAATCATAATCTTGGGTTAAATACTGAATATAAGACTATATTTTATATATTTACAATATTTTGTAAGTTACTTTATTTTATGAGTCAAGCTTAATTTATGAGCTTTCTGTGTCGAAGGGTTATTTTCCATAAAGAAATGCTCTGGGGGTACTATGTATATTTTTGAGTTTGTGGTGAAAGTCATATAAAATATTATATAACAAATAAGTATTTTCAAAAATACAGAATACAAAAATACTGGCATTTTTAACAAACCCGAGAAGCCACAGTAGCAATGGGATAAGCACACCTCAGCTACTGATCAGGTGAAGGATTGACTCTCAACTGAAGCGCAATTTTTTTCTGACTGACATGGCTACAGGGCTCACCCAACCTTTGAGGACAGGAATGATTGTTTATTTTTCAGGAAAATTAGAATTACCCAGAATTATGCTGATCACAAATCACCTTATAATATGTTGATGCTCATGGGAGGTATATATGTGCACAAGTATCTAATTCCCTGTATGACAATGGCATAAAAGGTATCTTTTATTTTTTATTAATTTAAAACACTTCAAACTTCAGGTTTCAAGATGGCGCAGTCATGTTTGCGTCAACGTTCACTGTTACGTTTTTTGAGCCGGAAAGATGGTTAATTCTATCTTTCCAATGCAGATCAGTGTATAGATAAAAATTTTCACTGTTGGGAACTTCCCCGGTGAAGCGGAGTACATGCATGTGATCTGAAATCCTCTACAGTATGCGTGATAGTGTGTTCTGTGTTGATTGCAATTCAATATATGTCATCGTTGGAATACCGGTCAATATGACGGTTAGGCGTCAGGAACTTTTAATTGCTGTGTCTGAAAAGTGTTCCTTGTTGCAGTTTCCGCATATTCCAAGTCCGGCTTGCTGCAGGAGCTACTGAGTTAAGTGCTCTGTGCACACCGTGAGCTGTGTGTATCATCCGTGTTGATCATGTTTCGATATTCCAATGGTTTACAATGAATGCTGATATCGTATGACAGGGAACAGTTGGCTGTGTTCACTTTCTGTGCAGTTTCACCTTATGTCTTTTGGCATGTGCTGAGACTGCTATGATGGGGACTACAGCTACATTTCTTTGTTTTGGAGATGAGTTAGTAATTCAGATGATTCCACTGGCACGGACGGTTGAGCAATTATGGATTTTAATTCGTTTGTACTGATACCGGGGCCTTCCATAACCATAACCATAACTTCAACCCGCAAAAATATCAATCAATATTGGTTTGGTTTTGTTTCACTTGCACTTGCTAAGTCAGTTATAAATTTGTTATAATATTTTTCATATTTAGGAAGTAATTAACTCTACATTACAACAGTGAAGACCTTGGGTAATGGCCTTATGTGTCAGAAAGGTATAAAGAGAACTAAATAAGTTAAGTAAGTTATTATACATTCACTAGCATCGTATTAAGGACCGCTGATGAAGAAGACTATTCATTACTTCAGTAGTCATCAGATGAATGTCAGAAAGAAAGAAGCTATGGTTCACCATTTTTATTTTTGCTTTTTTTCTTCCATCTTTCATCAAGAGTCTAGGCAGAGTGTGTGATGCCTCATTGAAAGACACAAAAGCAGTCCAGAGAGTCAGAGAAATATCAGAACAAGTACTACATATCATCAACCGGAGTACACGTTTGGGAAAGTTCAAAATCTGGTGCCTCCAGTTCATGTTGATACCCAAACTGCTAATATTCTGATATACGAGATCAGCTCAAGTATGGTGGAAGTGATGGAAAGCAAGATTAACAAGTACACGCAGAAATGGCTGGGAGTACCACCAGGACTGACAGATGTTGCGCTGTACTGTAAGAAAGCCAAGCTGGTCCTTCCGTTCAAGTCAGTCCTAGAGGAATATAAAGCCAGCAAGGCCAGACTGGCAGTTATGCTGCAAAGCTCGTCAGACGAAACTGTCCGAGCAGTGGAACCCACAGTGAAGACCGGTCAGAAGTGGCAGGCGTGCGCAGCAGTACACGAAGCACGTGAGAGTCTCCAGCTAAAGGAAGTAATGGGCTACACGCAGACCAATAGGTGTGGATTTGATCACGGAGACATCCAATGGTGGTCAAAAGCATCAAATAGACAACAAAGGGACATGGTAGTCTGGGAGATCAGAGATGTCGAGGAGAACAAGCGTGTGCAAAAGGCAGCACAACAGGTGCAGCAAGGCCAATGGACCACATAGGTTACGGCCTTGCAGAAGACACTAACATGGAATGACATGTGGCATATGGCATCGTTGCGGCTCAGCTACATAATCAGATCGATGTACAACCATTTACCTTCAGCATGCAACTTTGTGAAGTGGGGAAAGACATGACAATCGATGTACAACCATTTAGCTTCAGCATGCAACCTTGTGAAGTGGGGAAAGACATGACAATCGATGTACAACCATTTAGCTTCAGCATGCAACCTTGTGAAGTGGGGAAAGACAGATGACAATCGATGTACAACCATTTACCTTCAGCATGCAACCTTGTGAAGTGGGGAAAGACATGACAATCGGTGTACAACCATTTAGCTTCAGCATGCAACTTTGTGAAGTGGGGAAAGACATGACAATCGGTGTACAACCATTTAGCTTCAGCATGCAACTTTGTGAAGTGGGGAAAGACATGACAATCGATGTACAACCATTTACATTCAGCATGCAACCTTGTGAAGTGGGAAAGACAGATAATAATCAATGCCCTCTTTACTAAGGAAGGCAGATGATGGAGCATGTTCTTTCCCCATGCAAGACAACGCTAAGCCAAGGGCGGTATACGTGGCGACACAACAGAGTGCTGCACGAACTGGTTGCCACCATGGATGGGGCGCGGAAGAAGGCCAACACTAAAGTTCGACCAGCTACAAAGAACACCTATTTTTTTTAGAGCGGGACAAGCCGTAAGTCCCAAGCAGAACAACTGGAGCGACTCCACGATCCTGGATATAGCAAACAATTGTGAGATGGCGGTTGACTTACCAGGGCGAGGGAAGTACCCAGAGTGCATCAATAGATCTAAAATGCGTCAGGACATTGCACTCTACACATCAAATATGACCCACATCATCTTAACAGAGCTCACAGTGCCATTTGAATCCAGGATAGAGAAACAGCATATATTTAAACTATTCGATAACAAGGATCTCGCCACCGAACTGAGACAGCAGGGACTCCAGAGTAGTGTTTTCGGTGGTAGTTATTGCCAGAGGACTAACGACTCCATCCCTCTACAACCTCTTAAAGATGCTAGGAATTAAGGGAGGGTGTGGACAAGAACAATTAAAACAATTGCTGAGTCAGCCGAAACAGCGTCGTGCTGGCTGTGGCAGAATCATCACAGACCAACAGTCAAATAAGATTATGTCCAGACTAGACGATAGGGCGACCATTTTACACCTTGACCACTTATTGCTCCCACATAAGTCAACAGAGTAGGGAGAATGTACTCGGAAAGACCCGAGACAAAGCAATAAGTTACATAACCGACCGGAGGTGAACATCAACCGGGTGTTTGCGACGACGTCAGTTCAAACAATAAAGTCCCCAATAGCTTGAAGGCCAGACAACTGGGCACTAATTTACACCATGACTTCCGAATTCCCACGAAAGTCAGACCCGACGAGGCTATAAAAGTTCGTTGTCAATAGTAGCCATGTTATTTTGACTGGAAAGCACAGCAATTTGCTAGGATAAGCCAAGAAGGGTAAGTTCGAGTAAACTATTTTCGAGTGTTTTGCGTATTAAGTGTAGTTATTTTGTGCTGAATATACCGTGTAAGCCTTAGAGGCAATGCAGCAGGGGGTCGACGCCTGGAAGTCATGACCCAGGCAGGCCTACCTCCCCTAGAGTGTCAAGAAGCTAAAGGGCCGAAACACTTGCTTGACGGGGTCCGCTTCAGATGATCAGATTGCCTCCTGCTGCGAAGCTCTGTACAAAGAGTTTCCTACTATATTATCAGAAACTCATGAAGAATTAGCATTTTATCCTTTGCTTCAATCCTTTATATTCCACTTTATTATTACATTGGGCATTGGTGTTATGGTACAGCAATGGATGCATTCATTAATAATAAATATTCATTTATTTATTATCACTGTCTTCAGTCTAACCACTGTAAACTACTACTTGTGTTGTTTTGTCCCTTGAACCCAAAAATAAAACTAAGAAAATAAGAACACTGTAAAAATTACAAACCCAATTACAAAGCATGTTATTCATAAAAGGACAAAAGGAACTAAATTTTTAGAAAGACATACCTTAATGAGCTTACTTTCTCTGGAGTCTGCAAATGCTGGAAACATTTCCTCATATTTTTTAACAGCAACCTGTGCATTCACAGCATCCATGCACAAATGGCAAATGGAGGCACGGAAAAAGTGATCCTTTGCACTATACTTAAGAAGCGAATTATCCATACAAGAGGTTGCAACCTATAAATTTATGGTAAATACCACATGATTACTGGCAAAATAGAACAAAAGATATTTGTTTAAATGGTATGATTACATTTTTACAGAGATTTTTTTTTTTAAATGACACAAAACCGTTTATCATTCCAAAACTGTAACCACTCTAATTTCTCTATATTTTTAACCATTCTCCTTAAAGCCAGCTCCACCAAATGCTAGTATATTTATGCCCACTCCATTACTGATAAACATTGTCTAAACTTATTCCACTCTCTTTTATATTGCTTAAGCAACAATACAGAATGAGTATGTTTATCACAAAGATTAACTCAATAAACATTTATTTTTCAAAATAAACTATCATGTCAAAAGAAATGGATCTTGCCTTGACCTCCCACTTTGTCTCCCTAGAAACAGCCTGCATCAAAACAGACCAGCTAACTGAGGGAGTATCACCATGTTCCCCACAATGGTGGGGGTCTACCGATATACAAGACCCACTATTGCAGTATCCCTAGGCAAGACAAGTTCCAAATTCTCCAGCTGAACTCAATAAAGCAATTCAAGAAGCAGAAATTCAAGAGAGCCATTGCAGCCCGTCACCTCACCATCCTAGGTCCAAAACCTTATGCTCGTATCAACTCATAGGCACTCAAGTCAAGTCTTTTTTATTGTAGCCACACAGAACCTCTCTGAATATGGGAAGCATAATGTCAGATTTTCAATCCATACTTCATAAGTAGGGAACATGAACATAAATGCAGTGCTACGGTAAAGCTGGTAGCAGGAGTGTGTGATGGAACCCCACTACTGGCTCTTTACTTCACAAGTCCAGAATGAGTAACTAAGTCTCAAATGGATAGAACATCTGTAAACTTCAGGTGTTCAGGAATCTATGTGGTTCTGATCACCTAGGAATCTACAGCAATGAAATAACTGACTGGATTGTACTGAGGGCATCCATAGAGTGAATTTTCAAGTTTCACAAGAAGAAAGAAATAGTGAACTTTCATTGTGACCATTTATTGATGAATGAAACAATGATTAAGTCATGTCCAGCTTTGAGAATCTGTGAATTGGGAGTCAAATATGTACACACAGAGAGAGAATAGATCATAGCCAGCAAGCTACAGGAACTATCAGAGTGCATAATTTGAGTCACTTTGTTGTTAATAAATGGTTACCCATTGGTTTACCATGAGTGCAGTGAAGTTGATTCTATCAATAAAATATTGACACTGATTTATCAGCAATGGTGTTAAAAATTAATGTGAGCATACCCCCCCCACCCCTTTCCATAAAATAAAGAATTGATACAAATAAATTCTAACCATTGATCAACATAAACCATGCACATTTATTATCTCCTCCATCAGCTGGGAGAGATTGAACATGTGTACATTTGCCCATTACATTACAATGTAATGTTAACCAGTATACTGCACTATACAAAATGCCATATAGTAAAAGTAAAGAGCCCCCGGGCACGCCAAGTGGCGTATAGGAAATATGGTGTTAGTGGCCATAAATTTTACAGACCTTCATTTTAGGGGTAATGAACCATTTTAGGGGTAATGTGGTCGGTTTTACGCCCATGCCGCTTCACTTTCCCAGAAAAAAATCCGGTACCCATTAAAGGCTGGGTGAACCAGGAAGTCGTCAGTTGGGATAGAACCCCACCCCTTGTCCTTTGTAGTCCAGTTCACTAACCACTGAGCTATCGCGGCTCCCACAAAATGCCATATGGTCATATTAGTTTATCAAAGATACAATAATGATATGCTTACTTGCTCATATATCTCTATAGCTCTCTCATATTTTTCTAAAGTTGCTGAAAACTGTGCCACTTTAAGCAAACACTTGTTGGCAGAGCTGATAAAAAAATTAATAAATTATTTAATTAGTTAATGAAATCATCACCATTTTGTTTATGTTTTCTGTTTTCATTTCATAAACTAATTTGTGTAGTAGTATCAGCAACAGCAGTAATTAAGAAAGTAGTAGCAGCAACAGCACTAGTAGTAGTATCAGCAACAGTAGTAATTATGGAAGTAGAACCAGCAACAGCACTAGCAGTAGTTGAGCAATTGCAGTAGTAAATTAGAAGTGAAAGCTGCAGCAGCAGTTTTGTTAGATGATGTGTAATTACAATATTATGCTATAGAAAATTATTAAAATGACAAGCTATATTTTCAAATAATTTTGTATTCACAATTGTGCTTGCAAAATAGCAATAGGATATAGAATAGTTTAATTGACTTTAATAGCACCAACAACATTTACAAAATATTAGCACAAAAACACAACTATAAATACATCATATAACCTGAACACAATGATCCTTCAATAAACATTGCAAGAACACCAGATCCAAGGGTTGACTAAGAAAATGATGGATTGACAGAATATTAGAAGCACTAGAAAATATAACAGCAGCAGAGGAGCAAAAAACTGTAAATTATATCTCCCTTTGATGCTGAAAGGCAAATGGGGAAGGAAAGAAGATATAACCTCTAAAAGATGTACAAAAGAAAAACAAAATGAGGTACTTAATTTGCTTTTGTTTTGTATCTGCAGGCATTTGTGAGTGTGAGAGAGACAGAGAGAGAGAGAGAGAAGTCCCAAATCAGGATACCTTTCATAATATGAATAGATATGAACAAGTTATCATTATACACTTCAGAACAGGACACAATCGACTCCATAGTCACATGTTTACAAAATTCAAGATCGGCACCTCAACTACTTGTACATGTGGACAGGTGCCCCAGACTGCTGAACACATACTTCAAGACTGCACTGAATATATTAGACTGAGGAAAATCCATTGGCCCATAGATACAACACTACAGACAAAACTATATGGGCCACTGCAAGAATTACAAAAGACAGTAAAATTTATACAGGATACGACATTGCAGATATAGACAATACTTCAGGTGAAAGATAGGATAGATAAGATAGGATAGATAAGATAGGATAGATAAGATAAGATAGGATAGGATAGGATAGGATTGGATAGATAGATAGATAGATAGATAGATAGATAGATAGATAGATAGATAGATAGATAGATAGATAGATAGATAGATAGATAGATAGATAGATAGATAGATAGATAGATAGATAGATAGATAGATAGATAGATAGATAGATAGATAGATAGATAGATAGATAGATAGATAGATAGATAGATAGATAGATAGATAGATAGATAGATAGATAGATAGATAGATAGATAGATAGATAGATAGATAGATAGATAGATAGATAGATAGATAGATAGATAGATAGATAGATAGATAGATAGATAGAGAGAGAGAGAGAGAGATGTGTGGTGGACCAACAGATCATGGTGAGAATGGAAGCTGTAAATCAATAGTTAGTAAAGATTTTCCCCATGCTTTGAAAGCGTATAGAGAATGTCACTGTTGTCCAGGAACCATGCCTTCCATTATTATTCTTTCCAGCCTGCTATGTATTTTGAATGGGCCATAGTATTAAAATTTCCTCTGTAGAATGGTAATTATAAGCCAGTTTTTTTTTTTTTTTATGTTTAAATCTTTTAATATGTCCTCACTGCTCTTTTAATATGTCTTCACTGCTCTTTTTCATTATCCATGGTATCTTAAAGATTTATTTGTAGCATTTTGTTTTAATTGAAGCAATTTTTTTCATTGCTTTTGAGAGATCATTTAATGAGATGGAACAGCAATAATTTGTTGACCATTTAATGAAATTGAACAGCTATAATTTGTTGACCATTTAATGAGATGGAACAGCTATAATTTGTTGACCATTTAATTAAATGGAACAGCTACAATTAGTTGACCATTTATTGAGATGGAACAGCTATAATTAGTTGACCATTTAATGAAATGGAACAACTATAATTTGTTGACCATTTAATTAAATGGAACAGCTTCAATTAGTTGACCATTTAATGATATGGAACAGCTATAATTTGTTGACCATTTATTGAGATGGAACAGCTATAATTAGTTGACCATTTAATGAAATGGAACAACTATAATTTGTTGACCATTTAATGAGATGGAACAACTATAATTAGTTGACCATTTATTGAGATGGAACAGCTATAATTAGTTGACCATTTAATGAGATGGAACAGCTATAATTAGTTGACCATTTAATGAGATGGAACAGCTATAATTAGTTGACCATTTATTGAGATGGAACAACTATAATGTGTTGACCATTTAATTAAATGGAACAGCTACAATTAGTTGACCATTTAATGATATGGAACAGCTATAATTTGTTGACCATTTATTGAGATGGAACAGCTATAATTAGTTGACCATTTAATGAAATGGAACAACTATAATTTGTTGACCATTTAATGAGATGGAACAACTATAATTAGTTGACCATTTATTGAGATGGAACAGCTATAATTAGTTGACCATTTAATGAGATGGAACAGCTATAATTAGTTGACCATTTAATGAGATGGAACAGCTATAATTAGTTGACCATTTATTGAGATGGAACAACTATAATTTGTTGACCATTTATTAAGATGGAACAACTATAATTTGTTGACCCCTCACTTTTTTTTTTACTTTGTATTTAAAGAGATGGAACAGCTATAATTTGTTGTGAGAACTGGATAAGAAAGAATAGGGACTAGAAGGACAAAGAAAGAAAAGATATAAGATAGTTTAAGATAATAGTTTGGTAGGAAGTTAACAACAAAACTGATAAACAGCTAGAGACATGATCACCAACACCAGCTGGCAGTAATTGATAATGTTGGTGAAATAGAAGTAATATAATTTTTAAATAATATAAATAAATTCTCATTGAGAAGTGCATGAGTGACACACCAAATAACTGTATTTTGTATATTAAAAAAAACTAAAACAAAATGTAATAGTAAAATATATTACCTGTTTGATTCCTCTCCTTTATAATAATCTGCAGCCTGTTCATAGTTCGCACAAGCCTATATTTATGTGAATAAATATTAAAGTAAAAATGTATAGTTTTAACTTTCATAAGTAAAAATGTATAATTTTAACTTTCATAAGTAAAAATGTATAATTTTAACTGTTTTTATTTTTGTTTTTCACTCTAAATAATAACCATTTTGTTCTATAGATATTATTAATTTGTTCTATAGATCTTATTAATTTGATCTATATGCCACTACCTAATCATCACAGATTCAAAATTTAATTACAAACTTGAATAGGATTGCAATACACAAATTAAATACCATGAAGAACATACAGTACAATACCAGCAAGGCAGCAAGAGTAAAACTACTGAAGACATGCATCTTTCTAATTGTATCATATGGTTGTGAATCAAGGACAATCTTGCAAAAAAACAATGAAGAAATTGATACATTAAAAAAAAAAAAATGTTTTTTTTTATAATACCTTGGATATGAAAAAGAGAAATGAAGAGATTTTAAAAACCTGAACATTGAAGAGAACTGGTTTAAAGACATCTTCTATCTATTCCATCTGATGTCCTTTCAAGCCGAAAACAGTACCTAGGTCAGAAATTATAGACTCTTGTGTCCAACAATCTTTGTTAAGAAGCATAAGACCTCACACAGGATCTGCATTGTATCTTGTCACACATCTCTGTTCTGAGTGAGTTGTTCAATCTCTGTTCTGAGTGAGTTGTTCAATCTCTGTTCTGAGTGAGTTGTTCAATCTCTGTTCTGAGTGAGTTGTTCAATCTCTGTTCTGAGTGAGTTGTTCAATCTCTGTTCTATCTCTACAAGGGAGCTGATGTCTGCTGTTGTTACCTCTTGTCTCAATGTTCTTTTTAGTTTTCTCTAATCTAATATCTAATCTATTGTCCTTTCGAGCCGAAGACGGCACATAGGGCAGAACCACAATCTAAAAAAAAACATAAACCTTGCATGCCAAAGTAGCACATATTGCAGAGATCACTGCTCTAAAATATATGGTGTTGTTTCCATAACAATACTTTTTACAATGACAGCTTGTCAAGCCATCGATCAACCTCCTTAGTCGCCTCTTACGACATGCCTGGAAGGTCACAGTGTCACTATTCTTTAAGTATTATTCTCAGTTTTCTCTAGGTTAGCCTTTTTTTCCTTTTAACCTCTGGTTCTCATGTGAGGTCCTGCTTTGAGATTCTATTGCCTCTTCTCATCACATGGCCAACATATGAGCACATTTTTCTCTTGATTATAGTTGATATTTTGGGATTCTTTATCATTTCTCTTATTTCTGCACGAGTCTTGCATTCATTCCATGATATATGAAGTATTATAAAGGAAATTAAAATATTACGGCAACATGAAAAAATAGCGATAAGGATAAAACAATAATGGAAGACATTGTTCCAAGACGATGAGATAGGAGTAGACTGAGAAGAAGGTAATTTCAAGACATTAAAGAGACCTTGAACTTGACAGCAAAAGAAGTAGGAAATATGGTTAAAGACAGTGATTACTTCAGGTGGGCTATGATCGAAGCAACATCTGCAACATTTTTAAAATATTCTTTTATTGGCTGTTTGTTTAACTCTTTTCCTTCTATTTCTTATTCAGAATCTCCATTTCACATCAATTATTTTTTTATATGAAATATGTATTTTTAAAAAATCTTTCATATTGATTTTGCAATCTCTGAATATGTTACAAACAGCAAACGATTATGTTTATCAGTTACTCCTCGGTTGCGTACACATATCTGTGTTCTTCAAATTTAAAAAACATATGCCAGGCCACTGAAACTGATTTGTTAATGCTGACAATATCTCTCTTAATCATTTCATTAGTAGCAGACAGATTTTCACCATGTTTTTTTTTTAAATTTGTTAATTTATCTTCATTGATTTAGTTATATATTCATTTATTTAGTTTCATAGTGTTTCTATACTATCACTGAAATAATTTCACTAATTCATAAATTCATCTACTTGTCCAAGTCAATCATACCAAGGTACGCTGTACCCTAACATAAACTAATATTACTTATGCAAAAACTGATCTGTTCTTCTGCAGACTTTCATTTCTTTATTAGCTTTGCTGCACTTTATTTTCACAGATATTAATTTCTCAAACTAAATGTTAAAATGCAAAACTAGCTAAAAGAAAGAGAACTATTTAAAAAGAGATAAAACAAATACGGCATACCTTTTCAGTATCTGATAATTCAGTTTCAAATATTTCAGCCATATTTTCATGATGCTTGGCAGCAAGTGAAAAACGTCCCTGTTAATAGATAAAAATAATATATTTAAATTTGAGAAGAGGAATACAGAAAAATATTCCAGAAAAGAGGTATTATGTTGATTAAAAAAAAATGATTTCTAAAATTCACCTTCTACTAAGACACAAAGAATACACACAAACACAGAGAGAAACTAGAAAAATAACAGAAAATTAAAAACAACAATACAAAATAACAGATTATAACTAATGTTAACATTTTAAAATGTGAGACCACCTATCTCATCTGACCAGCTCACAAATTATTTTAAAAAACATTTGTAATTATTAATATTTGTTATTTTCTATTATTTTGTGGCTTTATATTTAGCCTTTTCCTGCTCTTGCATCTGTCTTTGTTTGTATGTACAGTCTATGTCCTAGAAGAATGCCAGTAGTTAGGCCTCCGAGTGATTGTTTTGTGTCATCTTCCATTTGCCATAAAGCCATCACTATACCTCTTCTTTTTTATATTTAACAAAATATTCCCCTTATTGGTAGCTTTAGTGGAGCCTCATATATCTATGCCAATCCCTTCTTTTCATAAGAGACAAAAAATAAAATGGTTTGTCCACGTGGAGAAAATGTCTTTTGATTCATTACCTTAAGTATATACATGATGCACAAAAGATGGAGAGGGGTCTAGAGTCTGAGGAAGAACCTAGTAAAAGAGAGTGACAATATCATGCAAACTACAATAGCATCACTTAAACTGTTTCAGTTGCTTTGTTTTAAACAAATGTTTTCAAGGAAACTGGAGCAAGGAATTGACTGTGCACTCTTTGTACAATGGAAATCATTTGGAATCATCACCATTTAGGGCTGCAAGGTAGTGAACCTTGTCAACAGAATTTACCAATACACATTGATGGGAGCTGTGGCATGAGTGGAGCAGATAAGGGGAATTCCCAACTGCAGTGATACTGATTCCATGAACAGAACTTTCCAACATTGTGCTACTAATGCCAGACCTGGACACTTGCCTTAGGAACAATAAGAAAAATAACCATCACTGAAACAATGTGATAAATACAAAACAGGATATGGCCTGAAAAATAAGATCAGGAAGTGAAGAATTCAGAAAAAAAAGCTAGGAATAATGCCTGCCATTGAATCTATTAAAAAACAACAGATGAAATGGTCTGCATATGTGATAAAAAGATCAAAATGCCACAATCCATCAACAATAACTACAAGAACATCTCATCAATGGGTTGACCACAAAAAAGATGGATTGATGATATATTAGAAACATCAGGAAACATACCAGCAGGAAAACCAACAGAAGAGCAAAAGACTGCAAACTATATTTGCCACCACTGATGCTAAAAAGAATTATGGGAAAGTACCAGTCAAATTCCAGTAGACAAAGTGATATGACAGATATGATGGCGTGGATAGGACACACGGTGCAGAAGCCAAATGAGAGTATTATATGACAAGCCCCTCCTTTTTTTTTTCTTTTGGAATCCCCATGGGAGGAGACAAAAAGAAAGGACAAAATATACTTGGAGAAGACAGGTGGAAGCAGAGATGAAGAGGATGGGGAAAACATGGAATGATCTTAAAAGAATGGGGAAAAAACAGATTGGAAAGTGTTTGTTGAAGACCTATGCTCCACAGGGAACTGAAAGGAAGAAGATTCATGCTGAAAGACAGATGACAAAGGAAATAAGAAAATGGCTCAATGCACTCTCATTATACTGATGTCAATTCATATGAGCAGTTGTTTTTTTGTTTGGGGCTACAGTTTTTGTAGGAGCCTCGGTGGCTGAGTGGTTAGTGTACTCACTTCCTGACAAGAAGGGTCCGGGTTCGATTCTCAGCAGTGGTGGATTTTTTTCCTGACTGACAAGGCTCTGGAGTTCACCCAGCCTCTAAAAATGGGCACCAGAGATTTTTCTGGGAAGTAAAGGCAGCTTGGCATGATATCAACCACATAATCCAAAAATGTGCGTGGTCATAGAAAGATATGGTCATTAACACCATATTCCCCATCCACCTAGCAAGGTGTGGAGAGAACCTTTACTTTTTTTTTTTCTTTTTTTTTCCAGTTTTTGTCTTTTGGATTTACTCCATAATCAGATGTGATTATATAGCCATACTTCTTATTTGTCTTCTGTGTACACCTCTAGATGTCAATATTAGTAAGTTTGATGAACTCAAGGCTAGTGACATCTGCAAGCATATACAAACAACTATTCAGTGTCTCACATTTGATAAGGTTTCATCATTGGCAGAGTCAAGTGGAAACATCCACAGATCTCCATAGTAGAACACTGAAGAGAAAAACTTGTTTTTCCTTTGCTCACCCTTAAAAGAGTACTTGTGATGTATCATAGTGTCTGGAAAATCATGTGGATATGAAGAAGTATCTTGATCAACTGGTTTTTTTTTTTAACCTTTAATCTAGCACTCAGATAAAGGTCATTGGCTGCTATCGGTTCACTCACTGCATTTTAAATTCCAAAGGTTTTCAAGCTAGCATCTCTATTTTAACTGACAATACAATATTTTCTAATAATAATACCAGAGAACTTCTGACACCAGAATTTTATGTTATTCCAGGTGACAGTTCCTAAGCATCTTCTGTTCTTTGAATTTTTGGTCAGTAATGTGCTTCATCACCATTCAATTTTTGACACCTTTAGTCTACTGGCAAAGGTTGGCTAGCGTAATAGGCAATGTCTAAGAAAAAAATAAAGACACAGACTTTTCATTTTCCATAATTGATGGATTCACATAAATAAAAATTGCCAACAATTTTTCAGATTACTCTTCTGAGTTAGCAAAAAAAGGAACAACATGTAGCTAAAGCATCAACAGATGCAAGATAATATGAGCATACTTGATGAGAGATCACAACAGCTGGGACTGAAAATAGAGATAAGACCAAAATTAAGAGAATTAATGCAGTTGACAATAATCAAATAAAAATAGGAGAAATACCTCTACTATATGTACAATCTTATATATATCTGGGCATTGATAAAGACAAAGAGGGAGAAACAGAAAATGATACCAAAATAAGGATATCAAAAGCAAGAGGAGCATTCGTTGCACGGAAAACATATGGAAATCCAAAGAAATTAGGTTCAATACAAAAATTAACATTTTCAATTCCAATGTTAAGTCAAGTCTTATTATATGGCTGTGAAGCATGGAGAACAACACAAATGACAATCATAAAGATACAGACCTTCATTAATGGATGCTTACACAGAATAAAAGGATGGAAATGGCCGGAAAAAATCACTAACATAGAATTATGGAAATGTACCAGTCAAATACCAGTGGATAAAGAGATACAGCATAGACTATGGCGCTGGATAGGACACACACTACGGAAGCCAACTGTGAGTATTACACAACAGGCCCTTTTGTAGAATCCCCAGGGAAAAAGACAAAGAGGGAGACCAAGATATCTTGGAGAAGACAGATGGAAGCAGAGATGAAGATGATGGAGAAAACATGGAATGATCTTAAAAGAATGGCAAGAAACAGAACAGCTTGGAAAGTGTTTGTTGAAGACCTATGCTCCACAGGGAGCTGAAAAGGTAAAAGAAGAAGATGTAGCTAAAAGACATGAAAGAATGAAGAATGTAAGATATATATTGTAATAGTAGCCTCCGTCAGTCACAGTTGACTATAGATTTTGCAGCACCCCTAGAAATTATTATGTTCGGGAAGCCCAGGCACGTGAGGACCTCCATGTTTGCCGCTTTGTCCATACAGGTGATACCAAGAATATGGTGCAGACATTACATATGAAATGCATTTAGCCTTCTCTCCTGCTTTGCATAAGTTGTCCATGATTCGCTGCCAAACAGATGACTACTAATGATGCAGGCATTGTAAACTGTGGCCTTTGCTTTAATTGTCTGTTTGATGTTTTGCCAAACAAGCCTAGTAATATGGGCGAAAGTGGTAGCAGCTTTACCAGTGCAGGTGTCAATTTCTGTATCTAAAGATATTTTGTCGTTGATGATGGACCCCGGCTAGCTATTGAGCTATTTGCAGGTCATCATCATTGCACTTCGAACATGTACACAGGTGCTCAGATCCCCTCCTCAACAAGTCCTGATGTGTTCAGTGACTGACGACTCCAGTTCTGTGTTTGTTAATAAGTCTTCTTATACGACCACTAAATTTCTCGTTTCTGGCTGTGTCCATCTTAACTCCCATCTCTTTCATTCGAAGGAGTGAAGTTGACTCATGGTATAGGTAGCTACACTGCTGCACAACATCAAGTTTGTAGTTTTTGATAAAGACTGCAGCTGTTTCTTCAATGTTCTGACTGAGTATATTAGTTTTCTGCAAATTTATTGTTAGACCGAAGTCTCTGCAAGCATGCAAAAAATGCTGCATCATGCTCTGGTGTTCTTCCTGGCTTTGCATGACAAAAAGAAAATTAGGAGTAATCTACAGAAACATCCTTAAGATACCTTGAATAATCATAAAGAGCACTGGAGACATATTAAAGGACTTAAACATTAAAAAGAAATGGCTTATAAACACCATTCTACAGAAGAAATTGAAATAGTAGAACCATGTCAAAAGACACAGAGGACTGGAAAGAACAATAATGGAATGCATGATTCCTGGGTGATGCATCAGGAGCAGACCAAGAAGAAGCTGCTTTCAAGACATCAATGAGACCTTGAAGATGACAACAGAGGTAGTGGGAGATCTGGCTATACATAGATTCTTTCAGATAGACTGTGCTGAGTGCAGCATTCTGCAAAGGATATGTGATGTGATGATAATAGGAATAATGCTACCAAAAAAATTAATTTACAAACCATATCTGTATAAATTTCAATGGCTCTGTGAATAGCACAAACAGCAGCTGAAAATATAAACATTCATACATCAATTAGGTCATATAATAAAGTATAAAAATGAATGAACAGCTACATAGATGATCATACAGTAATATAATTACTCACAATGAAAACAAAGGTCAAGAAATGTACTACAATTTGTATTACTCTGGCCAAGTTTTCTCTAATTCTATCTATCTATCTATTGACCTTTCCAGCCGTGGTCGGCCCATATGGATACTCAGATACTCTTTTTCTTTTTCTAAATTTTCTTTCTAGCAGTCTCAATCCTTGCAAAAAACATTGATCAGATCTCACCACTTGTCTCTGTTCTGTGCAAGCATCTCAATATCATTGAGGGAGCCAATTCCTGCTGCTCTTGCCTCTCTGATCAATGTTCTTCTCAGTGTCTTTCTGGGTCGGCCTCTTTTCCTCCTACCTGTTGTTTTCCACATGAGGGCTTGCTTTGTTATTCGGTTATTATTTTTTCTCATCACATGTCCAACATATGTATATCCTCTTTTCTTGATTACTGATGATATTAGTGGTTGATTGGCGATTTCTCTAATTTCCTCATTTGTTTTTGAATTAATTCCATTCTATACCAAGTATTTTCCTTAGACATTTATTTTCAAATGCGTTCAACTTTATTTCTATGTCTCTTGTTGTTTTCCAGTAAGTTTTTTTTCCTCTAATTACTAAGTCTATTTTCAGTAAGGGTTTTATATAAAAATGAGAGACCTTGTGTTGACATTTTCTATGCTTGGGTGTCTGAATATTCTGTCCACTTAGGTCTAGAGCTAGAAAAAGGAATGTCACATTCCTCTCACATGTATGGGACATAAGTTAGTGAACAAAAAAATGCACTTTTCAATTTGGTAAAAATAAATAGGGCATTGATAATTTTTAATTAATTATAATTAATTTCATATTATTATTAAAAATTAATAAAACGTTAGCCGTGTGTAAAAATGGTAATAACATATTCAATTTCCTGCAAATTTTAAATTATAATCCAATAATTTTGTCATGTCAATGCAAGAAAAAACAAGAAATTGATATACAGGAAGAAGAAAAACGTAACCAGTAAAATGTAATGAACAAATTCAAATCTCATGGGAAAACATAAGACCTGGCAGCCCAGTGATCAAGATCTGCTTCAAAATAATGTAGTCTATTTCATGATTCACTGAGCTCACTCTTTGCCACCAGTTGCCTGATTGCATTGAATTTCTCATTGGCTCTAAGTATATAGCACTTGTGCACACTGTGAGCTGTGTGTTTCATCCGTTTTGATCATGTTCCAATATTCCAATTGTTTACGATGAATGCTGATATCGTATGACAGGGGACAGTTGGCCGTGTTCACTTTCTATGCGGTTTCGCCTTATGTCTTTTGGCATGTGCTGAGACTGCTATGATGGGGACTACAGCTACCTTTCTTTGTTTGGGAGATGAGTTGGTAATTCAGATGATTCCACTGGCACGAGCGGTTGAGCAATTATGGATTTTAATTCGTTTGCAGTGATACCGGGGCCTTCCATAACCAAATATAGCACTTGAATTATTATGTCCAGTGTTACTGAACCTTTGTGACAGGTTTTTGTAAAAGACAACAGTGCAATTTGCCTCCTTGTCTGATATTATGGATACAGTGGTCTGTGAGCTGATCCTCTTCTTTCAACCTATTACAATGCAGCTGTTATCTTTTCCAGAACACAAATAGTGCATTTTTTTTTAAAGGACAAAAAATTGTACAGATACATTAATGGTCTGATTTTAAGACATAAAACGTTACTTAACAGTCAAATGTTTACTGAACTTTACTGTAGATTAGTGTCTAATCTTCTATCTTATACGTTAAGGGAAAAATAATATACAAGTATTTAATCAACCTCAAAAAGGAAATTAATTTACACTCAACACTTGGCAACATAGAAGTCGATAATCTACTGTCATAATTTGTAATTAAAAACAATGACTACATCAAGATACAATAACACCAACAACATTTATCATCACAGAAATCTAAGTTCAACAACTTCACGACAAAAATAAATAAAACCATTAAAACTGAGTTGTTACAAATGACAATAATTTACTGCATATAATTATGGCCACACATAATGAGCATAATAGAGTGTTGTTTCTATTCAACATCTGTGTATGGTGCAGAAACACTAACATTAAATAAGAAAGCAAAAATGTATAAGTGAAGCCCTTGAAGCATGGACTTACAGAAAAATGGAAACAATTGGGAGGATAGAGTAGAAAATGAACAATAAAGTTTTGAAATAGCTGAAAACTGAAGGAAGATCTTAAACACAACTCAAACAAGACAAATGACATTTTCTGGACACATAGAAACACAACCATAGCCATAGCCGGCCCATAGGGCATATACCCAGATACTCTTTCTCTTATCTAAATTTTTATTCTAGCAATTTTCAATCCTTGTAAAGATCTTTTATCAAATCTCGCCATTTGTCTCTGTTCTGTGCAAGCAACTCTATCTCATTGAGGAAGTTTTAATAACACATAACATTTAATTAACAACAATAAACTTCAAAACTAATATGCACATTTAAATTCAAGAAAAAATTTTTTCAAACTCTGTGCCTTAATTGGAAACAAGGTATTAGTGTCCATATTTTTTCAAAGACTAAGACACATTATATGGCCTATGTAGTCAGTATCATGTCAGTCTTCCCTACTTTCCCAGATAAAATCTTTGGTACCCATTTTCAGGCTGGGTGAGTCCCAAAGCTGCATTAGTTAAAAAAAAAATTTGCCACATCTTGGAATTGAACCTGCAATCTTCTGGTCAGCAGCGAGCACACTAACTACTCAATCACCAAGGCTTTGTTTCATGAGCAGAAATGAAAACTACACAACATACCATTTGGATCTCCTTTCCTGTAACAGTTTCCTGCATCCACAAAGCATGTGGCTCCATCATGCTTACTACCCATGGCTAAATGAAGCTGGGCTGCATCTTCAAAAGCTTTACCTGCCTCTAAAAAAGAAACAAGAAAACAAAAACATTATATCATTATTTTTTTCCTCCATTTGTTGCCTTCAAAGTTTCTATTTTAATTTTTTTTTTAAATTAAATTTTAAGTTCAACATGAAATAATAGACATAGTGGATGACAAATTAGCATGTTTTAATATTTGATTTTAAAAGGACTAAAGATTGACTCGGCCAACAATGGTCTCAAAGGCGGAAGTTTGGAAAGCCAGGTAATGGACACAGGGCACAGCTAGGATCTCGCTCCCTCGCTTGCGTTCGCCCGATGACTAAAGGAGTGTACTTCTTCATCATCCGCCCTTAAAAGGACGTTAAGTGGGCATGTCTGCGTTGTGTTGTGGTTTACAGTATAACTGTGATATTTGTGCCTTTCAGCCCAACACATCTGATCTAAGGTGTTAAATGGTCATATATCAAAAAGCAACAGTAAACTACTGATTGCAGACTGCTGAGAAATCAGATACAGTGGAAAGAACAATAATGACAGGCTTGGCTTCAGGACATGAGGACGAGATAGGGCCAGACCAAGAAGGTGTTTCCAAAACATCAAAGAGACCTTGAACATGTAAACAGAAGAAGTGGGAGATCTGGCTGGAGATAGAGACTCTTATTAGATGGGTTGTGGTGAATGCAATATTCTCTGGGGAGATTTGGCTAGAGACAGAGATTCTCTCAGATAGGCTGTGGCTAATGCAACGTTCTGTGGCAGATTTGGCTAGAGACAGATTCTTTTAGACAGGCTTTGGGTAATGCAACATTCTGTCATGGACATTCAACCTGATGATGATTACAGATATTTCCTTTAATCTACCTTCAGCATGGAAGTTATTCTGCAATAGATACCTGCCTAGTTGGAATCACAGACAATGAAAAACCAGACAAACTATGGTTATGGTAGGCTCCAGTATCACTGCAAACAAATTAAAATCCATAATTGCTCAACTACCCATGCCAGTGGAATCATACAAATTAATATCTCATCTCCCAAACAAAGAAAGGTAGCTGCAGTCCCCATCAAAGCAGTCTCAGCACATGCCAAAAGACATTAGGCAAAATCGCACAGAAAGTGAACACAGCCATCTGTTCCCCGTCATACGATATCACCATTCATTTCAAGCAATCGGAATATCAAACACGATCAAAATGGATGAAACACACAGCTCACGGTGTGAACAGAGAACTTAACTCAGTAGCTCCTACAACAAGCCGGACTTGGAATATGAGGAAACAGCAACAAGGAACACTTTTCAGACACAGCCTATAATGGTTCCTGCCGTCTATCCGCCATATTGACCAGAAGTTCAAACTATCTAAACTAGGAACAACACTGTTTAAACATCAACATGCTCTAATTTCAACACAGGGAAAGAGATTATAAGAAGCAGCAACCCTCAGGAACCTCTGACTACTAGGAGGAGAAATGAAAAAAATAGAAAAAAATGATATCGTTAAATCTTTAGGTAATAAGTGGATGACACAAATTAGAACATTTCAGCCCAATAGGCCTTCAGCAGGAACAAACATACAACACACACACAGACATGTATTTAAAACAAAAAAACAATAAATAATAATAAAATAATAATTTCAAACTAGAATGAGAAATCAAAATAAAAGGTCTTCCCTGCAAACTGTGCTGTGGCCAGAAAGAAAGTTGTTCTAATTTGTGTCATCCACTTATTATGTAAGATAGCCGCGATAGCTCAGTGGTTAGTGAACTGGACTACAAAGGGCAAGAGGTAGGGTTCAATCCCAACCGACAGCTTCTGGGTTCACCCAGCCTTAAATGGGTACCGGATTTTTTCTGGGAAAGTAAAGCGGCACGGGCGTAATACCGACCACATTACCCCAAAAATCATGTGCCGAAGGTCTGTAAAATTTATAGTCACTAACACCATATTATATATATATATATATATATATATATATATATATACACCTATACGTCACTTGGTGTGACGGGGGTACTTTACTTTTACTTATTACGTAAAACTTTAACCATACCGTTTTTTTTTTCTTTTTTTTTTCTCTAAAAAATTTGTTTCAATTCTTCTTACAATTAGCTTTACTGCAGCTTCACATTTTTATGCATTTCTTTGCTTTGACCTTGACCACTGTGATACTGTTAAAACAGGCCTCCTGCTATAAAAAAAATATCATACAACAAACCATCTTTACCTAATCAAACAACTAAAATTATTTAAAAAACTAAAGTCTGATCTTCCAAATGAGAATAGGATATGCCTTTGTCAATCAAACCTTAAAGAGACCAAATTCATTACATGAACCATGATGCAAGCATTGCAACCATCATCTAAACATAGCAGATTATCCGTTACAGGCAACGCCAGTATCTTGCATACATACAGCCAGCATTAACAACATACTCTTCTTATCAGGAAAAAAACTATGGTAGCCACATACATCTTAAACTGAGAGCTATAAAGAGCAACCAGCTCACAGGAACTAAGTCGAAATAAAATCTTTCTATTGAGCTATAAAGAGCAACCAGCTCACAGGAACTAAGTCAAAATAAAATCTTTCTATTGAGCTATAAAGAGCAACCAGCTCACAGGAACTAAGTCAAAATAAAATCTTTCTATTGAGCTATAAAGAGCAACCAGCTCACAGGAACTAAGTCAAAATAAAATCTTTCTATGTGTGCTATAAAGAGCAACCAGCTCACAGGAACTAAGTCAAAATAAAATCTTTCTATGTCATCAAACATAAGTTACTATTTAGAAAACGAAAAAAATTCAATGGCAGTGGTTTGCAAATCCAAGATCACAGCATGCTTGCTGAAGCTACCTCCCTCCCTCTCTTTTTTAATCTTATTACCACTTCAGGTGTGAGGACGATATACAGTTCTGGTTCCTGCTCTACTGGTAGCCTCTTTCATTGACATTCTGTTTCTTTGCTGTTGTCACTCCAACATGGTCAAACTGTGTCCTTCTACCATGTATGTCATGTAAGGTATGACACCACATCATTCTCTTCAGGTTGGCAAACTATTTTATTTGCTGTCTTTGTATGTAATCAAAAATGGTTCTATGCAAACTCTTTCATAAAACCTCATTTCTGATTTGGTTTTTTCCTGGTGCCTCAAGTCTCTCTCAAACATTTTATCTCTTTGATGACTAAATTTCTATTCTGACTTGTCGAATGACCAGGTCTGACACTGGTAACACAAAGTAGAGATTACTATGTGTAGTATATAATGGTATTCTTTGCGTCGATCAACAGTCTTTTATGTTGTAGGAGTGGGGCTAGTTCTACCACTATAATGGTTTATTTGTGTTAATCAACACAGTTCTATATTGTAGGAGAGGGGCTAGTTCTACCACTATTATGGTTTCGCTGTGTTGATCAACACTGTTCTATATTGTAGGAGAGGGGCTAGTTCTACCACTATGTAAAGTAGTAGTAGTAGTAAAGTACCCCTGGTTAGCCAAGTGGCGTATAGGGAAATATGGTGTTAGTGACCCTATATTTTACAGACCTTCAGCACATGATTTTTGGGGTAATGTGGTCAGTATTACGCCTGTGCTGCTTTACTTTCCCAGAAAAAAATCCGGTACCCATTTAAGGCTGGGTGAACCCGGAAGCCGTCGGTTGGATCGAACCCTACCCCTTGTCCGTGGTAGTCCAGTTCACCTAACCACTGAGCTATCGCGGCTCCCAGTTCTACCACTATAATGGTTTCTTTGTGTCGATCAACACAGTTCTATATTGTAGGAGAGGGGCTAGTTCTACCACTATAATGGTTTCTTTGTGTCGATCAACACTGTTCTATGTTGTAGGAGAGGGGCTACTTTACCACTATAATGGTTTCTTTGTGTCGATCAACACAGTTCTATATTGTAGGAGAGGGGCTAGTTCTACCACTATAATGGTTTCTTTGAGTCGATCAACACTGTTCTATGTTGTAGGAGAGGGGCTACTTTACCACTATAATGGTTTCTTTGAGTCTATCAACAATCTTCTATGTTGTAGGAGAAGGGCTAGTTCTACCACTGTTTGGCTGCCTTACTGAACCAAATGTTAATTTCTTTATCCATCTTGTCATCTTCTGAGAATGTTGTTCCTAGATACTTGAACTCTGGTACACCTGTTTTATATCTGTAACCACCTACTGATATATTTACACTTATTCATGAACATAGATGATGTAATTTCTCAGGTATTTCCGCTTGCGAGCAAGGCTTGGTCATCTGCAAAGATTAGTTTTTTTATATTTTAAATCCTGGGTTTGACATCTTAGTTTATACTATCAAAGTTGTCATCAAACAGGTCTGTGGGCTTACCAATATCAGCGTTGGCAAGGAGTGGATACCGGTGCCTACGTCATTCAAGGGGACTTTCTCGTGTATTGTCACACTCGACAGGAAAAATAGGGAACAGAACCCGGTCGTGGTTAATGCTGAGGTCAACGGTCTCATTTGCGATAACACTGATGAGAAAGATGTAGTCATATATATAGACGGATCTGTAAGACGACACCAAAGAAGTGCATGTGCATTTACAGCACGCTCGGCAGGCAGAATAGTCAAGGAAGACAGTGGTGCATATGTCATGACTACGAGTAGCATGACAATGGAGGCGATGGCAGTGACCAAGGCATTCAAATGGTTAGACTCACAAGACTACACCCACGCATGTATACTGAGTGATTTGATGAGCATGATAAAAAAAGTGGAGGCGGGCTCTGTACGTATGCAATGGGTAGAGTCGTTGCAGAAATCCAAAATACGTAAGGTCACCTTTGTCTATGTCCCTGTACATGCGGGAGTACGGTGAAATGAAAGAGGTGACAGGTTGGCTAGCTGCGCTGTCGTTGAGGACGGGCAACCAATGGATCGGGCGGACATCATCAATGCCCTCCGAGATGTGGGAAGAGCACATGACTTCGACAAACACAGATCCACGTCACTTCTTCGGATGAAAGAGATGGGAGTTAAGATGGGCACACCCAGAAATGAGAAACTTAGTGGGCGTGTAAGAAGATTTATCAACCAACATAGAACTGGAGTCGTCAGTCGCTGGACACTGAGGGAATTGCTGAGGAGGGGATCTGAGCACCTATGGACATGTTCAGAGTGCAATGATGATGACCCACAAATAACTACTGCCAAACTACTGACTGCCAAAAATATTTTATGGCAAGCTGCAATAAGGTAAACATCAACAAGGTGGATAAAACTGCTTTAAAAACATGATCATGGCCTCATTTGCAGACTTGCTTGTGACAAGTAGCATCGCAAAAATATGCCATTTTCTAGCCTTCACTAGTTGTGAAGTTCAAATTGTCTTGTTGAATCTACTGTTTCTTTGAATCTATCCATCTTGTTCTGGTCTAATGAAATCTCATTTTAGCCAGATGTTTTCATATAATGCATGCAAGCTGCAGGTTGGTTTGATTTTATTCTGGTTAGATGCCCAAGCCATTATCTTCTCTGTTGTTCGATATAGTCAATAGCTGGTATTACACACACCATTTTTTTCAAGCCTCATTTATAATCATATCTTTTCTAGTTTTATTTACAGCTTCTCTTATACATTTCAAATTGCTCTTATTTTATGCTAGTGTCTTTCAAGAATTGTTTTTTTTTAGTGTTTAAGAGATTCAGAAATGCAACCAAAAAAAACCCAGAAAATAATTAATAATTGTATTTTCACACATGAAAGACTAAATGAACCTAGATCTTACGTGGCCATTTTTTTGCCATTTTAAATGCATTGGCTGCTCTGGTGTACAAATCACATGCTTCCTCTTGCTTTGATCCTCCTCCACTGTCAAAATAAACAGAAGAAAACTATATTTCTATAAGGGATGGACATACATTCTGTAGTATAGCATAAATTAACAGCAGTTTATTTTTTTATATTTTAATACATGTAATGACATTTACCAAATAAAATTTACCACTTTTTTGTTATATAGAGCAATATATCATTTGTCACTCAAACTCGTTAATTTTATCTTCACTTTCTACTGTTTCAAAACTGTAATAATTGCATCATCAATGCCCGCCAAGATGTGGAGGGCACAGGACTTCGACAACCCTGAGTCCACGTTACTCCTTCAGATGAAAGAGATGAAGGTTAAGATGGGCACAGACAGAAACGAGAAACTTAGTGGGAGTATATCAACCAACACAGAACTGGAGCCATCAGCCGCTGGACACTGCAAGAATTGCTAAGGAGGGGATCTGAGCCTCTATGGATATGTTCGGAGTGCAATGATGATGACCACAAATAACTCAATAAGTGTCCTCATGCACCATATCCACCGGGAGCCGCAATAACTCAGTTAGTGAACTGCACTACAAAGGACAAGAGGTAGGGTTCGATCCCAAACGACGACTTCTGGTTCAGGCAGCCTTTAATGGGTACTGGATTTTTTTCTGGGAAAGTAAAGCGGCACAGGCATAATACCGGCCGCATTACCCCAAAAATCATGTGCCGAAGGTCTGTAAAATTTATGGTCACTAACACCATATTCCCTATACGCCACTTGGCGTGACGGGGGTTCTTTACTTTTTTATTTTACCATATCCACCTGTTATCTCTAAAGTGAAAATTCTATTGCACTGCCTTTACAGGGTTATTCTTCCTTATACCCCATGCTTGATCTTGATCCTTCCAGTGCCATTAGACGTCGCATTGGGCTCATATTATTTTGTGCTATTTATCTCTTATTAAACCTCTATCACTATGCTACACCAACATAACTATAAAGTTAAATTAAAGTTAAAAGTTCCAAATTTGGTACAAAAAAACATGTGATCTACTATGATCACCATCGTTCATCATGATTATATTTTTCAATTTAACCATTTTGTGATGTTCAAATTCCTATAACTTACGATAAGTAGTTAGAAATTTTAAATTATTAAATAACATTAAATAAGATAAACAGAAAAAAAAGAACAGTAGTTAGAATTGGAGGAACTAGTTCTCATAATTTACAACAAAAAAACAACAAAATATCAACATCATGTGAAATACCAGTTGGTGTTGGCGATCATGTCCTTCCACAACACTCTATCCATCATGTATCGTATAAATTTTAATGCTGACTTTTTTCTATGCCATGACACCAAGCTATCTAGTATCTTCTCTCTTGGTCATCCGCAATCTCTCTTTCCTTGTATTTTGCCAGTTGCAACCAAGTATTCCAACTTTCCTCTTCTCATGATGTGCCCAAAAAATGTTGATTGTTTCTTTCTTATGTTTCTTAGGAGCCCCTTTTTGTGTTGGCCTCTTTGAGAATTTCCTTGTTGGACTTTTTAGCTGTCCAGGGAACTTTCAACATTTTCTGAGAAATGCCATCTCTGTGGCCTCTAATCATCTTTTCATTCGTTTATTGTCCATGATTCGCTTCCATAGATCAGAACTGGCTCTATATGGCACTGATGAACTCTCTTTCTCACATCTATTGACATAGATTTGTTGCATAAGGTATTTTTCATTTTCTGAAATGCTATTTTTGGCCTGAGTTATTCTGCTTTTTATTTCTGTGGTGCATCTTCCATCTGATGTTAATATTGTGCCCAAGTATTTGAGGCGTTGCACTTGTTTCAGATTTGTCCTGTTTATTTTTATGCTGCATGATGGTGATGATTGTTTCTTTGATATGACCATTACTTCTGTTTCTTACTATTCAGACTTACACCTTTCTTGTTGCTTTCTTCTACTATTATGTCTATCATTTCTTGTAGTTCATTCTCTGTCTCTGCCACAAAGTATCTATGTATCTATCTATTGATATTTCGAGCCGTAGCCAGCCCATAGGGCTTAGACCCAGATACTCTTACTCTTATCTAAATTTTTATTCCAGCAGTTTTCAATTCTTGTAAAGATCTTTTATCAGATCTCGTCATTTGTCTCTGTTCTGTGCAAGCAACACTATCTCACTGAAGGAGCCAATTACTGCTGCTTTTGCCTCTCTGATCAATGTTCTTCTCAGTGTTTCTCTGGGTCGACCTCTTTTCCTCTTACCTGTTGTTTCCTACATGAGTGCTTACTTTGTTATTCGGTTATTATCTCTCCTCATCACATGTCCAACATATGACCATCATCTTTTCTTGATTACTGAAGATATTAGTGGTTGATTGGCGATTTCTCTAATTTGCTCGTTTGTTTTGAATTCGTTCCACGCTATACCAAGAATTTTCCTTAGACATTTATTTTCAAATGCGTTCAACTTTGTTTCTATGTCTCTTGTTGTTTTCCAGCTTTCTCACGCATACATAAGGGTTGATAGTACATTTGATTTGAATAGTCTAAGTTTTGTGTTTGTGCTGATGAGTTTTGATTTCCACAACTTTTCAAGGCCTCTGAAAAACATTGCTGCTTTAGCTATTCTGATTCTAATTTCTTTACTTGTATCCCCTTCCTGATCAATGTGACTTCCAATGTAGATATTTATCATAAAGGGATCGATCTCTTCCCTAAAGTATAGTTCATGATTATAAATAATCAGCATAATTTAATTATTATTATAAGATAATAAATGTTAAATCAATAAAAACAACCAATTTACTGTTTTAATTTTTAATGCTTCTGTTTTTTAAAATCAGTCACTATTATAAATGAGAAACAATGACAATAGTAATTCAATAAAATATAGTAAATAAAGTAATGAATAAATATTTAATAATCTTGGTTGCAGTGTTTCACCAGAACCTGAGTTGAAAGTAAGTGTAAATTAATCAATCATAGTTCATCATCATCTATTAACGGGTCTGCTGGCATAGGTGATCATGTCTCTCCACAACCTTCGGTCTCAACAGTTATTTATCATTTCTGTTGTTGACCTTCTGCCAAGCCATTCTCTTAAGCTGTCTGGTATCTTTTCTCTTTGCTTTCCTCCATCTCTTCGTCCCTCAATTTGTCCAGTTGTTACAATATATTTCTTCTTTTCCCTTCTCATTACAAAGCCAAAAAATGATGATTGCTTCTTCCTCAAAGTTATCAGTATTATTACATTTAAAATTAACTTTATTAGAATATTAGAATAATATTCAATTGGACTTTTTAATTAAATGAAGAATGAAATTGAGTGAATTTTCTAAGTAATTCAGTGAAAACTTCATTTATTTGATTATCGGTTTGAAAAGATGATAAATTTTATAAATCAATAATCATCAATTCAATTTATAATAATAAAATATAATTATAAATAATATTATAATTCAATGTGAATCATTCAACAATTAACAATTCAATGAATGATCGACCACCAAAAAATCATTAAAAATACACACGCTGTGACTATCTAATTAATTTAATATCTTATTTCTTAACTGACTTAACTATCTATGACTTACCTAAACAACGATGAGAACAATTTAGTGGAGGATTTTAACTTTTTCTCTGCCTCCGCGACCAACATAATTGCCTTTTGCTCTTGGTCGGCCATTTGTATCGGTACGTCGTTCTAGAGCTGAACAACAATGTGCAACAAATGAAGCGTGTCGTGATTTATCCTACTGTGACTGTAAACACAAACAAATCAAAACAGTGACCATTATTAATGAGATCAGAGTCAGATTCCGGTTGTGCGCGCCTCGCCCCCCATTTCATTTTGTCAAGGAAATAATAACAAGAATAATATATTAATTATTTATTTGCTATTTACGTTAACCTCAGACAGAAGATGTACAACAACAGAGGTGAGGTGCAGAATGGCTCAGGCAAAAGTAGCTTTCCAAAAAGAATGAGGAAGATACTATGCAATCCATTTTTAATAATAGAAACAAGAAAAGAATTCTTAAAAGTTATGTAGAACCAGTCTTAACATATGGATGTGAATCTTGGTCAATAGGACAACAGACAAGAAACAAAATCACTGGAGTCTCAGTCTGTAGAAATGTGGTTTTACAGAAGAATGTTGAGAATACTCTGAATACCATTGACAGCTAAGAAGAGTAATGAAAATGTTCTGAGAGAGGTCAAAGCAAAACGAGAGCTAATTTCCAATATTAGGAAGATACAATCATCATTGTTTGGCCATGTAATGAGAAGAGAACAACTGGAATATATTGTAACAACTGGAAACATTGAGGGATGAAGATATGGTGGTTGGTTGCGTTCGCCCGATAACTAAAGTATTCTAGAGTATTCTGGTAGACTAGACTATTCCTCTTCATCATCCGCCCTTACAAGGACGTAGTGGACGTGTCTGTGTTGTATTATGGTTTGCATTATAACTGTTATAATTGCGCCTTTCGGCCCAACACATCCGACTTCAGCACTATATTTTTGAGTACCGGGTTGTCTTCCCTCTTCGATCCCATCACGCTTGGCCAGACTAGACAGGTTAGTCTGTTACTGGAGGCACCGCGGAGAGGTGGAGCAGGGTCTGAATAGTTTTGGTTCACCGATCCTGGCGCAAGCCATCAGTTCTGGGTCGCTGACAACTTCCAGCTCTGGTGCTGGGAGGCGCGCCTTCGCCTCCGTCTGTTCCTCCGCGATTCGGGTGAAGATATAGAGGGAGGCAAAGAGCAAAAATACCAAACAGCTTAAGAGAATGACTTGGCAGAAGGTCAACTACAGAAATGATAAATAACTGTCGTGATCGAAAGTTGTGGAGAGACATCACTTACACCAGCAGGCATGGTACTTGATGAATATGATTTACGTAACGTCTTGCTTTGATTTATTACTAAGTAGTAACTTACTTAACAAGTAAATTAGAGAAATCGCCAATCAACCACTAATATCTTCAGTAATCAAGAAAAGACGATGGTCATATGAGTAGTATACAAGGGTCCAACTGATTATTATTTGGCCCGTAAATTAACAAAGATATATAGTGTGGCGCGCGGCGCGCATAAAGCGTGCGGCGCAGGGGGAGTTAACCATGAACGCTCGTGTCCAGATGTTGACCTCTAGTCTCGGTGACCCCGGAAGTGACCTGTTTATGTCTGGTGTGTGCGGACTTTGGAGTTCTTTATGTACTTGATCGTTAGTGATAGGTTAGTAGATTATACAACAGCATTGAAAAACAATCAATATAAAACAAAAGACAAAAGATATATTTTATTCTTTTATTATCTCAATAGGTGTATAACATACAGTGGATATTATATAATATTACAAACATATTCAGTACATTGAGTAAATATATAGTACAAGGATAACAATTATTTATAGCTATGTAGTTGGGTGTCTGCTTAGCTCTATGTCATAAATGAATCATAAGGGGTGAAACTGTTAGAGATTGCTGGGTAGTCTAAGCTGGTAGTGTAAAGAGTTAAATATCTAGAGGAGTTGTCGAGACGTTATCATCAGCTACCTTTCTTTTTATATAGAAATAGGAAAGAGCATTTCTTGTTTGACTGTAGGAAAATATGGAATTATTTAAGACTTTGAAACCTACATTTTTCCCACCCTTGGCCTTTTGCGTGGCGAGAACCGCTAAAAACATATCTTTATCTAATTTGTTGTGTTGCTTGCTTAGCCCTTTACAACTGATTTTATCGTAATCCCCACTACAATGGTACGTCTTACTACATAAGCTAACAAGAGCTGTCCCTTCGTACTCTAGTTTAAAAAGACCGGGCGTTCGTTTGGTGTACGCTTTAACATCCTTACAGCTTATACAATCTGTCTTGCTAATATGCTCATCGCAAAACTCGGCGGGAAACCAGTCTTTATATACCCTATTAAACTCAACCCGTAGACCTGACTTAACTATGTCCTCCAGCTTAGGTGCGCTTAAGGCTAAGTATAAACTATCAGTATCTGTTTCACATAACTGAAAGTTGGACCTATCTACAAACTTATCTAAGAACTCGAAATAAAAATCTAACATACGAAGTTTTGCATATTGATAGACGAAGAAACCAATTTGTAGGGGCAAGTCCCAAACAGTTTTCTTTTTCTCCATCTCAATTTCAAAAAGATCCTCCCCTATTTCAGTCATCTTTTAAACCGGGAACTATTAATCATTTTCGATATCTCACCCCCCTGAACGTACGAGACAGCGCTATGATTGGCCTTATTGGTTAGCGTCTTCCCGTAGGCTGAGTTTCCTAAGAGCTTCATCGTATCGCTTACTATTGATTGACTTTCGTCTAGATCACCAGCCCTCCTAGCGTCAGAAACCATTTCGCCAAACTTTTTAAAACAACTAGACGGTTGATATTCTATCACTTGATAAATTTTTGTTACCTCCAATCCGTGGTCTAAATACCATTTTAACAGTGGTGTTGCCAACAAAATTTTTTCCCCGACATAACTACCGATTAGGGTGCGACGAGGGGTTGACAACAAGTTATGTTTGAGGGCATATTCACCCATAAACGGGCCAATATCATCACGCGTGACGTCAATATTTTTGAAAATTGGAGTCATCTCACTGAAATGTTCCTTCAGGCGATCGGGGACGTGTAGATCACATTCTACTAAACCAAAACATGTCCCATCTGAAACAGAAGCCAGAATCTGTTTATCACTGAGAGGGAGCCCTTCTTTAGAGTAAGAGGGTCTAGCTCTAGGGATGGCTTTAGAAAGGAAAGCCCTAATGGTTGGGTCAGACTTTTTCAGAGCCTGCCACTCACATTCCCACATAACTTCTACTGGGACTTTTACCTCCTCGGTTAGGTAGGTGTGTATCTCACAGGTTTTTTCAAACAGCTCGAACAAGGGTTTATTATTAACAGGGTTTCTATCTTTATCTTTGGTGAGGGGACAGTCTTTGTGACCATGGTACAGACAACCATGAAAATTGTAGCATCTTCTATTGGATTTATCCCACCCATCCACAGGGATATTTCTAGCACCCAATCGAAACTCCCTCCCATTAAACTGAGTTTTCAACTCCACCCCTTTTGGTAGGCGACCCACGTTAACCACTCTCGACTTTGTTGGACATAATAGTTATCTTTTTCGACCCTAAACCCGGTCTCCATTCTTCTAATAATTGGGTAATCTGTTGGCATTGGGTTCACCAGAGCCCAAAGATACAACGCGTTGGCATCGTAACCTTGGATGGATTTGACTACCTTTCCACCCCTAATAAGCGTTTTGCCTACCTCGTGATACCTATGGAAAATTATAGAGGGACCCCCGACGATATTATCTCTAATCATTGTGTGTAGACTCGCCTGTTTGCTCGAACATAAACTAAACATTACACCCCTATCAACGGTCTTAAAAAGATACTTTAAACAAACACCCGGAACCGAAATGGCGTCTTTAAAACAGTCTACACCCCGCTCCCCATAAAAACGAACCTGCTGTTCCAAGGCTTCTAAGAATGGGACTACATCTTTGTTGTTATACCACACCAAAAAGTCCCTAAGGGTGGTCATGTTATTGGTCTTCCAGACCTTTTTGCACAGAGCGTACTCCTCCTTGGAAATGTTGGAATTTTTTAACGACGAATAAAACGTTTCGTGTGGGGGTAGTTCTGTCTCGTCCAACTTTTGGGGGTCGTCTATATATTCATAACAAAAGTAACCCTTTGTCTCACTAATCTTATAAGCTGCCAGATATTTACTATAACTAACCCGGGGGCTAGATAGTTTACTATATCTAAGAATTTTAGATTCTGTGTTGCAATACACATAAAGTTATTGTTTCTTTTAACTATAAACTTGAACGGTTTTGCTACTTTGTAGGCTACGTCCATTTTACCTTCTTCTTCTTCTTCTTCTTCTTCACCCACTTGGGCAGTGGCATCCATGAAGTGCTTTATTAAATAAGGTTTAATGACGTTGACGTCATATTTCCCAGAGTTAAACCCTATAACTGGAAGCTCTTTTAAATACTCATCAAACCTAACTATTAGCTTGTCTTTATTCAGATCATGGAGTTGAGTAAAAATACTTTCAAACCGATCTCGCAACAACGAGTATGCCTTAGCAGCTATACCAGTGAGGTAGTCAACCATCTGACTAACTAAAACCTGTGGGTCACCCTTCGTTATGAAGCATATTGGGCCCTCCCACCCAGGGACATTTGAGGCTATAGAGCAGGAGAGAGGGACGTGTTTGGCTACAAAGGTAGTCGAGTGCGTCTCTTGTGGAACATTCCCTTTATCAAAGTAACATTCATAATCGAATGTTGCCCTGAAGGGGTAAATAAAACACGCTGGAGTACTTATTCCTTCAGCGCTGATTGCGTCCCATACACTTTCAGGTGAAGAATAAACACCACCTTTATATGTCTCTACAGCCAAATCCCCATTGCAAGTTTTTTCATGCCTATCCATACGCCCAAACTTTTTCCACAGTTTCCCACATTTTCCACAAGAAAAGCTTTTACTAGCCCTAGAAAGATCGTTTATATAAAAGAAGTGGTTTTTGTAAAGTAAAAGACGGAGAGTTTCATTATAACTACTACCACTTCTCAGGACAATACGCAAGGCTTGCGCAGAATCAAATTCAAAAATATCTATATTTAGTGCAAAACAATTTTCTAAGAGAGGCATTTCAGCAAGAGTTACACCGTGAAAGTTACTTAACTTTAGAGACGGGTTAAACTGTTTGAAAAGTAGTCTCGAAACCTTCCTAACATTATTAAGGGGAGTCCCTCGATGGACAGCTAGACAACGGAAGAAGCAGAGATTATCATTGTAAACTTTAGAATTGGAGTCGTTTTGAAGGATATTAATGCCGTAGTTGGATGTAATGTAGGGTGGGATATCAAGCAGACACCCTATAGGATAATCTTGAAGTTTATAAATATAAACACTCGTACTGACTAATGCTTCTAAGGTATATTTGGTTGTCTCCCTGTTTTTATTTGCATACCCTAATATATCACTTTCATTTAATCTATCAACAAATGTTTCAAAATCATTTCTGTGGTTAACTAACAGGGGTTTGTCTAACCCTGTCGCGTTATTCGAGCTGGCGTGAAAGTAACGCAGCCCCTGTGTCTCCCTATGTCTTAAGACTAGATGATGACTATAATTCACCTTGAAACGCTTTTTCTGGGCTAGAAAAATTGGGTTTACAAGGGTCTTCCAATCTATAGGAGTATCAGGTTGATGAAATATAGTGTACGTATCCATGTATTTGTTCCGACGTTCATGTGTTCTAATAGCTAACCAGTTGTTCTTATATATCTTCTTAATATCTTGAGGTAACTTATTTAGAGAGTCTGCTTCATTAATAAGTCTTGGTCTCTTTGAGGGTTCTTGAGTCGAACTCTTTACTCCCCGCTTGCGTGAGGTTGTCGATACCAGTGGACCTGTTAGCGTTGATGGTGTTGAGTTGTCCACCGCTTTGGCATGGCTAGCAAGATGTTGTTGCAGATGTCTTGCTCCAGTGAAGCTTTGTTGACAGATATGGCAGATATGTGGGATAACACTGGGCTCTTTTGAAGGTACTTGATCGGCTGACACAGGAGTTGGTGACGCTGGAACTACTGAGACAAGAGATACAGGATGCTCTGTCTTGATATGTCTGGCAAGGCTGTCTACTCTTGTATATACTCGTTCACAAACATCACATTTGTATTCCTGACGCCCATGTACACTAGCAACGTGTTTTATGTCCCGGCTCCGGGTGAAAGTTTTGGAGCAGAGATGACAAGTGTTAGACATCTGTAGAAAAGAAATTGAAACATTACAACTAAAGAGTAAAGAACAGTAAACATTACAAGAAAAGTAAACAACAAGATACACAACTTATCGAAATTAGGTCACAAAAGTAACACGTGGATACTAAACAACCAACTTATCGAAAACAGGTTACTAAAATAACACGTGTATACTAAACAACCAACTTATCGAAAACAGGTTACTAAAGTAACACGTGGATACTAAACAACCAACTTATCGAAAACAGGTTACTAAAGTAACATACTATAACATTAAAGATCTAAGATAACACTTACTTTTTATGTGTTTGAAGGTACAAGACACATCCGTAGGCAACAACTGTAAGCGAAAGTCTGATTACAAGCTTCAAAGTCGCGTTATATATAAGCCAGAAACACCGGAAGTGTTACTAAAAATAGAACTGACCGCTGATGCAATACCGGAAGTGTTACTAAAAATAGCTTTTGACTGCTGACGTGATGCCCGTGGAGTTTCTAAAAATAGATTTTGACCTATGATGCAATACCAGGCAACTTTATAGGAGTTTTTCCCCTTGCCCTTTATGAGGGGACGCCCATGAAACTGTTAGAAATAGTAAATTTAACATCTAGACATACCCCAAACTTTATATTAAGCATCTCCGTATCAAGAATTTACATAAAAACAACTTTTGAAATTACTACCCCTGTACCCATTTTTGGCGGTTACGCCCATGAAACTGTTAAAAATAGTAAATTTAACATCTAGACATACCCCAAACTTTATATTAAGCATCTCCGTATCAAGAATTTACATAAAAACAACTTTTGAAATTACTACCCCTGTACCCATTTTTGGCGGTTACGCCCATGAAACTGTTAAAAATAGTAAATTTAACATCTAGACATACCCCAAACTTTATATTAAGCATCTCCGTATCAAGAATTTACATAAAAACAACTTTTGAAATTACTACCCCTGTACCCATTTTTGGCGGTTACGCCCATGAAACTGTTAAAAATAGTAAATTTAACATCTAGACATACTCCAAACTTTATATTAAGCATCCCCGTATCAAGAATTTACATAAAAACAACTTTTGAAATTACTACCCCTGTACCCATTTTTGACGGTTACGCCCATGAAATCGATAAAAAATTGAAATTTAACACCTAGACATACCCCAAACTTTATAATAAACATCCCCGTATCAAGAATTTCCATAAAAACAACTTTTGAAATTACTACCCCTGTACCCATTTTTGGCGGTTACGACCATGAAACTGTTAAAGATAGTAAATTTAACAGCTAGACATACCCCAAACTTTATATTAAGCATCCCCATATCAAGAATTTACATAAAAACAACGTTTGAAATTACTACCCCTGTACCCATTTTTTTGGCGGTTACGCCCATGAAACTGTTAAAAATAGTCAATTTAACATCTAGACATACCCCAAACTTTATATTAAGCATCCCCGTATCAAGAATTTACATAAAAACAACTTTTGAAATTACTACCCCAGTACCCATTTTTGGCGGTTACGCCCATGAAACTGTTAAAAATAGTAAATTTAACCTATTGGTATACCTCAAACATAATATTTGACACGCCCATGTATCAAATTTACATGAAAAATCAACCAAAAATTAGTAGTATATATCCAGTGATTGGACCCCTGAATGTGCGTTCAAACGCGCATAAATCCTTATATAAATAGTCTACACGCAGATCAACGCACATTTTTTGGTGCGGTTTTTCCTTATATGAGAGTCTACCCGGTCAATCACTGGACATATACTACTAATTTTGGTTGATTTTTCATGTAAATTTGATACATGGGCGTGTCAAATATTATGTTTGAGGTATACCAATAGGTTAAATTTACTATTTTTAACAGTTTCATGGGCGTAACCGCCAAAAATGGGTACTGGGGTAGTAATTTCAAAAGTTGTTTTTATGTAAATTCTTGATACGGGGATGCTTAATATAAAGTTTGGAGTATGTCTAGATGTTAAATTTACTATTTTTAACAGTTTCATGGGCGTAACCGCCAAAAATGGGTACAGGGGTAGTAATTTCAAAAGTTGTTTTTATGTAAATTCTTGATACGGAGATGCTTAATATAAAGTTTGGGGTATGTCTAGATGTTAAATTTACTATTTTTAACAGTTTCATGGGCGTAACCGCCAAAAATGGGTACAGGGGTAGTAATTTCAAAAGTTGTTTTTATGTAAATTCTTGATACGGAGATGCTTAATATAAAGTTTGGGGTATGTCTAGATGTTAAATTTACTATTTTTAACAGTTTCATGGGCGTAACCGCCAAAAATGGGTACAGGGGTAGTAATTTCAAAAGTTGTTTTTATGTAAATTCTTGATACGGAGATGCTTAATATAAAGTTTGGGGTATGTCTAGATGTTAAATTTACTATTTCTAACAGTTTCATGGGCGTCCCCTCATAAAGGGCAAGGGGAAAAACTCCTATAAAGTTGCCTGGTATTGCATCATAGGTCAAAATCTATTTTTAGAAACTCCACGGGCATCACGTCAGCAGTCAAAAGCTATTTTTAGTAACACTTCCGGTATTGCATCAGCGGTCAGTTCTATTTTTAGTAACACTTCCGGTGTTTCTGGCTTATATATAACGCGACTTTGAAGCTTGTAATCAGACTTTCGCTTACAGTTGTTGCCTACGGATGTGTCTTGTACCTTCAAACACATAAAAAGTAAGTGTTATCTTAGATCTTTAATGTTATAGTATGTTACTTTAGTAACCTGTTTTCGATAAGTTGGTTGTTTAGTATCCACGTGTTACTTTAGTAACCTGTTTTCGATAAGTTGGTTGTTTAGTATACACGTGTTATTTTAGTAACCTGTTTTCGATAAGTTGGTTGTTTAGTATCCACGTGTTACTTTTGTGACCTAATTTCGATAAGTTGTGTATCTTGTTGTTTACTTTTCTTGTAATGTTTACTGTTCTTTACTCTTTAGTTGTAATGTTTCAATTTCTTTTCTACAGATGTCTAACACTTGTCATCTCTGCTCCAAAACTTTCACCCGGAGCCGGGACATAAAACGACACGTTGCTAGTGTACATGGGCGTCAGGAATACAAATGTGATGTTTGTGAACGAGTATATACAAGAGTAGACAGCCTTGCCAGACATATCAAGACAGAGCATCCTGTATCTCTTGTCTCAGTAGTTCCAGCGTCACCAACTCCTGTGTCAGCCGATCAAGTACCTTCAAAAGAGCCCAGTGTTATCCCACATATCTGCCATATCTGTCAACAAAGCTTCACTGGAGCAAGACATCTGCAACAACATCTTGCTAGCCATGCCAAAGCGGTGGACAACTCAACACCATCAACGCTAACAGGTCCACTGGTATCGACAACCTCACGCAAGCGGGGAGTAAAGAGTTCGACTCAAGAACCCTCAAAGAGACCAAGACTTATTAATGAAGCAGACTCTCTAAATAAGTTACCTCAAGATATTAAGAAGATATATAAGAACAACTGGTTAGCTATTAGAACACATGAACGTCGGAACAAATACATGGATACGTACACTATATTTCATCAACCTGATACTCCTATAGATTGGAAGACCCTTGTAAACCCAATTTTTCTAGCCCAGAAAAAGCGTTTCAAGGTGAATTATAGTCATCATCTAGTCTTAAGACATAGGGAGACACAGGGGCTGCGTTACTTTCACGCCAGCTCGAATAACGCGACAGGGTTAGACAAACCCCTGTTAGTTAACCACAGAAATGATTTTGAAACATTTGTTGATAGATTAAATGAAAGTGATATATTAGGGTATGCAAATAAAAACAGGGAGACAACCAAATATACCTTAGAAGCATTAGTCAGTACGAGTGTTTATATTTATAAACTTCAAGATTATCCTATAGGGTGTCTGCTTGATATCCCACCCTACATTACATCCAACTACGGCATTAATATCCTTCAAAACGACTCCAATTCTAAAGTTTACAATGATAATCTCTGCTTCTTCCGTTGTCTAGCTGTCCATCGAGGGACTCCCCTTAATAATGTTAGGAAGGTTTCGAGACTACTTTTCAAACAGTTTAACCCGTCTCTAAAGTTAAGTAACTTTCACGGTGTAACTCTTGCTGAAATGCCTCTCTTAGAAAATTGTTTTGCACTAAATATAGATATTTTTGAATTTGATTCTGCGCAAGCCTTGCGTATTGTCCTGAGAAGTGGTAGTAGTTATAATGAAACTCTCCGTCTTTTACTTTACAAAAACCACTTCTTTTATATAAACGATCTTTCTAGGGCTAGTAAAAGCTTTTCTTGTGGAAAATGTGGGAAACTGTGGAAAAAGTTTGGGCGTATGGATAGGCATGAAAAAACTTGCAATGGGGATTTGGCTGTAGAGACATATAAAGGTGGTGTTTATTCTTCACCTGAAAGTGTATGGGACGCAATCAGCGCTGAAGGAATAAGTACTCCAGCGTGTTTTATTTACCCCTTCAGGGCAACATTCGATTATGAATGTTACTTTGATAAAGGGAATGTTCCACAAGAGACGCACTCGACTACCTTTGTAGCCAAACACGTCCCTCTCTCCTGCTCTATAGCCTCAAATGTCCCTGGGTGGGAGGGCCCAATATGCTTCATAACGAAGGGTGACCCACAGGTTTTAGTTAGTCAGATGGTTGACTACCTCACTGGTATAGCTGCTAAGGCATACTCGTTGTTGCGAGATCGGTTTGAAAGTATTTTTACTCAACTCCATGATCTGAATAAAGACAAGCTAATAGTTAGGTTTGATGAGTATTTAAAAGAGCTTCCAGTTATAGGGTTTAACTCTGGGAAATATGACGTCAACGTCATTAAACCTTATTTAATAAAGCACTTCATGGATGCCACTGCCCAAGTGGGTGAAGAAGAAGAAGAAGAAGAAGAAGATAAAATGGACGTAGCCTACAAAGTAGCAAAACCGTTCAAGTTTATAGTTAAAAGAAACAATAACTTTATGTGTATTGCAACACAGAATCTAAAATTCTTAGATATAGTAAACTATCTAGCCCCCGGGTTTAGTTATAGTAAATATCTGGCAGCTTATAAGATTAGTGAGACAAAGGGTTACTTTTGTTATGAATATATAGACGACCCCCAAAAGTTGGACGAGACAGAACTACCCCACACGAAACGTTTTATTCGTCGTTAAAAAATTCCAACATTTCCAAGGAGGAGTACGCTCTGTGCAAAAAGGTCTGGAAGACCAATAACATGACCACCCTTAGGGACTTTTTGGTGTGGTATAACAACAAAGATGTAGTCCCATTCTTAGAAGCCTTGGAACAGCAGGTTCGTTTTTATGGGGAGCGGGGTGTAGACTGTTTTAAAGACGCCATTTCGGTTCCGGGTGTTTGTTTAAAGTATCTTTTTAAGACCGTTGATAGGGGTGTAATGTTTAGTTTATGTTCGAGCAAACAGGCGAGTCTACACACAATGATTAGAGATAATATCGTCGGGGGTCCCTCTATAATTTTCCATAGGTATCACGAGGTAGGCAAAACGCTTATTAGGGGTGGAAAGGTAGTCAAATCCATCCAAGGTTACGATGCCAACGCGTTGTATCTTTGGGCTCTGGTGAACCCAATGCCAACAGATTACCCAATTATTAGAAGAATGGAGACCGGGTTTAGGGTCGAAAAAGATAACTATTATGTCCAACAAAGTCGAGAGTGGTTAACGTGGGTCGCCTACCAAAAAGGGGTGGAGTTGAAAACTCAGTTTAATGGGAGGGAGTTTCGATTGGGTGCTAGAAATATCCCTGTGGATGGGTGGGATAAATCCAATAGAAGATGCTACAATTTTCATGGTTGTCTGTACCATGGTCACAAAGACTGTCCCCTCACCAAAGATAAAGATAGAAACCCTGTTAATAATAAACCCTTGTTCGAGCTGTTTGAAAAAACCTGTGAGATACACACCTACCTAACCGAGGAGGTAAAAGTCCCAGTAGAAGTTATGTGGGAATGTGAGTGGCAGGCTCTGAAAAAGTCTGACCCAACCATTAGGGCTTTCCTTTCTAAAGCCATCCCTAGAGCTAGACCCTCTTACTCTAAAGAAGGGCTCCCTCTCAGTGATAAACAGATTCTGGCTTCTGTTTCAGATGGGACATGTTTTGGTTTAGTAGAATGTGATCTACACGTCCCCGATCGCCTGAAGGAACATTTCAGTGAGATGACTCCAATTTTCAAAAATATTGACGTCACGCGTGATGATATTGGCCCGTTTATGGGTGAATATGCCCTCAAACATAACTTGTTGTCAACCCCTCGTCGCACCCTAATCGGTAGTTATGTCGGGGAAAAAATTTTGTTGGCAACACCACTGTTAAAATGGTATTTAGACCACGGATTGGAGGTAACAAAAATTTATCAAGTGATAGAATATCAACCGTCTAGTTGTTTTAAAAAGTTTGGCGAAATGGTTTCTGACGCTAGGAGGGCTGGTGATCTAGACGAAAGTCAATCAATAGTAAGCGATACGATGAAGCTCTTAGGAAACTCAGCCTACGGGAAGACGCTAACCAATAAGGCCAATCATAGCGCTGTCTCGTACGTTCAGGGGGGTGAGATATCGAAAATGATTAATAGTTCCCGGTTTAAAAAGATGACTGAAATAGGGGAGGATCTTTTGAAATTGAGATGGAGAAAAAGAAAACTGTTTGGGACTTGCCCCTACAAATTGGTTTCTTCGTCTATCAATATGCAAAACTTCGTATGTTAGATTTTTATTTCGAGTTCTTAGATAAGTTTGTAGATAGGTCCAACTTTCAGTTATGTGAAACAGATACTGATAGTTTATACTTAGCCTTAAGCGCACCTAAGCTGGAGGACATAGTTAAGTCAGGTCTACGGGTTGAGTTTAATAGGGTATATAAAGACTGGTTTCCCGCCGAGTTTTGCGATGAGCATATTAGCAAGACAGATTGTATAAGCTGTAAGGATGTTAAAGCGTACACCAAACGAACGCCCGGTCTTTTTAAACTAGAGTACGAAGGGACAGCTCTTGTTAGCTTATGTAGTAAGACGTACCATTGTAGTGGGGATTACGATAAAATCAGTTGTAAAGGGCTAAGCAAGCAACACAACAAATTAGATAAAGATATGTTTTTAGCGGTTCTAGCCACGCAAAAGGCCAAGGGTGGGAAAAATGTAGGTTTCAAAGTCTTAAATAATTCCATATTTTCCTACAGTCAAACAAGAAATGCTCTTTCCTATTTCTATATAAAAAGAAAGGTAGCTGATGATAACGTCTCGACAACTCCTCTAGATATTTAACTCTTTACACTACCAGCTTAGACTACCCAGCAATCTCTAACAGTTTCACCCCTTATGATTCATTTATGACATAGAGCTAAGCAGACACCCAACTACATAGCTATAAATAATTGTTATCCTTGTACTATATATTTACTCAATGTACTGAATATGTTTGTAATATTATATAATATCCACTGTATGTTATACACCTATTGAGATAATAAAAGAATAAAATATATCTTTTGTCTTTTGTTTTATATTGATTGTTTTTCAATGCTGTTGTATAATCTACTAACCTATCACTAACGATCAAGTACATAAAGAACTCCAAAGTCCGCACACACCAGACATAAACAGGTCACTTCCGGGGTCACCGAGACTAGAGGTCAACATCTGGACACGAGCGTTCATGGTTAACTCCCCCTGCGCCGCACGCTTTATGCGCGCCGCGCGCCACACTATATATCTTTGTTAATTTACGGGCCAAATAATAATCAGTTGGACCCTTGTATACTACTCATATGTTGGACATGTGATGAGGAGATATAATAACTGAATAGCAAAGCAAGCCCTCATGTGGAAAACAACAGGTAAGAGGAAAAGAGACCGACCAAGAGAGACACTGAGAAGAACATTGATCATTGAACAGAGAGGCAAATTTGGCTCCCTCAGCCAAATATATATATATATATATATATATATATATATATATATATATATATATATATATATATATATATATATATATATATATATATATATATCTACACTTATACATGTGTGTTCACATGTGAAAATGTGCGTATACAACATACATATCCAAAAGTGTCAACACCTTGTCCGTGTGCATACATAAAGCAACAAGAATAGACAAGAATAAAGGAGGAAAGAGTGAGATGTTTCAGAGTTTAGTTCACTAAGAACATGTAGAAGGTATGATACCGTGTAGTGCAGGTGAAAATGGTACCTTGCACAAAAATAAGCAGCCCAGATAAACAAGATATAGGAGACCACCTAAGTATTGCAGTGTGGACATGTAGAGGAGAGCTGTGAATATGTGTATATATTAATGTACTCATACATGGGCAGAAGAGTAGAATATACAATAGGGAAAGAACAGCTACAGGAAAACTGTGTGTACGAGTGTGACACATTCATGCCTCGTGGGGTCAGCGAACCCAACTGGATTTTAAGGTGATTCTCCAGGGCTAACCGGCCACGGTCGCCGGAGCGGCAAAGGATGATACCAGTGATGCGGATGTTCTTTTTGCCCTTGTGGTCAGAGGAATTGAAATGGGACGCCACTGGAGTATCAGTATTCAGTTGACTTGAATTAATAAGGAATCCGAAAGGATGTGTTGGATATTAATCCTAATCTATCCTAAAAAAAAAATGGCATGCTTATGAAGTTGTCATTTGTAAAAGGAGCAACTTTTCCAGCTCGCTGTAATTAGTTTTGTTGTAAGGATCATCATCACTGCACACTGCACAAATCCATATTCCGTTATCTCCCTGGAGAAAATCAGAGGATAAATCCGGTTCATGTGCACTAACTCCATAGCACGGCCTGGGATCCACGGTACTGGTAGGTTTCTGAGGACAATTTTGCATGGGCAGTGGCCTACTCTTTTTTTATTTTTAACTGTCAATGCCTAATTCTCGATGTGAACGACAAGAATCAGGATCTCCCGTGTGCACTTGTGCATGTTAAAGAACCATTAGCCGCTCGCTGCAGGCCCTAAACCACAGCACAATCGAAATGCAAATAACGCACATTTCACGCAGACGAGACAAAGCAAATATTGTGAGGACGTCGTGAACATGGCTATAATTTGTTGACACTAATGACAACATGCCTGAACTCCTGAAGTTTCACTTTACACCGAAGATGAGTTATTAGGCTCAACAAGCAGGCAATTGGTAGCACGGAATGAGTACTATTCTAGTATCTTGAAGAAATACGTAGTCCCTATGTCATACAATAACATTGATGTGACAACTTTTCTGGCTGCAGATCTGTGTGAGCAGAAGATCTACAGGTACCCTCAGCATAAAATATGTTTTACATACGGAGCTGAGTCAATAACCAACTCATCAATCTTGACTTGTCTTATTTATTCTAACACTTAAACATCCTAAAAAGCTACAATTATTATACCCTAGTTCAAACTGTGTAGCTAGGACTGTTATTACGCCTGTCCCATATCTCTAACAAGATCTATGTAATATGGTTTATCCAATTAACAAACTAAAGAGTCCACCACGAAAAGGATGGACTGCTGGGATATTAGAAACAATAGAAATAACATCAGCAGAGGCCAACACACAAGCAAAATATCGTAAACTATATCTCCCCACTGAAATAAAGAACTTACTCTATGTTTCTCGTGTCCTGAAGCCAGATAAAAATTAAAGTAAATGTTCCTTCCACGCCTTGATAGGCGTATGGTGTTAGTGACCATATTTTTATATGACCACGGCACATTTTAGGTGAAGTGGTCGATATCACGCCAGGCCGCCATTACTTCCCAGAAAAATCTCTGGTACCAATTTTTAAAGGCTGGGTGAACCCCAGAGCCTTGTCAGTCAGAACAAAAATACGCAGTTGCTGGAGATCAAACCCAGACCCTTCTGGTCAGGAAGCGAGCACACCACTCAACCACCGATGTTCCTCGAAGCCAGATAGATAAACGGTTATTGTACACGTTTAATGATAGCTGATACTAGCTTTCACCATTGATAAGACATCCAAACATTTCTATGCCAGTTAAGCATCAAATGATAAATAGCATTTTCATACCAACTTTGTGCTATGAAAGTCAAACATGAACCCTTTCTAAATCACATTTAAGAAATATCAATACATGTGAGATGCGATGCTTGAGAAAAATAACAAACAACACAAGAAGAGATAGAATACAAAATGAAACCATGCGAAAAATAGTAGGAACAAAGCCCTGCCATGAATTTATAGAACAACAACTTTAATGGTTTGGCCACCTGGTCAGAATGAATCTGCACCAATCACCTTCAAGGGCGTTCTCCTCAAGAATGCATGGGAAAAGACCAAGAGGAAGACCCAGAAGAAGATGGGTAGATGCAGTGATAGAGACATGTAACAACAAAGGAAAATCACTAATTCAGACAGTTCGGGCAGCTCAAGAACGACAAATGATATAACCACTACACCTTTTAGGTATCAGTGAAAAGAGAAAAGAAAGAAGAAAAAGAATGACAGCTGATTAATTAGGATTCCCGTGAGATGACAGATCCGCATAATTACCTTATCATTAATCTATTTTTTTTGGTACTTTGTGTGTACCTGCTGTAGTTTATTGTTTCGACAACGTTTCTTATTCACGTTCATCTTATAACATTTATTGGTCTCACTCAAACATCTTTTCTCACATGTAGCCATTTAGTGTAACGTGTTAACATTTTTCCACGCGCCTTAAAAAACATAGTAAGTTTGACTGCTCTGTTAACAGGGATCTATCTATCTATCTATCTATCTATCTATCTATCTATCTATCTATCTATCTATCTATCTATCTATCTATCTATCTATCTATCTATCTATCTATCTATCTATCTATCTATCTATCTATCTATCTATCTATCTATCTATCTATCTATCTATCTATCTATCTATCATCTATCTATCTATCTATCTATCTATCTATCTATCTATCTATCTATCTATCTAATCTATCTATCTGCCTGCCTGCCTGTCTATTTATCTATTGACCTTTCGAGCCGTAGCCGATCCATAGGGCATAGACCCAAATACTCTTTTTCTTATCTAAATTTTTATTCTAGCAGTTTTCAATCCTTGTAAAGATCTTTTATCAAATCTCGCCATTTGTCTCTGTTCTGTGCAAACAACTCTATCTTATTGAGGGAGCCGATTCCTGCTGCTCTTGCCTCTCTGATCAATGTTCTTCTCAGTGTCTCTCTCTCTGTGTTGGTCTCTTCTCCTCTTACCTGTTGTTTCCCACATGAGGGCTTGCTTTGTTATTCGCTTACTATCTCTCCTCATCACATGTCCAACATATGACCATCGTCTTTTCTTGATTACTGAAGATATTAATGGTTGATTGGCGATTTATCTAATTTCTTCGTTTGTTTTGAATTCGTTCCAGGCTATACCAAATATTTTCCTAAGACATTTATTTTCGAATGCGTTTAACTTTGTTTTTGTGTCTCTTGTTGTTTTCCAGCTCTCACATGCATACGTAAGGGTTGATGGTACGTTTGATTTTAATAGTTTAAGTATTAAGTTTGTGCTGATGAGTTTTGATTTCCACAACTTTTCAAGGCTTCTTAATGACATTGCTGCTTTAGCTATTCTGATTCTAATTTCTTTACTTGTATCCCCAGGGATAAGTAACAAGGATATAGCAATAATTTTATCATTTACTATTTGCTGATTTGTTGCCATAGTGATGTTTAACATAGTATAAGCATCATCATCATCATTGAGTGGTGTCTCCGCATCGAAGGTTGGATACCATGGCGTTGGATACCATTCCGTTCTGCCTCTTGCTTTGATGGTGCAGTTGTCATAGGCTGACTTGTCCATTTGTAGATGTAAAGCTTGTCCATGTTAGTCTTGTTCTGCCTCTTTTACCTGAATCATTTCCTTCGGTTTTCATTGATAAGTTCTGCGCTTGCAAGGTTAACAAATAAAATCATCATTATTGAGTGCCGTCTTCGTGTCAAAGGTTGGCTACCATGGAATGCCATTCCACTCTGTCTTTTGCTTTGATGGTGCTGGTTGTCATAGACTAACTTGTCCATCTTTTGATGTTACTCGTCCATGTTAGTCTCGGTTCGCCTCTGCCTTTTTTACCTTGTATTTTCCCTTCCAAGATTACTTTTAGTAGGCTGCTTTGTCTTTTAACATGCCCCAAAAATCTCATTTGTTTTGTTGGAATTGTGTTTAATAGTTCTCTTTTCATTTTTAGTTGTTTTAAGACTTCATCGTTTGTTTTCATTTCTTCCCATCCAATCCTACCCATTCTTCAATAAATCCACAAATCAAAAGGCTTCACTTTTCTGTTTTGTTTCTTGTCTAATGTCCATGTTTCTACATCATACAGGAATGTTGGGAAGATATAACATTTTGTTATTCTTAGTTTTAGCCCTTGTGTTATTTGTTTTTATGTTAGTATGTTCTTCATGACATTAAAATTACTTTTTGCCATTCCTATTCTTTTGTTTATTTCAGTTGTACATTTTCCATCACTGTTTAGAGTATGGCCAATGCAGTTGTAGTTCTGAAATGTCTCCAGGTCTATTACTTCAACTTTGATATCCACTTGTATTTGTTATGTTATCTTTGTTTATGATCCTAGTTTTAGTCTTTTTGATATTAATATCTAATCCATAATTTTTTGCTTGTCATATTTATTTCATTAAGTAATTGTTGTAGATATTTAGAATTTTCTGCTAGTAACGCAGTGTCATCTTATGTTATTATCTTTCCATTCATGTTTAGACTTGGCATCTCTGTGATATTTTTAAAAAATTTGCTCAGTGTACAGATTGAACAAGCTTGGTGATAGGATGCATCCCTGTCTTACACCTCTTTTAATATCAATAGTTGTAGAGTTCTCTTTGTTATATAATATTGAATAATAACAATTATTAATATTCCACTGGGCTGACTTTTCTGTGATCTTATTTATCTTTTGAATTTACCAATCACTTCTGTACGTTTCATACGAAACATATAGTATGCAATAATTACCTGTGCATTTCCTAATCGTCTAATATGGCCCAGAGTTCGTTTCTATTTGCTCAGTCAAAAACCTTGTCCTGATCTATACAATTGTGTGGAATTAGCGATCATATTCAATACTTGTTTCCCACAACATTTTCTCATTCTATATCGAAAGGGCATTGCTCACCTTGTGTTCTATGATTGGTGTACTTTGCAGTTGCTCTAGTATTTTTTAAATCTAGGTCTACATCTTTCCTGCATAACTTAGCATTAATGGTTTGTTGATTCAGCGGTATTGATATACTTAACTGTGTCACGCTATTTATATGCTTAACGTTATCAACCAGTGTCATGTATTTACCATATTAGCTAGCACTGTCGATGGTAGTGTTGTGACAAGTGACTTCCGTGATTGTGGCTAGAGGTGGACAAACGATTCGATAAGGAAGTTAGAAAGTTTTGTGCAGGCTACATTTTGAATTAATATTGATTGGTTTGGTATTTCACTTTCGTACATTTTCCTCTCAAGCAGAAGACGGTACATAGGGCAGAAGTCCACGATTATCCACGATTGCCGTTTGCTGCTGGATCTTGATTGTTTCTTAGTCCCACGGTTGAATCTTCCTTAGTAATTATTCTGCGTCGCGATTCTCTGGTTTTACCTTGCTGTATTTTGCCAGAGAGTTTCCACATGAATGCCTGATGGGGAAGTATTTCTTCATTCATTCACAGCACATGTCCGATTTATTTCCAAACACATTCTTCTTATAAAGCTCGACACGTAATCTCGTTTAGATTTGTCTCTTGTCTGTTCTTTTGAAATGTATTCTTTCCAGCTTATGTCTTATGTTATGCAAATACATTTTATTTCAAAGGCATTTTATTTCCCGTCTAAAGTCTTTGTGGATTTCCAACTTACACGTCCATATGTTAACACTGGTATCACATCCATGTGTTAGCACTGGTATCACATCCATGTGTTAGCACTGGTATCACATCCATGTCTTAGCACTGGTATCACATCCATATGTTAGCACTGGTATCACATCCATATGTTAACACTGGTATCCATGTGTTAGCACTGGTATCACATCCATATGTTAACACTGGTATCACATCCATATGCTAACACTGGTATCACATCCATGTGTTAGCACTGGTATCACATCCATATGTTAGCACTGGTATCACATCCATATGTTAACACTGGTATCCATGTGTTAGCACTAGTATCACATCCATGTGTTAGCACTGGTATAACATCCATGTGTTAGCACTGGTATCACATCCATGTGTTAGCACTGGTATCACATCCATGTGTTAGCACTGGTATCACATCCATGTGTTAGCACTGGTATCACATCCATATGTTAGCACTGGTATCACATCCATATGTTAACACTGGTATCACATCCATGTGTTAGTACTGGTATCACATCCATGTGTTAGCACTGGTATCACATCAATTTGTTAGCACTGGTATCACATCCATGTGTTAGCACTGGTATAACATCCATTTGTTAGCACTGGTATCACATCCATATGTTAACACTGGTATCCATGTGTTAGCACTAGTATCACATCCATGTGTTAGCACTGGTATAACATCCATGTGTTAGCACTGGTATCACATCCATTTGTTAGCACTGGTATCACATCCATTTGTTAGCACTGGTATCACATCCATGTGTTAGCACTGGTATCACATCCATGTGTTAGCACTGGTATCACATCCATATGTTAGCACTGGTATCACATCCATATGTTAACACTGGTATCACATCAATTTGTTAGCACTGGTATCACATCCATGTGTTAGCACTGGTATAACATCCATTTGTTAGCACTGGTATCACATCCATATGTTAACACTGGTATCACATCCATGTGTTAGTACTGGTATCACATCCATGTGTTAGCACTGGTATCACATCCATGGGTTTAGCATTAGTATCACATCCATTTGTTGGCACTGGTATCACATCCATTTGTTAGTACTGGTATCACATCCATGTGTTAGCACTGGTATCACATCCATTTGTTAGCACTGGTATCACATCCATTTGTTAGCACTGGTATCACAGCCATATGTTAGCACTGGTATCACATCCATGTGTTAGCACTGATATCACATCCATATGTTAGCACTGGTATCACATCCATTTGTTAGCACTGGTATCACATCCATGTGTTAGCACTGGTATCACATCCATATGTTAGCACTGGTATCACATCCATGTGTTAGCATTGATATCACATCCATATATTAGCACTGGTATCACATCCATTTGTTAGCACTGGTATGACATCCATTTGTTAGCACTGGTATCACATCCATTTGTTAGCACTGATATCACATCCATATGTTAGCACTGGTATCACATCCATTTGTTAGCACTGATATCACATCCATGTGTTAGCACTGGTATCACATCCATATGTTAGCACTGGTATCACATCCATTTGTTAGCACTGGTATCACATCCATATGTTAGCACTGGTATCACATCCATATGTTAGCACTGGTATCACATCCATATGTTAGCACTGGTATCACATCCATATGTTAGCACTGGTATCACATCCATACGTTAGCACTGGTATCACATCCATATGTTAGCACTGGTATCACATCCATTTGTTAGCACTGGTATCACATCCATATGTTAGCACTGGTATCACATCCATATGTTAGCACTGGTATCACATCCATGTGTTAGCATTGGTATCACATCCATATGTTAGCACTGGTATCACATCCATATGTTAGCACTGGTATCACATCCATATGTTAGCACTGGTATCACATCCATATGTTAGCACTGGTATCACATCCATATGTTAGCACTGGTATCACACAGGAGTTGACACATCTAATTCTTTGTCGTTTACTGAGAACTTGATGATTTAATTGGAAGAAATTCACAGAAATAATGTTTTACAGAATAATGTTAAGAATATCACTGACAACTAAAAGGAGAAGCAAAGACGTTCCAAATGAAACCAAAAAATAAGCTTATCATCAACGTCAACGGAAACTGTCATCATTTTTCGACCTTGTACTCGTAACAGAAGGGCAACTAATGGTTTGCTTCCTGGTTTGGTAAATAAATGTAGAGATGTATAATTATGAAGAGAGATGATCACCTACGCCCGCAGCACGATGAATGCTGATGATGAATATGGTCTGATACGATTTTAATGCAGGGGACGTTCCGCGTCCAGTGTGAGAAGTCTTTGCTGCTCATCGCATTAAATCTGGTGACTGGTCGGAGTGTGTTTACATGCACGTCCCATTGTTTTACAGGCTGGAGAAAATACAGAATGAAGCTATGCGCATTATCTTGAGGTTTACGGGGGATATTCCCTGTGTAGCAATGAGGTATTTTCTTGACTTTCCAACCATGGATGACAAGATCAAGATCTGGAGGACACCAGCATACCTGAAGACAAGTGCAGATAAAGAGCATCCATTGCCCCACGAGCTCAACACAGGAAAAGGTGTCAGGCTAAAAAGAGATAGCCGAGCAAAAGATGTCGTCAAACAGGTCTGTGGGCTTACAAATATCAACGCTGGCGAGGAGTGGATACCGATGCCTGCGTCATTCAAGGGGACATACTCGTGTGTTATCACAATCGACAGAAAATGTAGAGAACAGAACTCAGTCGTGGTCAATGCGGAGGTCAACAGTATCGTCTGGGATAACACCGATGAGAACGATACAGTCATCTATACAGACGGATCTGTAATACGATGCAAAAGAAATGCATGGGCATTTAAATCACGCTCGGTAGGCAGAATTGTCAAGGAAGACAGTGGTGTATACGTCATGACCACGAGTAGTATGACGATGGGGGCGATGGGAGTGACCAAGGCATTCATCTGGTTAGAGTCACAAGACTACACCCACGACTGCATATTAAGTAATTCGATGAGCATGATAAAAAAAAAATGGAGGTGGCCTCTGTACGCATGCAATGGGTAAAGTAATTGCAGAAGTCAAAGAAAAGTAAGGTCACCTTTGTCTTTGTCCCTGGGAGTACGGGGACATGAAAGAGCAGACATGTTGGCAGACGTGTTGTCGTTGAAGACGGTCAAATAATGGATCGGGAGGACATCATTAATGTCCTTCGAGATGTGAAAAGGGCACAGGACTTCGACAACTATGATTCCACATCACTCCTTCGGATGAAAGATATGGGAGTTGAGATGGGCACAGCCAGAAACGAGAAACTTAGTGGGCGTATAAGAAGACTTATCAACCAACACATACCCGGAGTCGTCAGTCGCTGGACATTATGGGACTTTTTGAGGAAGGGATTTGAGCACCTATGGACATGTTCGGAGTGCAATGATGATGACCCGCAAATAACGCAATGCTCCATTGTATGTATGCCTTTTCTCCGTAAACAGACGATGCTCGAATCACCGCAATGCCTACAGGATTCAGAATTTAAAACTCTTAGTTTATGACTTTGATGAACAATGTTAAACTCAGATATACAACAGAGGTAAGATGGCAGATGAACAACAGAGGTGAGATGGTAGATGTACAACAGAGGTGAGATGGTAGATGAACAACAGAGGTAAGATGGTAGATGAACAACAGAGGTGAGATGGTAGATGTACAACAGAGGTGAGATGGTAGATGTACAACAGAGGTGAGATGGTAGATGTACAACAGAGGTGAGATGGTAGATGAACAACAGAGGTAAGATGGTAGATGAACAACAGAGGTGAGATGATAGATGAACAACAGAGGTAAGATGGTAGATGAACAACAGATGTGAGATGGTAGATGAACAACAGAGGTAAGATGGTAGATGAACAACAGAGGTGAGATGGTAGATGTACAACAGAGGTGAGATAGCAGATGTACAACAGAGGTAAGATGGTAGATGAACAACAGAGGTGAGATAGCAGATGTACAACAGAGGTGATGTGCAGAATAGCTCAGACAAAAGCAGCTTTTAAAAAAATTAGGAAGATACTGTGCAATCCATTCTTGATAATAGATACAAGAAAAAGACTTCTTAAATGTTATGTAATACCAGTTTTAATATTTGGATGTGAATCATGGACAATATGCCAGCAGGCAAGAAAATTACTAGGCTATAGAAATGTGATTTTACAGAAAATCGTTGAGAACACCATGGACAGTTAAGAAGAGTAATGGAAACGTTCACAAAGAGGCCAGAGCACTAAGAGAGCACACTCATAGTGTGTATCACAGATCTATACCTTCCTACCTTACTCATAGTGTATGTCATAGATCCCTCTCTCACTACATCACTCATACTGTGTGTCACAGATCCATCACTTCTATATCACTGATAGTGTGCGTCACAGATCCCTGGCTCATTCATAGTGTGTGTCATAGATTCCTCCCTCCCTACATCATTCATTGTGTGTGTGTGTGTGTGACAAATCCCTGGCTCATTCATAGTGTGTGTCATAGATTCCTCCCTCCCTACATCACTCGTTGTGTGTGTGTCACAGATCGCTGGCTCATTCATACTGTGTATCACAGATTCCTCCCTCCCTACATCCCTCATTGTGTGTGTCACAGATCCCTGGCTCATTCATAGTGTGTGTCATAGATTCCTCCCTCCCTACATCACTCGTTGTGTGTGTGTCACAGATCCCTGGCTCATTCATACTGTGTGTCACAGATTCCTCCCTCCCTACATCACTCATTGTGTGTGTGTGTGAGTGTCTTACAGATCCCTGGCTCATTCATACTGTGTGTCACAGATTCCTCCCTCCCTACATCACTCATTGTGTGTGTGCCACAGATCCCTGGCTCTTTCATAGTGTGTGTCACAGATTCCTGGCTCATTCATAGTGTGTGTCACAGATTCCTCCCTCCTTACATCACTCATTTAGTGTGTGTCACAGATCTCTGGCTCATTCATACTGTGTGTTACAGATTCCTCCCTCCCCACATCACTCATTGTGTTTTGTGTCACAGGTCCTTGGCTCATTCATACTGTGTGTCACAGATTCCTCACTCCCTACATCACTCATTGTGTGTGTGTGTCACAAATTCCTACCTCACTATGTCACTCCTTGTGTGTGTCAAAAATCTCTCTCTCCTTACATCACTCGTAGTGTGTGACACATATTCCTCCATCCCCACATCACTCATAGTGTGTGCTTCTTACACCACACATAGTGTGTGACACATATTCTTCCATCCCTACATCATTCATAGTGTGTGCCACAGATCCCTCCCTCCCTACATCACTCATGGTGTGTGCTTCCTACATCACTCATAGTATGTGACACATATTCCTCCATCCCCACATCACTCATAGTGTGTGCTTCCTACACCACACATTGTGTGTGGCACATATTCTTCCATCCCTACATCATCCATAGTGTGTGTCACAGATACCTCCCTCCCTACATCACTCATGGTGTGTGCTTCCTACACCACTCATAGTATGTGACACATATTCATCCATCCCTACATCACTCATAGTGTGTGCTCCCTACACCACTCATAGTGTGTGCTCCCTACACCACTCATAGTGTGTGCTCCCTACACCATTCATAGTGTGTTCCACTGATTCCTCTCTCCCTACATCATTTATAGCGTGAGCCACAGATGTCTCCCACCCTACATCGGGGTTTTGTGAATTACCAACATGGCAGAGAAGTGGCTAGGGAATCTGGTAAGTGTAGTATTACGGTGTTCAGCATGAGAATGAAGACAGAAGCAGCAACATCGGCGCGGCGATAACATGGTTGGGTGCACAGAGAGTGATTCAAGCAGTCTTAGTGAATAACTCGCAAAGTATGCTACAGAAGATTGACGGACAGTGTCAGCGGCTGGAGTGGATGCAGATTTAGGATGGCTCTACTGTGAATGTGTTAACCTGGTTGTACTGTCTAGTGCATGTATGATGTGTACACGGCAACGAAATAGCCGATAAACTAACTGGCCGTTCTGTTACTCAATATGGCCTTACTCTGATTAAGGAGGACATCGCCAAGTTTGTTCTTCACTTCTTTATGAGAAGTGGAGGAGGGTGGTTGGGACAAGAATGCAAACATTAAGAGACTGAGGAGGCTAAAGGTGGAAATAGGATATTGTCAATTCGGAGTGCTCTGTGGGGAAAGCAGATGTTTCTACAATCAACATCTTACAGGAAGAATCAGTCTGAATACACTTCGAGAAATGCTGGGATGGTCGATGGAACGGATATGGGGTTGCCTCGACTCCATGGAAACTGATTACGTGAATAGAAAGGTCTATATATTTTATTTAATATATTGCATTTTGAGTCTTTTTCTGAGGATTGTGAATTGTAGTTTGTCACTAGACTTCCTAGATATTTAAATTCTTCCACTTGTTTCAATTGTCTCCGTCTATAGTTATTTTTATGTTCTGTTCCTATATAGCGATATTCATGACTTTAGTTTTGTTAATGTTGTAATTGAGCTGTAGATTGTCTATTTTTCCATGTGTTAGTGCATGATCGTCTGCAAATAGAAGGTAGTTAATCTCCTCTGTTTCCGATGGGTTGGCTAATTTACATATGTATCCATATAGGTAATAGACAATAGGGGAAAAATAGTACTCATCCCTGTCTTACTCCTGACCTAACTTCGAAGTGATCTGTGTAGCCTGCTGCGGTTTTTCTGACTATGCAGCTGCGGTTTATGTAGCGATTTTTATTTACATTGGTTAGATGTTGGCTTACTCCGTATGTTGATCCCATATAATTGTTCTCTGCTTACTCGGTCGAATGTTGTCTCTTGGTCAATGAAAGCTATGTACACATTTTGATTGTGTTCTGTCGTCTTTTCTGCTAGCTGTTTTATAGTTTAGGGTAAATAGTGCGTTAGCACATCCTATATTTTCTCGGAATCCCATTTGAGAAACATTGATCTGTAGATCGAGGTGTTTATAAAGTCGATGTGCAGTGAAAAGAATTGTGAAATTACGGGAAATTGTAACGCAATTTTTATTATTCATCTAGACACTACCGCTTTTGGTTGTCTAGTGTTGGGTAAAGTGGCTGTTTGCACGATGCAGTTGTCTCTACAGCATGTGTTCAAAATGTCCCAACACGGGTCTCAAGACATTTGTTGACTCGCCTCTTCACAATTTCGAAAACCTTCTGGATAATGACCGGTGATTTTTCTTGGATCTGGGTGACGGTTTCTGTCTTCAGGTCAGTAACTGTTTGTGGATTATTTAGATCCTGTCAGCCCACCTCACAGATACAAGTCAGGTGGAGTTAAGTCTGGTGAACGAGCAGGCCAGATTCTACGTGAAATAATACGATTTGCAAATATGCTTTCTAAATAAGTCAGGGATGATGCGGCTGTGTGTGCTACTGAAACCAGGCCACTATGTCAGGTGGGCTGTGAATGGTTACAGGGTTAAAGTGCGGTATCGTTCTGATTATTGCTTTGAAAAATATTGGCCCAATTTTGGGCATACAATTACGGAAAACATGTTCAACAGAAAATACCACGATTTGTTTAACACCATTTCCTTTCAGTAATGAAACCGTGAATATAACAAAGGCTTGCTGTGATATGCTGCAGACGAGATTGTATATATATGGTCTTTGGCGTCATGACATTTTGACAGACTGTTGGTAGCAAGCAATCATAAGTCAGTAAAAATAAAAGTAAGCAAAGAGCTCCGTCACGCCAGGTGGCGTATAGGGAATATGGTGTTAGTGACCATAGATTTTACAGACCTTCAGTTTGGGGAGCAGAAGCGCCTGCGGCCTGCGATCGCAATAGCAGGGTCGGCTCACCATCAGCTGACCAAGACCTGGCAGTTCTACTCCTCGCGGTCTCCCGTGGTAACAGTCTGCGTCAAACCAGACTGGCTAACAGAAGCTAGGATCGCCGTGTTCCCTGTAGTGGTTTCTGTTACGGATATAGAGGACCCAGTATTGCAGTACTCTCTCTGGGCTGGACTAGTAGTTTCCCAGCATAGCCTGGGATAGACGAACTCCAACCTCTCCAGTAAGAGCCGGAAATGTCAAGAACGCCATTACGACCCGCCACATCTAATGAGTCAAAGGGCAACCTGCCCGCATCAACTCGTAACATTCCGTTAACAACAACAGACCTTCAGAACATTATTTTTTGGGGTACTGTGGCCCGTTTTACGCCTGTACCACTTTACTTTCCCAGGAAAAAAAACCCCGGTATCCATTAAAGGCTGGGTGAACCCGGAAGTCGTCGGTTGGGATCGAACCCTACCGCTTGTCCTTTGTAGTCCAGTTCACTAAGCTATCGCTGAGCTATCGCTGACCATCACTGAGCTATCGCTGCTCTGATAAGTCAGTAGTATGGTAAAAATATTAGTGTCTTATGATGCTGCTTTGCTGAACAGCTACTCTCGTGGCTGAATCTGCCAATTTTGGATAGATAGATCCATCCTCAGAACGAACAAGATGTATTCGTGGTGCTTGGCCTCGTTTCCTTTCTCCTGCGACTTTTATCTTCTGATTTTTAAAAATCTTGTATTTTCTGCCTCGAAAGATGCTATGACATTTTGTAAATTTTTGTTCTCCGTGTGCTATGATCTTGAACCATATTTTTCCAGTTTCTTTCATTGATAGAGAATTCTCTGAAGGAAGCCCTACAAACATCCTTATATCTCAGCCATGTTGTGCCTTTTGGTCTCTTTCCGTACTTAAGTTCGCACATAATATCATACGGTAAATTTTATCAATCGGTGACGAAATTTCAAAATTATATATTTCAAATCACTGCAAAGTGTCTTTTTAGGGTGTATAATTGGTCTGAGCCTTTTCTATCCCCATAATTTTGGCGTATAAACTATCTTTACGTCACATAGTACCATTGCTGGTGTATGACGGGGGGCAACGATAGGACCAGAGAAATAAAGGCCGCTTGGTCAAACAGTCGCCACGACGTGTGAGACTTTGGATTTTTATTTCACCCCCGATAGAAAAAATCCTTTCTGTCTACCGCGGGCTTCGAACACCGAACGTCGGCTTTTCAGCTAGCGGAACAGTGGTTTTAGCCGCACAGCCACGCGCTTCCCTTTGGCGTATAACTTTCCCAAATGGCTGAGATGAGAGATACCTCTATAGTGATTGTTGTCTCTCATGCTACCTTTCTTTACTTACTTTATCTAGCAATAACATGAACAACTGAAGATAGAAAAACCAAGACACTAAGAAACCAACAAAATAGCATTGTGGCTGAAAATAATATTTTTAAAATAAAGTCACGTGATGTAATGAATGCTTTAAAAATAATTACATTATTTTTTAAGGAAGAAGACGTGAAAGGAATTGATTGTCCAGGTGTATAGGTCTATATATAAATGTATAAACGTGTTGCCCAAAGTGAAGACTCGTGTTCAACCTTATATATAAAAAAAAAGTAAAGTGCCCCCGTCACGCCAAGTGGCGTAGAAGGAATATGGTGTTAGTGACCATACATTTTACAGACCTTCAACACAAGATTTTTGGGGTAATGTGGTCGGTATGACGCCTGTGCCGCTTTACATTCCCAGAAAAAAATCCGGTACCCATTAAAGGCTGGGTGAACCCGGAAGCCGTCGGTTGGGATTGAACCCTACCTCTTGTCCTTTTGCTGTCCAGTTCACTAACCACTGAGCTATCGCGGCTTCCTGTTCAACCTTATATTAAGAAGGAAATGAATTGACTAAAAATGTACATGTAGACACGAAGGGTGCCCCAGACTGATGACCACCTACTTCAAGACTGTACTGAATATAGTAAAAGTAAAAAAGTTAAAACCCCCGTCATGCCAAGTGGCGTATAGGGAATATGGTGTTAGTGACCATACATTTTACAGATCTTTGGTACATGATTTTTGGGGTAATGTGGTCGGTAATACGCCCGTGCCGCTTTACTTTCCCAGAAAAAATCCGGTACCCATTAAAGGCTGGGTGAACCGGAAGCCGTCGGCTGGGATCGAACCCTACCTCTTATCCTTTGTAGTCCAGTTCATTAACCACTGAGCTATCGCGGCTCTCCACTGAATGTAGTAGACTGAAGAAAATCAACTGGCCCATAGATACAACACTACAGACAAAACTATATGGGCCACTGAAAGAATTACAAAAGACAGTAAAATTTATACAGGAAACGACATTGCAGATATAGACAATACTTCAGCGAACGAAAGATATATATAATTGACAATCATCATCATCGGGTGCCTTCTCCGCAACGAAGGTTGGCTACCAAAGAGCGCCATTCTGCTCTGTCTCTTGCTTTGATGGTGCAGGTTGTCATAGGCTGATTTGTCCATCTTTTGATGTTACTCGTCCATGTTAGTCTTGGTCTGCCTCTGCCTCTTTTACCTTGTATTTTCCCCTCCAAATTACTTTTAGTAGGCTGTTGTGTCTTTTAACATGGCCCAAAAATCGCATTTGCATTGTTTGAACTGTGCTTAGTAGTTCTCTTTTCATTTTTAGCTTTAAGACTTCATCGTTTGTTTTCTTTTCCTTCCATCATAATTGACAATCATCATCATCATCGCGTGCCTTCTCCGCAACGAAGGTTGGCTACCATGGATCGCCATTCTACTCTGTTTCTTGCTTTGATGGTGCAGGCTGACATAGATTGACTTGTCCATCTTTTGATGTTACTCGTCCATGTTAGTCTTGGTCTGCCTCTGCCTCTTTTACCTTGTATTTTCCCTTCCAATATTACTTTTAGTAGGCTGTTGTGTCTTTAACATGCCCCATAAATGTCATTTGTCTTGTCTTAATTGTATTTAGTAGTTCTCTTTTTATTTTCAGTTGTTTTAAAACTTCATCGTTTGTTATCTGTTGTTTCCATCCAATTCTACCTATTCTTCTATAAATCCAATTGACAATAGATGCAGCAAATATGACAAATCAGGAAGAAATGCGGTTAAGAATGACAGCGCAAGAAGCTCATGTACTTTGATGAGTACAATTACTACTCCAAAGTAATTGATTGTTGATATAATAATCAGCTTCTTTAGAGTTACACATGATGATGATATATGGCTGAGAACATAGTAAGCTGGATCCTAGTTCATGAAAATCTTTGATCACTGCATAATCTTGCATATAGTGCGCTCTTCAATATTTAGAATATTCATCAAATCATTAAACAAAATTCAATATGCGGGTTTCGTTGTCGTGTATAAATTGTGGCCTCTATTCCATTTGCAGTGAGATGGCACAAAGGCTGGGATTTGAGATGATATTGAGGGGCTCATCTAAGTCTTTTTCCTCCACGCCTTGTCTCAAAAAGAGGGGGCGGGGAGGGAAAAAAAACAACTAAGGAGCCAATATGACAAACCACGCGAAAGATAGCATGTGTTAAAAAAGAAATTGAAACATAAATTTCGATAGTAATTTAAGAATGGTTTTCTGCAGCTTCTTCGACAAGTCAGGCAGTTTATTTTAAAGAAAGGGAAGTAGTCGGGAAACGGAAAATGAACAGAGGGAAGGGAGAGGGAATTTTCAGTTTCTTGCTGTTCCACTAGTTCTACATATCAGTCCGTGGAGAATAAACGCGTGAATAAATTCTAGCCCATGCTTGAATAATTTAACCATTTAACGCTTTGTAATAAATACAAAAAATATGTTAGTTCAATTATTTTAAATTCTGCATCAAAAATATGGTTTATTTTAATAAATATTCAGACACACACGCCTGTTCCAACAAATTATGTACAAAACAATTAATAGCTAGAAAATGGCGGCCTTCTAGGGAGGCAGTCACCGGCATTTAAACGGGGATTCTTTCAGAATTGACATCTTTACTGTATAATAAAGTAAATATTGCAATATCTGTTTATTGTTATTTAAACTATCAGTCAAGTTTAGTCTGCAGGCATTAAGCATTATACAATTTATACATTTTGAAGAATTAGTAATGCCTACCTTTGCACAATTCCGCAAGTGCAAAAGATGCTTGAAATCTTGAACGTTTTATTATTATTTCTATGTCGCCCTTAATTTTAGAAAAGTTCATTTTTTTCCTACTTCAAATGTTACAATTAGCAAAATACCAAGAACCTATTAATTGTACGTGTGATCTGATTTGTAAATGTTACATGAAAACGCTGTTTTAATTATTGTATGGTGTGTGAGTGTGTGTAATAATTTTAATACAAAATTAACAAATGAGGGTCAAGTATGATAGACTGATACTAAGTGATAGACTATAAGACTTACCAGACCTTAATCCTTAGTAAATTAGTAATTTACTAGAGTAATAGAATTAACTCATGTAAAAATGACGACAAATTAAAATTTTGACTAAATTTTTAATGACTTAAAACTTAACACTAAACTGCCCAAACTAGAAATCTGAAATGTGTGTGTAAATGTAAATTTTTTAAATTACTCAGTCTCAGTAGTCTTGAGTAGTAGTAGAGTCATGTGAACTGTCATTCAATTTCTCAATCATCAATGTGTAATTGTGTTAAAAAACGGAAATAGTTTAGTTGGTGAGAACTAATTAACACTTAACTACACTACTGCTAAAAAACTAACAGTAACTAGTTAATAGTCTATCTATCTCTATCTATTGTCCTTTCGAGCACTTAGGGCAGAACCACAATCCCAAAAACAGAAACCTTGCGTGCCAAAATGGCACATATTGCAGAGATCACTGCTTCTATGGTTCTGTTTCCATAACAATGCTTTTTACAATTACAGCTTGTCAAGCCATCGATCAATCTCCTTAGTCGCCTCTTATGACATGCCTGGAAGGTCACAGTGTCACTATTCTTTACTTCCCACATAATGAGGCCCCGGTAACACACGGGAGAGTTAATAGTAGAAACACATTAATTACTAATACAATTAACACTCACTGAGAAGAGTCTCAGCTCTAGCTAGTAACTACTAGTACTTACGCTGAGTCTATTCCTGTGTACTAGTTGTCAAGTTATCATCATCATCAAGTACTGGACCTGCTGGCGTAGGTGATCATGTCTCTCCATAACTTTCGATCTCGACAGTTATCTATCATTTATGTTGTTGACCTTCTGCCAAGCGATTCACTTAACCTATCTGGTCTGGTATCTTTTCTCTTTGGTTCCCTCTATCTCTTCGTCCCTCAATTTTTCCAGTTGTTACAATATATTTCAGCTGTTCTCTTCTCATTACATGGCCAAAAAATGATGATTGTTTCTTCCTAATATTGGAAATTAGCTTTCATTTTGCTTTGGCCTCTTTCAGAACATTTTCATTACTCTTCTTGGCTGTCCATGGTATTCTCAACATTCTTCTGTAAAACCACATTTCTACACAGCCTCCTGTGATTTTCTTGTCTGTTGTCCTATTGTCCATGATTCACAACCATATGTTAAGGCTGGCTCTACATAACATTTAAGAACTTTTTTTCTTGTTTCTATTGTCAAAAATGGATTGCATAGTACCTTCCTCAATTTTGGGAAAGCTGCTTTTGCCTGAGCCATTCTGCATTTGTAAAATCTTATCTTATACAAGTTCAACTAGTACTAATAAAAAATAAAGTAGGATGCTAAGTTCCCGAAAAATGTTAGTAACTCAGCTTAGTAAAGTTAGTTTTAATATTATATTTCCTATTTAATATTTTAGATAACCATGCATAAATAGTATAGCATAGATAATATAAGTAGCATATTTTATATTATATAACATATATTTAATATAGTTATAAAAATTAGATTAGTATTAATATATAATTTATATATATGTATATATTATATACATTATGCATATGAGGGCTGATCAAAAAGTATCGGAACTTTTGCAATAAAAAAAAAACTACACAACTTACAGTTTTGAAATTTAATCTCCTTCGAAATAGTCCCCTTCTGAGGCCACACATTTAATCCAACGTTGTTTCCATTGTCGGAAGCATTCCTGGAACTCATCTTCTGAGATGGTGTGAAGCTGCCTCGTCACATTTTCTTTTATCTCCTCCACATCTTGAAATCTTCTTCCTTTCAAGTGGGATTTGAGTTTGGGAAATAGGAAAAAGTCACAGGGAGCTAGATCTGGAGAATAAGGTGGCTGTCTGACCTGGGGAATGTTGTGTTTGGCCAAAAACTGCTGTACAAGCTGCGCTGAATGGGCGGGTGCGTTGTCGTGGTGGAGCTGCCATTGACCGGACGCATGCAAATCTGGTCTTCTTCGACGAATAGCATCTCTCAAACGCCTCAGAACTTCAATGTAATACTCCTTGTTTACTGTCTGACCAGAAGGGGCATACTCGTGATGAACAATGCCCTTGTAATCGAAGAAAACGATCAAAAGGGTCTTCACCTTGCTGCGACTCATCCTAGCTTTTTTCGGTCTCGGGGAGTTTGCGGTCTTCCACTGCGAAGACTGAACCTTTGTTTCTGGATCATAACCATAGACCCACGATTCATCACCTGTTACGACTGTTTTCAAAAAGTTTTCATTGTTTTCGACAGAGTCAATGAGATCTGCGGCAGCAGAAACCCGGTTGTCTTTCTGGTCAGCTGAAAGCTGTTTTGGAACGAGCTTGGCAGACACGCGTCTCATACCCAAATCTTCAGTAAGAATGGCCTGAACTGAGCCGAAACTAATGCTGCGCTCTTCTGATAACTCTCGAATGGTGATTCGACGATTTTCGCGCACAGTGGAACACACATCGGCAATGTGTTTCTCACTTCTGCTGGTGACAGGTCGTCCTGACCGGTGGTCACTCTCAACATTTTCTCTGCCGTCTTGGAATCGCTTAAACCATTCAAAAACTCGTGTGCGGCTCATACACTCTTCCCCATATACTTTGTATAACTTTTCATAAGTTTCTGTGAAAGTATCACCAAGCTTTTGGCAAAAATTAATGCAAATTCTCTGCGCAATTTTTTCCGTCATTTTCCGCCATTGAAAATCCGACGACCACGTGGTACATGGCTAACGTCACGGCGCTGCCGTGATTAATCCACACGTGCTACAACGACACAACTTGCACAGAGTGTTACACATATATCAAGGTCGATATGTGTGCAGTTTGAATACAATCTGTTCGCTGGTTCCGAACCTATTAAGAAAGTACCGATACTTTTTGATCAGCCCTCGTATACACTGATTCTATTTTTATGACTGATTCATTGAAAATGAAAAGATAAAAATGTGAGTGAGTTCAGTGTGAATGAAGAATGATCATGCATGATGGCATATCTCATCTGTATCATAAATTAAATATATATTGTGTATTATGTATAAATAATAATGCATTAATTTTTTTAACCCTTAATTACGATACCTACATGTGGCGCATTTTGTTACATTCCGCAGTACAAATTAGTACAGTTAAAAAACACTATTAAAGTGTAATTAATTACACTTAATTGTAACTTTAGGAGCACTAAAAATAGTATTTTCTTTGAACCTTTGTCACACAACTGTGTGTTTACTAATTAGACACACAGGGAACTTGGATTTCCAGTCTCTGCTTTATTAATGACCCAAATTTGACCGATTAGGCTGGATGTGTTATTTGTCTATTCAGATGACCACGGTAAGTTCAGCTGCCTCAAAACATTATTTGCTAAGTTTCCCGAGTCACGGGGGGGAAGAGAAAAACGACCAATTTGTTGAATTCTTTTGTATTTCATGATTGTCTCACAAAATGGAAAAAAAAATCCTACTTTAATAGAAAAAAATTAAACACTCAGCTGTCACCGAAAGTAGTATGTCACCGAAAGTAGTAATTATGAAAGTAATTATGAAAGTACACGGAGTAATATATGAACACTGCAAACTATCAAATTTGGAAGAATGTGTATTTTGATGCAATAGTTTTTTACTATAGTGTCTATAGTATTGTAATGTAGGGTTAAATGATGTCAGATGCCACCATGTTGTCAATGTCATTAGTAAGAGTTTTTCTCAAACAAGTTTCCATGAGATCTTTATGACTAGGGCTAAAAGAGTTCTGTTGAAGTTTGCAATGGAAAATAAATATGTTCCCTCTCTGCACTAACTTTACATTTGAAGCAAAATATACATTAAAGAATGTGGAGCTTATCTGACTAGTAGTTGTTGATAGTCTACATACTCATCAAAGTAATTAAACTAGTTGTTGAGGCGTAAAATTGTATATATTTGTAATATAACTATAATGGTTGTTATCTATAAAATGTAACAAAGTAAAGAAAATAGTTTCTTAAGGTAAATTTTTAGAGAGATCTCTACAGACTAATTAGTGTGAAAACTTATTGTTAGAAGAACAGCTATAAATTTATTTATTGGAACCATAATTTTAAAAATATATCTTCATGTTGTCATTTTCATATAACAGCTTGTAGGATTAAGTTAAGGACGATTTTTATAACCAACTGCAACAACTTATAAACAAAATACTAAAACACGATCTTTTAATTGTAATGGGGGATTTTAACGCCAAAGTGGGACAAGATAACGCAGGAGTGGAACATGTGATGGGGAGAGAAGGTTGTGATACTACAAGTCAGAATGGAGAAAGATTAATAGAATTATGTTTAATAGAAAATTTAGTTATAGGTGGGACATTATTTCCGCACAAAAATATTCACAAAACAACATGGATATCTCCTGATGATAGAACATCAAATCAAATTGACCACCTATGTATTAAACAACAATTCAGATCATCATTAATAGATGTAAGAGCATACAGAGGTGCTGATGTTAATAGCGACCACAACCTGTGCATTGGGAAAATAAGATTAAAATTTAGAAACCAACAGAAGAGGTCAATTACACATAAAATTGATAGTCATAAACTGAAAGATGAAGCCATAAAGGAAAAGTTTAACATAGAGCTAAGTAATTGTTATACAGCACTCGGTGAAATAGACTTAGATATCAATGAAATGTGGGACTCACAGAGCAAAATACTAATGACAGCAGCAGAAGCAAGTGCTGGATTGAAGAAAATGGAAAAACGAGCTTGGATCTCAGACACCACGTGGAAATACATCAAAGAAAGAAGAGAAGCGAAGAGAGCCATAACTAATGTAAAGACAGATCTTGGAAAGGTTCTGGCAAAAGCAACATACAAAGAATTAGACAACAAAGTGAAAAGTTCAGCAAGAAGAGATACAAGAGCTTATATAGACAACTTGGCAGAGAAAGCAGAGACAGCTGCAATTACAGGAGACAGCAGAACTCTTTATACTGTACAAAAGATGCTGACAAACACCTATACATCCAGTGGAACACCAATTCTAGACAAATCTGGATTAATGCTAACAACAAGCGCAGACATAAAAGCCCGTTGGGCGGAACACTTCAAAGAAATCCTTAACCGTCCACTACCCCACAGTTTAATAGATTTTGAAGCTGAAACACCAGCAGCAGAATTAGATGTAAATTTAGATGACTTCACCTTGAGTGAAATAGATACCACCTTAAAGCTAATGACCAATAACAAGGCTGCTGGAGAGGATAAGTTAACAGTTGAGATCCTCAAGGCAATTGATAGCCATAATCTAATACATCTCCAAAAAATGTTCAACATCATTTGGAAAACAGAGAAGACGCTTCATAAATGGAAAAAAGGAATCATTGTTAAGATCCCAAAAAAGGGCAATCTTAGAGATTTTAACAACTGGAGAGGCGTGACACTTTTGTCAGTTGCCTCAAAGTTATTCTGTAAAATCATCCTAAATAGAATAAAGGATTCAATAGATACAGTAATGCGTGAAGAACAGGCTGGGTTTAGAAAAGGGAGAAGCTGTCTTGACCACATTTTCACTCTACGACTTATATTGGAGGAACACATTGAAAAGCAAAAACCTTTTGTACTTAACTTCATCGACTTCAAAAAAGCATTTGATAGTGTTCATAGAGATTCTTTGTGGAAAATTCTGAAGCAATATGGTTTACCATAAAAAATCATAAATATTATCAAAGACATGTATGATGGTTACACATGTGCAGTTCGAACAGAGGAAGGACTGAGCGAATGTTTCCCAATAGAAATTGGGGTTAAACAAGGATGTATTTTATCGCCCTTGTTATTTGGAATTGTTATGGACTTCATAATGAAGAAATGCTGCACTGGTAATAAAGGCATCGAATGGATACAAGGAGACCATTTGGAGGACCTCGACTTTGCTGATGACATAGTTCTCATCAGCGTCAGATAAAAATGATGCAGGAAAACACAAATGAACTATCATCAATAGCCAGCAAAATTGGGCTTGAGGTCAATCATGAAAAGACTAAAGTCATGAAAAGTTTAATTCCAACAAGTGACAAAATATACATGGAAAACAAACCAGTAGAAGAGATCGATCACTTTATCTATCTTGGAAGTCACATTGATCGAGAAGGGGATACGAGCAAAGAAATTAGAATCAGAATGGCTAAAGCAGCAATGTCTTTCAGAAGCCTTGAAAAGTTGTGGAAATCAAAACTCATCAACACAAACACAAAACTTAGGCTATTCAAATCAAATGTACTATCAACCCTTACGTATGCATGTGAAAGCTGGAAAACAACAAGAGATATAGAAACAAAGTTGAACGCATTCAAAAATAAATGTCTAAGGAAAATACTTGGTATAGAATGGAACGAATTCAAAACAAACGAGGAAATGAGAGAAATCGCCAATCAACCACTAATATCTTCAGTAATAAAGAAAAGACGATGGTCATACGTTGGACATGTGATGAGAAGAGATAATAATCGAATAGCAAAGCAAGCCCTCATATGGGAAACAACAGGTAAAAGAAAAAGAGGAAGACCCAGGGAGACACTGAGAAGAACATTGATGAGAGAGGCAAGAGCAGCAGGAATTGGCTCCCTCAATGAGATAGAACTGCTTGCACAGAACAGAGACAGATGGCGAGATTTGATAAAATATCTTTAAAAGAAAACTGCTAGAACAAAAAATTAATATAGGAAAAAGTGTATCTTGGTCTACGCCCTATGGGCCGGTTACGGCTCGAAAGGTCAATAGATAGATAGATATGGGTTTAGTCTATGCTATAGGCGTTTAATATTTAATTTGTAATGAAAACAATGTTAAATGCACAAAAAAGGACATATTTTAGCAAATTAGTATGCAGTTTAACACAAAATAATTTTGTATCCTTTGTTCTTCATTTTATTTGAAAACATTTCTCATGTAGATTAACATTAACAAATAGTTTAGAACACTTTCATTCATTTTAAGAGCTGGGAAAATTATAACAGAATAGTCAGTAAAATAAATAAAAGTATTTTCTGTATGTTTGTTAAAATTACTAGCATTACACTTTATATACAATGTCATTTGCTAATATCTGATTTACATATATTTCTTTATATTTTACAATCATATACAAATTGCAAAATGTATTTTAGCCTTACCTTATTGTGATCTTTTCAAAATAACCAGTGATAACTGTCTCCACTGGCAATAAACATGTAATAGTTTTCAGTGTTCCTTAATGCACCATTGACCATTGATATATGAGCTCACTATAGGTGTAATATGTAGAGGTTGCTATTTTTGTTAAGCATGTAGTAGAATTTCATAACAAAAATAAATAGTATTTGAAACAGCAGTAACTAGAAATTTAATAATTTTTTAAACAGAAAAAATAATAGACAAAAGATATTTGACCCAATGTTTCTAGTAATAGTTTATAATTGCTTACTTTACTTTCTCCCACCTCATTTGCCTTTCGGTGTTCAGGTCCACGATCTCTAGTGTTTCTGAGACATGGTGTTCCTTGTGATTTTTGTTACTTCTTTAGTCCATCGCCTTAGTCCAAGGTCTACCTTTTCCATTCTTGCTGTTGTTTTAGGGTGTATATGGAGGATGCTCTCAGTTGGTGATTGTGTTCAATATCACAACCATTTGATCTGCCTCTTAATATTTTATTTGTACAGACAATGTTTTAGGGGGACATTCTTATTTAACACTCATTCTACATTGTACTGTAGTATATTTAGTGTAATCGTTGGCCAGAAAGAGATCAAAAGCAGATTAGCAATAGCAACACAATAATGAAATGCCATGCAGTACATGTAGAACAATACTAGCAAGGCAGTAAATTTAAATATCTGTGGGCACATATCTTCCTGATAGCATCATATGGTTGTGAATCATGGATAATCTCACAGACAGTAAAGAAGAAAATCGATTCATTCTTAACAAAATACTACAGAAAAAAAACCTTAAAATACTTGGATTTTGACAAATGTAAGTGAAGACAAATTAAACATCTTAAACATTAAAAAGAACTGGTTTAGCAACATTATTCTACAGAGAAAATTAAAAAACTGGCCATGTCAAAAGACACAGTGGGCTGGAAAGAACAATAATGGAAGGCATGGCTCCAGGAATTTGTGATAGGGACAGACCAAGAATGTGGTTTCAAGACATCAAGGAGACCTTGAACTTGACAACAGAACAAGTGGCTAGAGACAGATTCTTTCAGACATTCTTTAGTGAATAAACAATTTAGCAAAGGACATGCAACCTGATGGTGATGATGTTACTATTTGGGCAATGGCTCTTGTCCTTTCTTTCTGTTCTTTGATTAATACAACACAGAGGAAGGTGGCCTCAAGTAGCATTGGGTGGGTCCTTTTGAGGCAGGGGGCCTGGCACTCTCACTGCTTGGCAGGACCCCACGGGATGAGCACCACATTGCTTTATTCTAGATTCTGGTATCTTCATAGTGAGAATTATGTTGCATTGTTAATGTAGATGCACTAGGCATGTAGCCCTGATTGACCAGCTAATAATCTAACCACATGGTTTTGTGTTTCAACATTTCTAATCAATGTCTTGACTTTTTCATTGAATAATATGATACTTCCTAAGCATTTAAAATCTTTCATTTAAATTTGTTGTTGTCAATGGAGATTTACGTTTTTTCTGGTTAAATCATGACTTATGTCATGTCTTTGCTAATTTTCATACAGTAACAGTACATGCTTTATCCATATAACATAAATGGTATTTTAGTTTATTTCCTGTTCTTGTTTTTAGTTACTCACTCAGTGAGTTGTGAAACAGTTGATATCCTCATTTGCAATAACTGTGGTCTATGTATGGGATAAATTGCAAGAGTGACAATGTATATCCTTGTCATATTCTAGAACTGATGATACTGGCATCTGAATAGATTTGTTTATTAATTTGTTTTGACTGTTTTTAAGGCTTTCACAATACAAAGATAATTTCTTTTATACAATAGTGTTTTTCTCTTTTAATGTTCACCTGATGACTACTAAAGAAATGTTAAGTCCTCTTCATCATCAACCTTTAAAAGAACATTAAGTGGGTGTAGATGGTTTGTGTTGTGGTTTTTAACTAGGTTGCGATATTTGTGCTTCTTGGCCCAACACATCCAACTATAGCAACAAATTTTGAGTGCCAGGTTTTTTCCCCTCTCTTTGATCGCTACTCACCTGGCCAAACTGGATAGTCTGTTTCAAGGAGCACCATTGGGAGGTGGAGTAAGGCTTCTCTGCTGACCAACTCTGATGTTCACTGATCCTGAAGCTTTGTCAGCTCAATAGTTTTAAACAAATGTATATGCTATAGAAGAATGTTGAGAATACCATGGACAGCTAAGAAGAGTAATGAAAATGTTCAGAAAGAGGTCAAAGCGAAAAGGGAGCTAATTTCCAATATTAGGAATAAACAATCATCATTTTTTGGTCATGTAATGAGAAGAGAAAAACTGGAATATATTGTAACAACTGGAAAAATTGAGGATGAAGAGATAGAGGGAAGCAAAGAGAGAATACCAGACAGCTTAAGAGAATGGCTTGGCAGATGGTCAACAACATAAATTATAAATAACTGTCGAGATCGAAAGTTGTGGAGAGACATGATCACCTACGCCAACAGGCCCGGTATTTAATGATGATATGCTATAGATATTATTGGAGTGTCAGTAGCATAGTCATAGCATACTGGCTTGGTAGTAGGATCTAGCTTCCAACATAGCTTAACTCTCTCCATTCCACCCATCTGATAAAGGAATGGGTACCTTGTTTACAGAGTTTGAGGAGAAGTGGTGACAGCAAGGAAGAGATCTGGCCTCATACCTCTAAATGCTCTGGTCTAGTATAGACAGATTTTATATTTCACTGCCCTATGACATAATCAAGGGATACTTATAGAATTGTCTGTCTACCTTGTTGAATGTCTTTTTCTTGGTATAATTTATATAAATTTATGTTTAATAATTTGTGATTGACAACAATCAAATTCATTTATGGTATTTACTGACAATCCTGCAATAGTAATAGTCTGTTTTAAATATTTATCAAGTATAATTTTTTAACTATTTATGACAAGTTCATAAGAAAAGCTGTATTTGTAAATCTACATACATTATTTTTGTAGAACTGTTTCACAATGGTAGAGTTATTTTAAAAAGAAATACAGGAATTATTGTGTCTCAATTGTACAAATAGCATGAAGTTCCAAAATTTGACTTTGTTGCTGTTGCCCATGCTGCAATACCACACTGGGGCTGGTCTCATTCGTCCAATGTAAAACTACTTTAGCACAATCCCATCTGCTCTCCAAGTTGTGCCAGATAATTTGTTTATGGTTGTCATCCTTTGTGTCTAGTTCCTTCCATTTGAGTTTTCCATCTCTAACGATTGTCAAATGTTATGCCTAGATATTTTGAATTTTCATCCATGTTTTTTACCTTTTAGCTTTAGTTTTTTTGCAGAGGTTTATTAGAGAGGGACAGTACTGTGTTTGTTTTTCCTTAATTTATTTTAACTAACTAGTAGAGTGCCCACTTTTTCCAAAATACTCCAGCCACATACAAGTACAACTTATGAGGAATCAAAGAGGTTTGTCAGGAACATATATGTGAATAAATGGAATACAGAACAGAAGGATACCGGAAAAATTATGCCTACTACCATCTCAATAGAAAAAAAGCAAACAATTTTTAGACTCAGAAATGGGCCACTACAGATTGAAGTATCACCTTTTTAACACTCTAAGGTTAGGAACTTCTGATGAATGTAACTTTGTCACAGACAGGACTACTGAACTCTGCTGCAATCATGCCCAACATATGATGAAGAGAGAAAGATGTTTTGGCCATCACTGGTACCACACCAGGACAAGCTGTATGGAGATGTCACCAGCCTTGAGCCGACAAACACTTTCCTTGAACCTATTAATATTGACATATAACAGTGCATGCAACAGAAGAAGGAGTATAAAGTTTCCAGTACAAATAACTTCTAAGACTTAAATATCCATTTTTAAAGAAATTTCTTACCAATTCATATGAAACTATACAAGTTGAAAAGCTTATTTTTATTTTAATACTTCTTAGCACTGCTTTTCATTAGTGTGTAAATTTTAAAAATATGTTTACGTTGAAATACAGTATCAGATTTTGCTATTAATATTTGATATTTGTTATTTTAATAGTTATATGAAGTTGTTATAAAACAAAAAGAATTATTTTATGATGAAGAGATTTTTAATTAGTTGAAAGAAATAATAATTAAGTATATATAGTGGTCGTGTCATGTGATCATGATGCATTCATTCATTAACATCTTATCAGTCAGAACACTGATGTTGAAGTCACCTCTTTAAACATTCAGTGTTTTAATATTGTAGAAACATTCTCATAATGAAATGTGAATAAACAGCTTTGGCAGAGTGGTTGATGCTCTGGGCTAATTTTTTTACTAGGTTGATCATGGTTCAATTCTAAGATGTGGCAAATTTTTTTCTGATTAATATGACTTTGAGGTTTACCCAGCCTTTGAAAATGGTTACCAAAGACTTCCTTATAGAAAGTGAATTATAAGTCTAAAGAGATTTGCTTACCATTACCATGGAAATTTTATTTCTGGAATTGAAACATGGCTTTTCTCATACTCTCTAGTACTTAAAGAAAATAACATTCTCATTAAAAATAGGCTTGATCATTTTTTTTTTTCAATTTATAACCGGCTGCTTCATAGGTTTGTTATTTTTGAAAATTTTGCTTGAGCTCTGTTCATAAGTTCAAATTGTTTAGATATTTAGAAAATTTCTCTTTGTTTGAACTTTCAAATAGATTAAACATGGTCAGGCTTAAAGCATGGATATATTTTGAACAGAGCATTATCAAATTATAATAAAACCACTGCAAGAAACTTCTACATAGGAGTGAAAGTAATAAATATACAAAAAGTAACCTATGACCTTACATAAATCATAGATGGCAACCACCAACCAATCACAAACAACTAAAGGTATTACACAGGTTGAAAGAATATCTTGAAGATTTTCTAAATACATAACCAAACTGCAGTATACAGAGACTCAAACACTTTTTTCACTAATATAGAGATTAGAAATCAAACATTAAGGAAGAAGTCACAGATGTTTTTAAAAAAAAACATCTAAAGTAATAAAGCACCAAGGATCGATGACATCCATAAATAAAAATAATTCTAATGGCATGCTAAGCAGGAATAGTGTGATTACAACACATTTTTTAACACATCATGGCAACAATGGAGGACATCGAAAACAAGAGATAAGTTGTCATTGTCCCAGTATGGAAATGAAAGGGTAGCAAGAAAGACCTAATATAGAGGATGCTCATTGTTAAGCCTTGCAGAGAAAATGTATGAAAAAATCATAGAGAAAAGTCTATGACCAGTTTTAGAAAATGGAGTATTATCTCACAAATGGGATTAAGAAGAAATGCAGTGTTTACATTAAAGCAAATACAAGAACAACTATGCGAAAAATAACAGTAAATGAATTAATCCGACACCAAATTAGCATATGCAAGATCTATGACAAAAGTAGCTGAACTGTAAAAACAGTAGCAGGATGTACAGCACAAATGAGATCAAGCCAATAATAGAAAACAGATAGACACATTGTTCATCAAACATGGATCATATATGCAAGACATAGACACATTGTTCATCAAACATGGATCATATATGCAAGACGGCAAACCTGGCTGACACAGAACAGATGAACTTTTTTTTTTTTACAGACAACCAAGCATTAATGCACAAAAAAATCCAAGCATTAATGCACAAAAAAATACAAAGGTTGCACAATTTTTTGTACAAAATAACTTTGCAGGCAAGCTGTTTAGTAGGAAAATAAACAGATAAAGTGGTGAAAACGAATATTAAAGACAGAGAATTCATGGGTAAATTGGTGTTAGGCAACGAAAAGCAAAAAAATGTAAATATCAAAGTAGTTTGGTGATATCACAACAAAGCAGCTGAAATAGACTAAAATGCTGTTGAGTAAATTATATCAGACTGATGATCAGATCACAAACAACACAAGAAGAGATAGAATACCAAATGAAACCATAAGAAAAATGGTAGGAACAAAACCCTGCCAAGAATATATAGAACAACAGCAACTTAAATGGTTTGGCCACCTGGTCAGAACCTCACCAATCACCATCAAGAGCGTTCTTCTCGAGAATGCATGGAAAAAGACCAAGAGGAAGACCCAGAAGAAGATGGATAGATGCTGTGACAGTGACATGTAACAACAGAGGAAAATCACAAATTAAGACAGTTCGAGCAGCTCAAAAACGACAAATGATATAAACCACGGCACCTTTCAGGTATCAGTGAAAAGAGAAAAGAAGAAGTAAGATCAGATGACACCATTATTAATCAACAAAGAATCAGAAGAGACTAAAAGGTCAGCCTTAATCACAATATCTTCATCTCATTGTTACTATCAATGTCAAATTTGGAAATTAGAATCTAGATCAGCCAGTAAGATAAATATCATCAAAATGAAACTTGTCACATGCATGATTAGAGTCGGGTAGAAGGACAATATAGAAGTGAAGAATACATCCAGTAACTATTAAAGCAGTAAAGAAACAATAAATTAAATGTTTTTACGACATAATAAGACAAAAACCAACTACAATTCACACAAATATTGTGAAAACAATAGACCAAGGGGAGATTATCTTCTTTTCTCTTTTCACTGATACCTAAAAGGTGTCATGGTTTATATTGTTTGTCGTTCTTGAGCTGCTCAAACTGTCTGAATTAGTGATTTTCCTTTGTTGTTACATGTCTCTGTCACTGCATCTATCCATCTTCTTCTAGGTCTTCCTCTTGGCCTTTTTCCATGCATTTTCGAGAAGAATGCCCTTGATGGTGATTGGTGCAGATTCATTCTGACCAGGTGGCCAAATCATTTTAGTTGTTGTTGTTGTTCTATATATTCTTGGCAGGGTTTTGTTCTTACCATTTTTCTTATGATTTCATTTGGTATTCTATCTCATCTTGTGTTTGTTACTTTTCCCAAGCATCATATCTCACATGTATTGATCTATCTTAATTGTGATTTAGAAAGGGTCCGTGTTTGACTTTCATAGCACAAAGTTGGTATGAAAATGCTATTTATCATTTGTTGTTTAGCTGCCATAGAAATGTTGGAGATTATCGACAACAACAAAAATAGATGAACAGATATTATAAACACAAGGTAATGTGAGAGCAGGCCAGATCAGTTAAAGAGCCAAAACTATCTTCCTGTGATGAAGACAAATAAGGAAGTAAAAAAAAAAAAGAAGTAAAATAATCTATTCGCTTGGCCCTACTAGACTGGTTAGTCTGTTTCTAGAGGCACCATGAAGAGGTGGAGTAGGGTCTTGATGGTTCTGGTTTACCTATTCTGGCATAAGCTATCAGCTCTGTTACTATCAGGCATCTTACCTCCATATTATAATTTACTTAATTTTATTTTATATATTGTTATCTTTGTAGCACATTAGTCAGACAGATACTTCCTCAAGTAGAGACAAATTTGAAGACAAGGAATAATACAAAATAAAGATAAGAAAAGAGTTAAAACAAGTTTTGTATGCCAAGCCACAATACTTTTCAAAAAAAAATTTCTTGGTTTAGAGATCTTGGTTAGGATCAATTTTGATGTTAATAGAAAAACTTGTTACTGGAAATTGAACCTCTAAACACTGCAGTAACCACTTGACTCCCACGACTTTATTTACAGAATTGACACAATATAAGTACAAGATAGAGTTCTTGTAAATCACTGAGATTTTCCTGTGCCATCAGGAAAAAAGATTGAAATGCTAATGGATATCTTGTGTAGTGATAAGGGCTCTATGAGAGATAAAAACAAGATACGAATGTTCATGGATATGAGTGTTGTTTGATAATATCTTCAGGATAATACAGCTTATTTGTCTTTTTTTCCCAATGCTTGCATAATTTTATACTTTCAGATACATTTTTTTCCATGGATACTAAAACTGAGAAGGGTGCAGAGGATTCACCTGAAGATCCTGACACCTTAGCTTCTACTTCATCAGGCAGAAAGGTGAATGAAATAATGTTATGTTAATTGATTGCTATTCTTTTCTTCTCATGGTCCATAGTTTTTGTGATAAAAGTTCTGGCAATTCAGAAAGTAAATAGTTTTATAAATAGTTAAAATGTTTTTGTACACAAAAGTTTTGCTCTCAAGGTGATAATTTTTGATAATACGCATTTTCTGAAAGCTTGCAATGTCCTTTATGTGGAGGTGTTATAATTTTTTCAACATGGTCGCCATCTCAGCCCACCAGCAAATGCCAACATTGGACAAATTGGATCCTGTTGTGGAATAAATCAAATGTACCACCTTGTTGGAAGAGTACCAGTGTCCCTTGCAGTGTTTCTACAACTATGGGAAAATTAAGAAGTTGCAAGGTGCCAGATCTTACAAAAATTAAGTGTGGACTATGCTCTTACAATCCCAAAAAGATAACCATCATCACATTCCCCACCGAAACAACTTTTACCTTTTTTTTTTTATAACTAGGTGAGTCCTTATGCCTGTATCCCATAGAATGCTTATTTTCTAGGTCATAATAATGTGCCTTGACTCATTGGCAGTGACAATTTGGCAGAAAAAGGTGTCACCTACCTGCTTGTATGGAGTCTTAACACACATTCTGTCTGTGCTGTTTCATTTCTGGTATCAGCATGCATAAGACCAATCTCAAGCGCACTTTCTATATCCAGGCAAATGTTGGATAAAGTGATGGACTAGTGCAACAAAAATTTCAAGCATTGCAGCGATGTCCTTCTGATTGACATGTGATTGGCACGAATCAGTTCATCCATGCCCAATTAATGCTGTGCATCAATAACTGTGATCGGTTATCCACTGTGAGCCTGATCATGCAGGTTTGTCATTGGTGCCTTTTGCAGTCCCTAACCACCTCCTGACAGTACTGACATCCACACAAGTGTCACCATATACAGCAGTCATTCATCAATGAATGTGGGTGTGTATTCAACCTTCCACCATGAGGAATTCAGTTACAGAACATTGTTTCAACCATACACCCATGTTCATTGCCATGTTAATGTCTGCTCTGCGCATGCGTCACGTTCCATGCGAAAGACATCAAATACCCCAGTAGTCACTTCACTAGAGATTATTATCACATCGGTGTCAGTCTCAGTGCAGTTCTCAGAGTCATGGCGCTGGAGGTAAAACTTTTCAAACTGTCTTTGTATGTTGATCTCATAATGCCACTGGGTTGTCACGAGTTGGAGACAAAGCTTGTCAGCTGAGTTGGCAGTATTCCCTAGCATTTGGCTTCTCGTGGCAAGGTGCTGTGCCAAGAAGTACGGGTTCGATCCTGCTTCTATTGTTTTTTTTTGTTTTTTTTCTGTTGTTGATTTTAAACATAATTTTTTTCGGAGTACTGTAAACATACCACTTACTCTAAAATGATTCGTTGTCACAAATGGTTGACTCTTATACCCTTGAAGGTGTGGAGGGCGACAATGATTTTAATTCATCCTCACGTTCTGCTGGAGAAGTTGGATTATGTTTGGCAAGATGATACAGTACTAGCCTTCAATACAAACAGACCTCACTACTGCAGAGAACATGACCGGGGCATTCCATAACCATAACATAACAATCTTCACCTCCTCAGCCAGCCTGTTCTGATGTAGACTGTTACTGGGGAAAAATGAGATCTTGGTCAGCTGATGACCTTGGCCCTGCAATAGCAACCACAGGTTGCATAGCTTAAGCTCCCCAAAGCCACTTATATATGGTTGTTGTTGCTGGATTAAATATGTATTTAGAATTCCTTTGAAACTTTATATAATTGCATAGATTTAAGGACGTTATTGTGCTGTTATCTCTAGGCTGAAAGAATTTTATGAAACATGTTACTCTAATAATATTTTATTATGAAGTTTGAAAAAATAATTTTCCCTACTGCTTTGCTCATAAGCTCAAGTTGTTTTTAACATTATTAAAAATTGAAAATGAATTATTTGTATGCTTATGGGCGGAAGATTAATAATCTTTAGGAAAACTAATGCATAAACTGTTGGTAAATTTTAGAAAAATTAATTTATAGATTCTTCATCGTTTCCAACATCTTCAATTTGGTCCAAACACAATGCATGGGACAGAAACCATTTTTAATCACTTGGAATGTTATACTGCTGCTTCTTATGTATTTTTTAATCCCATAATTTACTTTTTTATTTTGATAATTTTGCATGGAGTCACTTTTGGGTCATATTTTTCTGAGGTCGTCTAGAATAAAATTTGTATCTAGTGTCCTATTTTGTATCTGGAGAAGGGATTCTATTACAGTCCATTCTGAAAAAAACATGCATGATATAGTAAAAAAAAAAAAGTAAAGTACCCCCGTCATGCCAAGTGGCGTATAGGGAATATGGTGTTGATGACCATAAATTTTACAGACCTTCGGTACATGATTTTTGGGGTAATGTGGTCTGTATTACGTCACTTCACTTTCCCAGAAAAAAATCCGGTACCCATTAAAGGCTGGGTGAACCCGGAAGCCGTTGGTTGGGATCAAACCCTACCCCTTGTCCTTTGTAGTCCAGTTCACTAACCACTGAGCTATCACGGCTCCCTATGTATGCTATCTATCTATCTATCTATTGTCCTTTCGAGCCGAAGACGGCACATAGGGCAGAACCACAATCTCAAAAACAGAAACCTTGCGAGTCAAAATGGCACATATTGCAGAGATCTATGACGCTGTTTCCATAACAATACTTTTTACAATGACAGCTTGTCAAGCCATCGATCAACCTCCTTAGTCGCCTCTTACGACATGCCTGGAAGGTCACAGTGTCACTATTCTTTACCTCCCTCATAATGAGGCCCCGGTAACACACGGGATGTATGATATAGTCCACCTTAAATAAAAGATGAGATTGTTTCACATTTTAATTTGATTGAAACATTCTCCAGTTGATATTTAAGTCTTTGTAGGCTTATTTTCTAATGCCTATGAGGTCTTACAATCATTTAGGACATCTTCAGTTTCATCTCGTTGCTTTATAATTTGGACTTCAAGGTGTTTGTTAGCTTATTAAATGCATTTTAAGTTAGAATTGAGTGGTTTATAGCTTCTTTTGTTGTTTAATTAATTTTTTTACATTTTCATTTGCTTTCAACAATTTCACTGGTGGTAGGGTAGAGTGTCGGGATAGTACCTAACAGCAAGAGGCAACCACATCTTCCAAGATAGCCTGGAACTTATTTGCACGCCCATCCCACAGGAGCTGGGACAGCTAGGTATTAGGCTCAGGGCACAACAGGAACCTAAGGTGTTAAATGGCCAGAAGCAATCAGAAAGCAATGGCAGACTGCAGAGAAATCATGACAGCCAAAAAGATTAAATGTCAAAGTTCTGATTGTAAGATCTACATCAGGGACAGACCAAGAAGAAGCTGGTTTCAAGACATAAAGGAGACTTCGAACATGACAGCAGAAGAGGTGGGAGATCTGGCCAGAGATGGAGATTCTTTCAGATGGGCTGTGGTGGATACAACATTCTGCAAAGAATATGCGATCTGATGATTCAACATAAGTGGAATTTTCCACTTGTAGTATTTTTCCACTGAATAAGTATTTCTTTGCTGGTAAATTTCATTGCACTTGTTATGGTTGAATTCATCTGAGGGCCAGTGTGTTTTGTAAAATGTCTTAATTTTTTCCTTCCTAGGGCATCATTGACACCAGTGTGTGTTATGATCAGCAGGGCTAGATCATCTACAAAGATCAGGGTCTTTTAGTATTTTGTTTCTGGTTCATTTTATGCCTAATTGTCTATTTTATTTCTAGTTCATTTTATGCCTGTCTTTTATTTTTGGTTCATTTTATGCTTAATTTGTATTTTATTTCTAGTTCATTTTATGTCTATTTATCTATTTTATTTCTGATATTTTATGTCCAATTGCCTGTTCATTATTCGGCTCTTCATAACCAACCAAGTCTATCATTATTCCAAGGAGAAGGAGTGACATGAATGAGTCTTCTTTTACCTCCATTTCTAAATGGAACAATTTAGATTTTCATGTTTTTACATATGCTACAGGAAGCATTCTCATACATGTGCTCGATGAAGACGGATGCACTGGATAATGAGGTGCAAAACATAGTGCAGTGAAATCAATCAATAAGTGATAGTTTAACAATTAAATGTTTTTCTATTTTTGCAGTAGTAAACCATCATTTGTAAGGATAGTGCATTGGTGCAGACTTTTTATGTGTGTAAATTGTTTGACAAAATTTAGGAGCATTGGTGTATCTATCTATCTATTGACCTTTCGAGCCGTAACCGGCCCATAGGGCGTAGACCAAGATACACCTTCTCCTATATGAATTTTTGTTCTAGCAGTTTTCTTTTAAAGATATTTTATCAAATCTCGCCATCTGTCTCTGTTCTGTGCAAGCAGTTCTATCTCATTGAGGGAGCCGATTCCTGCTGCTCTTGCCTCTCTCATCAATGTTCTTCTCAGTGTCTCCCTGGGTCTTCCTCTTCGCACATTCCAGAATCCTATTTTTGTTGTTGTTTTAGGGCCGAAAAAACTATCACTACTATCTACTGCTAATTTACACATTCTGTATCAGGTCTACGTTTCATTAACAACATCGTTTTTACGATAGCGGCTTGTTAAACCTCTGATCAACGGTTCTATACCAAGCCGGAGAAAAATAATTCCTCCATTTTGGAAACAACCGGAAACGGATTGGTGTATACACTACTTTAACTCCTTTACTATCAGACTTTATTTTTAAAAAAAATACCAACCTGCTGTACCAGAGTAAAAATGAGGACAGTAACATGTATTCTAACAAGAGGCATATCTCTGAATCTACTGCACTTACATGCTTAAAATTTATATGTATATAAATATTTTTTTAAGCAAAATTGATGTGGAATTTTAATATTTTAACATCTTCTTCTTCTACCTTTTTAGCTCCCAGTGGAGCATAGGTCTTCAACAAACACTTTCTAAGTCGTTCTGTTTTTTGCCATTCTTTTAAGATCATTCCATGTCTTCCCCATCATCTTCTTCTCTGCTTCTATCTGTCTTCTCCAAGAATTCTTTGGTTCCTCCTCTTTGTCTTTTCCCCTGGGGATTCCAAAAAGGGCCTGTTGTGTAATACTCTCAGTTGGCTTCCATAGTGTGTGTCCTATACAGCACCATAGTCTTCGCTGTATCTCTTTATCCACTGGTGTTTGACTGGTACATTTCCATAATTCTATGTTATTTATTTTTCCTGCCATTTCCATCCTTTTATTCTGCGTAAGCATCCATTAATGAAACTCTGTATCTTCGTGATTGTCAATTTTGTTGTTCTCCATGTTTCACAGCCATATAATAGGACCGCTTTAACATTTGAGTTGAAAATTTTAATTTTTGTATTTGACCTAATTTCTTTGGATTTCCATATGTTTCCCAGTGCAATGAAAGCTCTTGCTTTTGATATCCTTATTTTGGTATCATTTTCTGTTCCTCCCTCTTTATCTATATTACTGCCCAGATATATGTAAGATTGTACATCTAATAGAGGTAATTCTCATAGTTTTATTTGGTTATTGCCAACTGTATTAATTCTCATAATGTTGGTCTTATCGCTATTAATCTTCAGTCCTAGCTGTTGTGATCTCTCATCAAGTATGCTCATTTTATCCTGCATCTGTTGATGGCTGTGTGATAGGAGAGCTATGTCATCAGCAAAGTCTAAATCATCAAGTTGTTTGGTCAGTGACCACTGGATTCCATTTCTGTTGTTTTCAGTTATTTTCATAATCCAATCTATGGCCAGTAGAAAGAGAAATGGAGACAGAAGGCATCCTTGCCTTACTCCTGTTCTTATTTCAAATGCTTCTGTAATATGTTCTTCATGCACCACACTACATTTCGTTCCTTCATACATTGTTTTTATCAGGTTAATAAACTTTATGGGGATTCCGTAATGACTCAGCAACTTCCAAAGCATTCTTCTGTCTAAACTATCAAATGCCTTTTCGTAATCTATGAATCCAATATAAAGTGGGGATTTTAGTTCTAAACTTTGTTCAACTATTATACGCTGAGTAGTTATTTGATCAGCACATGATCTGTTCTTCCTAAAACCTGCTTGTTCATCTCTCAAATGTTTCTCTATGGCCTCTTTTAGTCTCTCCAGAATGATTCTGCTTAATATTTTTCCTGGCAAAATTGATGAGGAATTTTAATATTTTAACATATGTATGTGTAATGATTTAATATGTAAATGAAAAAAAGTTCTTTTTTTTTCATGAGGAAAAATTGATAAATCATGTCATTAAAATGAGTTAAAGCAAAATAATGTGTACTTATATCTGGTTTTGTTAGCTAAGGAGTTAAAATAATATTTCAGCAATTCAGCATCATCTTTTAAAATTTTCACAGCGTAAATCTCAATCTCGGGGCTCAGATGTGGAGCCTAGGACACCTCTGAAGCGCCAGCGTGTCCCAGTGTCAAGGTTCCAATCTCCATTGGAGTCAGAGCTGGAGACAAAGTTTAAAGTCGAGAAAGAAGAGAAGAAGAAGGATGATAATGTTACACTTTACAAGAAAGGTGCTTTCCTGGCTGTACGTGGTGCAGAAGGTAATTAACAAAATAATTTTATTGTATAGTAATTTTTTTCACATAGGTGAGTCATATTGGAGAATACTAAAGACGGCTAAACAAGTATTGTAGTGTTTTGATAGAGACAAAAGCAAAAAAGAAATTATATTGCCAACATCAGTAGGAAACAATCATTTTTGATCATATAATGAGGAGAAAACAGCTAGAGTATATTGTGACTTGGAAAAATAGAGGAAGGAAAGGATAATGGAAATAAACGAGAGAAGTTATCAGACAGTTTAAGAGAATGATTTTTTTTAGAAAGTCAACAGCAGAAATAGTAAGCAGCATTAGAGATAGAAAGTTGTGGATAGAAATAATCACTTGTGTTAGTAGGTACTAGTGAAGATGATGATACTTTAAGTTGTGATAATACTGTGCTTATTTGGCTTGTTCTGATCTAATTGTTGCACATCTTTATAATCGTTATATTTATTTAGTTTATTTACTTATTATTTATTATTGACATGTTTTGTTTAAAGTAGTTTGATTTCATTGTTATTTGCACATTTTATGATTGATGTTTTCTTAATTTGAGTCTGAAAAAAATGTTAGTTTGATAACAATTGTAATGTTATTTTGCAAATATTTTTGTTATATTTTCCCATATTGGTCAATTTGGTTTATCAGAATAAGTTGCTACAATAATTTGTTATAAGTAGGATTGCCATAAATTAATTACAAGGAGAAATCTTTTTCTGCTTAATTTACTTTCATGTAACCACATAATTTCTCACTGTCTTAATGAGCTCACTGTCTTAGGCTTCTCTCATAAAAGTTAGGCTTCTCTGCAAAAAGGAAGCAGCAATGTTACATCACTGTTTTACATCCCTAATAAAGCATAGTTCTTGAAATGTTTTCTGTTTTCTTCCTTCACATCGACATGTATCTATGTTTCTTGTTATGTACATTTTTTTTCACAATGTGGTGAATTGTACAATGTCACTTTGGTGTTAAAATACAAAAACGAAATATTAATTTCATATTTGCAGGTTCTTTCTACTTGTGCCGCACTGCACAGAATATATACAGCAAATCAAAGCGACTCCGAATTCAGTGGCTTACTCTAGACACACCACCCAATGTCTATAAATTTGATTATGTAGACACCACTGAGATGGAGACTGTGTTGACGGAGATCAACATGGAGAAAGTGTCAAAGGATGGGTACAAACTGCCTTCTAGTGAACAGAAGAGAGCTGAGAAAATCTTAGACCGAGCCATTCGGGTTGAAAAGGGGGTAGCAACAGCAGATGAGGTGGAGGAGGAAGCTTTGGTGGAAATTAGAGATGAAGATGAGATCAGTGAGGAAGGTAGGTTATCAAATAACACTTATCCTTAGAATACTATACATAGCATTGGAGTGAGAAATAATCTAATCACATTCATTTTCTTCTTTAAACAGTATATCAGTCATTTTGCCTCAATTACACTTTTGTGGAAAGCATTAAAAATCACACCTCACTTGTCTTTTTTTCTGTTGTCTAAAATCAAGTTCATACATTCAACACGAAGTTCATCAATTCATGATTTTTGTAGCCGGTTCTTGTGGATATATTTATATTTCCACATTTACACCACATATTTTATCATCAAAATGCTGTGGCCATAGCATTTTAATATTCACTATTTTCTCTTTTCCCCAGTAAACCAGTTGAATATAGCTGATTATTCTGTACTCTACTAGTAAATAAATTGCATTTAATTGACTACTTTCATGTCATGGGATATTATATTTTTATCATCTCCCTGCTTTCTGTTAAGCTCTAATGTTTTTCATTTTAATTGTTAGCTATCCTTTAGTTCATAATTTTTAAAAAGTATTTAAATATGTAGTCCCAAACCAATTATCCATGCTTTTATTTAGTTGATATATGTGTTCAGATAATGTCATTTTTGTATGTTAACTAGGGCATGTTTAAACTGTACTTGATTTGAATTAAGTGGCATAAGTGATTATTGAAGTAAATTTATCATTAATTTTTTCTTACAGAGGATGAGCCATCACCTAAGACAAGCTCACGTGGTGATAAAAAATCCACACCAAAAGGTAAGGAAACATAATTGAGTAAATGAAAATGAGTTTCATATAGTCTTCAGACAAATTTATAATATGATTACACAGCACTCTCCAATTGTGTGCTTTTTTAAAATTATAAGAGGAATCATTGAGTAAATGTGTAGTGTTCTAGAGTGAATAATTCTTCTTCTTTCTTCCTTCCTCATTTGCCTTTCAGTGTCGAGGGGAGATATAATTTGCTGTCTTTTGCTCTTCTGTTTGCTTCTGCTACTGTTATGTTTCCTCGTGCTTCTAATATTTCATCAATCTATCTTTTTCGTGGTCAACCCTTGGGCCTGGTGTTCTCACAACGCTTATTGAAGGTTCATTGTGTTGTGTTTTGATCAATCTGCCTTGTCACGTGGCCAAACCATTTTATCTGTTGTTTCTGTATATATATATATATATATATATATATATATATATATATATATATATATATATATATATATATATATATATATATATATATATATATATATATATATATATTCTATGGCGGGGGCTATTCCTAGCTTTTTTCTCAGTTCTTCATTTCTGATCTTGGCTCTTTCCTGTCATTCATCTAACACATTTCATCTCAGTAGAGGTTATTTTTTCTTATTGTTCTTGCATCTAGAGTCCAGGTCTGGCATTGGTAGCACAACATTGGGATGAAAATTTGTATTGTAGTGTGCCCATTTTGCCTCTAGAGTTATTTCCTTGTAGGACAATAGTGGTGATAGCTGTCCAATGATTTGACAAGCTTTGATGCATCTTGAGTCTATCTATGCTGCTTGATAATTGTTATTTGTCACTAAACTGCCTAGGTATTTGAATTCCTCTTTCTGTTTTAGTTTCCTGCCTTCTATAGTTATGGTGATGTTCTGTTTCTCTTTTGACACATTCATGATTTCTGTCTTGTTGATTTTCATGTTGTATTTTGTGCCTGTGCTGTTGAGTTTAAGTGTTCTTGTAGGTCTTCTATTTTTCCATGTATGAGAGCCTGATCGTCTGCATATAAAAGCTCATTATCTCCTGTCTCTGATGGGTTGGCTAGCTTGCATATATAGTCCATGTGTGTAATAAACAGTATATTGGGGGGGGGGAAGAGAGATATAGTACACACCCCTGTCTTACACCTGATCTAACATGAATAATTAGTGTTAATACAATTTTTTAAAAAGTGAATAATTTATGGTTTATATTATTATTTATTAACTTTGAAAGCCAGAGGCTTTGCAGAACTCAGAAAGCAACTTTGATCAGCATCCTTCTAGTGTCATCTGATGTCACAGTGGGCACAGTGTCCTTAAGTCAGTATTCTGTTTGAGATTCTCACTTTTTGTAAGGGAGTTGATGCCTGCTGTCTGTATATTTCTTATCTGTGGTCTTCTTCATGTCTATAGAGGTTGATCTTTTTTTTTTTTAAATTTTTCCTGTTTTGCATTTGAGGGATTGCTTTGTGATTCTATAATTATTTCTTCTCTTTATATGGCTGACACATGCCTACTTTATTTGAGACTTTGTTGCATGGCCAATACTCCTATTTTTGCACTAGTCTTGAATTCTTTTCTTTATATATAAATTATTTTCCCTAGACACTTGTTTGCAAAGGCTTGTACTTTATTCTTTCTTTCAGTCATTGTTTTTCATCTTTTGCATATATAAGGGAAAATTTATTTGATTGATTATACTACCTGATAATTTTCAGCATTGGATATCTCAGGCAGTTGTAGGTTGATTTACATTAACTGGTGTTAAAAATAAACTAGTTCTTGTGTTATATTAACATTACTATAACTTATCTTATAATACTTAATCAAACGTGCTGAAGTCGGATGTGTTGGGCCAAAAGGCGCAAATATAACAGTTATACTGCAAACCACAACACACGCAGATACGTCCACTTAACGTCCTTTTAAGGGCGGATGACGAAGAGGAATTCTACAGTCTACGAATACTCTAGAATACTTTAGTCATCGGGCGAACGCAAGCAAGCACTTAATCAAAATATTGAATTAATCAAAACTAAATTTAAACTGTTTTTAGACACATTCATATTTTAAATTTCTGCCAATTGTCAAGGAATTTCTTTATTTTTTTTTTTTCCTCATGGCGGGAAAAAATTGTCTTGGCCGTCAGCAGCACATCAAAGAAGCTTTTGTAACACAGGAGAGTCAGCAAAAAACGTCCAATGGGGGTCGACCATAATGGCTGATCTGATTGTGGGGTGGTCACATTTCAGGCTAAAAATCAATTGTAAACCTGGAAATAATCACCACATCGTTGTGTGAACACACTGCTATGTAGCCAAAGCTCAAAGCAAGTTTGATTTTCCAAACCAAAAATGTTACATTTAAGTGGTAATAATTTTTTACTATGGTATCGTAAACACGTCGGTCACAGATGGACATCATAATCTAGAGGGTTGCTATAAGCACCTTGGAATGAAGTGAGTTGGCTTGTTATGCTGCACTTTGAAAAAAGAGATAAGATTTAGCTATTGATCACCTGCCGCTAGGACAGTGTGTTGTGCTAGCAATTTGTGGTGGCCAGATCCATGGAACAGACTTCAAGACCACACTGTGGATCCACAAATACCTTCACCATTTGAGGCTTGTAAATCATTGTTTTTAACTGAATGTGAGATTTACATTGTTTTCACTTTTTTAAATATCTTGTTTCATAAATAGGAAAAAAGACAAAATCCTCTAATTCATCGCACAAAAAGAAGGGAAAAGGTAAGCATTAATGCAGCATATTTATGATATTGAACAGTTTCAGCAGAAAATCATTATGTTAAACTCATCATCTTTTCATAAACAATTTACCTAACTATTACAGTGCATTGCAACTCTAATTTCCTTTGAAATCTCAAAATAATTGCTTTAATTTATTTTTATGTCATTGTGCATTGGTTTCTTTTCACGTATCTTTAATACTTTTAACAATTGATACATTTTTCATATTTCTTATAATACACCTTGTTTTAGTATATATTCAAGATAAATATTCATGATGTTTACAAATTGTATCCATAAGTCAGGATTCATCAAATTAATCTATGTCGTCATATTCAATCTATTCATCATGTCAATCTATACACAAAGAGATGCTCTAGTTTTATTGATCAACAAGCTCTTCACTTTTTAAATGTTCTCATTAAATGTTTAAATTATTATATTATTGAGGAAAACCATTCAAGACACATCTGAGCACTTGCTCTTTAAATCATCGACCTTAGTTTTATGCAGTGGTGATGTCAAATATGGATTTCTGGAAAGTCTGATCGAAATGTTTATCTAGCCCTCTGCTGCTGGAAAAATTACACTGGGAGTATATATTTTATATATCGATCTGTTTAATTCACAACACTTTATCTTTCATATTAACATTTTGATTCAAGAGTTTTGTATACAGCGGTAAAATTTCTTAATTAAAGATTCATCATCATCATCGAGTGCCTTATCCACAACGAAGGTTGGCTACCATGGAGCGCCATTCTGCTCTGTCTTTTGCTTTGATGGTGCAGGTTGTCATAGGCTGATTTGTCCATCTCTTGATGTTACTCGTCCATGTTAATCTTGATCGGCCTCTGCCTCTTTTACCTTGTATTTTCCCCGCCAGGATTACTTTTAGTAGGCTGTTGTGTCTTTTAACATGGCCCAAAGATTGCATTTGTCTTGTTTGAATTGTGCTTAGTAGTTCTCTTTTCATTTTTAGTTGTTTCAAGACTTCATCGTTTGTTTTCTTTTCCTTCCATCCAATTCTACCTATTCTTCTATATATCCACATTTCAAAGGCTTCAATTCTCTGTTCTGTTTTCTTGTCTAATGTCCATGTTTCTGCACCATATAGGAATATTAAGAAGATGTAACATTTTGTTATTCTTAGTTTTAGCCCTGGTGTTATTTGTTTTGATGTTAGTATGTACCTCATGACATTAAAATTACTTTTTGCCATACCTATTCTTTTGTTTATTTCAGTTGTACATTTTCCATCACTGGTTATAGTATGTCCAAGGTAGTTGTAGTTCTGAACTGTCTCCAGGTCTATTCCTTCTATTTTGATATCCACTTGTGGGTTTTGAGTATCTTCTTTGTTTATGATCATAGTTTTACTCTTTTTGATATTCATATCTAGTCCATATTTTTTGCTTGTCATGTTTATTTCATTAAGTAATTGTTGTAGATATTTAGGATTTTCTGCTAGCAGTACAGTATCATCAGCATATCTTAGGTTATTGATTATCTTTCCATTAATTTGTAGGCCTGGCATCTCTATGATGTTTTTGAAGATTTGCTCAGTGTATAGATTGAACAAACTTGGTGATGGATGCATCCCTGTCTTACTCCTCTTTTTATATCAATGGGTGTAGAGTTCTCTTTGTTATATTTTATTATTGCTGTTTGCTCCCAATATAGATTACATATTAGTCGTATGTCCATGTCATCTAGATGTATCTCATTTAGGCATTCTATAAATTGTTTGTAGTGTACTCTATCAAAAGCTTTGGTGTAGTCTATGGAGCAGGCATATATTGGTTTGTTTACTTCTGTGTATTTTTCAATTAATGTTCTCATGCAGAATATGGCTTCTTTTGTCCCGCTATTTTTCCTAAATCCAAATTGCTGCTCATCTAATTCAGTATTGATTTTATTCTGAATCCTTCCTTGTATAACTTTTAACAAGATTTTTGTAACATGGCTCATTAGGCTTATTGTTCTAAAGTACTGCATTCAACTGCACCATTCTTTTTAGGCAATGCAATGAAAGTTAATGTTTTTAGTTCATTTGGTATGTATCCTGTGTGGTATCATCATCAACTGACTTCTCCGCAGGGTATATGTCGTTGCATATGTCTGTAATCACTTCAATGCCAAAATCTTCTAGTGCCTGTATCATCTCTATCTGTATGCTGTCAGGGCCTGTTGCTTTTCCCTTTTTCATTGTTTTTATAGCTTTTTCCACCTCAGATTTTAAGATTTTATAGCCTGATGTACATTTTATAACTGGTTTCTTGTCCCTTTGATCACGAAATAGTTCTGTTATATGTTCCTGCCATCTATCTATAATATCCTTATTGTCTGTTAGCATTTTTCCTTTTTTGTCTACAATGCATCCACCTTCTGTGGCTTTTTTTTATTTTTATTAGTCATTCTCTTTATTTCTGTGTGCATTCCTCTTAAGTCTTGTTTGCTTTCCATAGTTTCTATTTCTATACATTTTTGGCTCAGCCAGTCTTCTTTTGCCTTTTTGCACATTTTGCTTATCTCATTATCTATTTTATTGTATTGGGCAGTGTTCTTCGCTTGTCTCCTTTCTTCAATTTTTTCTAAGATGGTGTTAGTTATCCATTTTTGTTTTTTGTTCTTTTCTCTTTTGGTTAAGGTGTCGCAGGTTTCTTGTATGCTTTTCTTTATGCATTGCCATTTGGTTGTTACTTTTTCATCAGGATTTTCTCTTCTGTATTGTTCATTTCCTTCTTCTAGCAGCTTCTGGTATGTGTTCTTTACTTGTATTGTATAGGTATCTTTAATATCTTTTTTACGTCATTGTAATGATTCCCTAAACCAGCCGTGCGCTAATCTTACAGTCTTCTGTTTGATGTGCAACGGGGCAAATTTGACGACTGACTATGTGTCTATATGTTCGGAATTGGAGTCATCAACGAATGCCTAACATCATCAAGTGCTACGACGATCATCATTTTCAAGAGGACGTGACTTACCGGTATATGGGAATAGGCGGCGGGAACAGTTGGAGGCTGTGTATGAAAAGTGTTCCTTGTTGCAGTTTCCTCATATTCCAAGTCGCATGTCTGTGTTAGTCACCTCTAGTGACTCGGGCAGATAGTGCTCGTAAACCTGGGAAGGCCGACCATCTAAGGGCAGAATCCCCCTACAGAAAAGATCATCTGCTGCCTTGCAGGAAGATTGGGGACAATCAAAGGCTAAGGAAAGCAAACTTGAACAAAATGCTGGCTGAAATGCATTGGGCCACTGGCGCAGAACACAGTGCAACGTTTTAACAGGTATTCAATCAGAGTGGATCTAACAGGCTTAAACAGACAGCTGTCTTCGTGCGAGAGTCTGGAGTCCTACTCTGATTGAGTCCTGATCGCAGAGAGAGAGAGAGAGATATCTTTTTAATTTAAAGCTGTTATATCTAGTGGATTTGTTGATGAATTAAACTTGTGCTTGTTTCTCTTTAGTTTGATTTTAATTTTAATCATTACAGGATTGTGATCTGAATTAATATCTGCTCCTGGGTAGGTTTTGGCTTTCTTCAGACTGTTACGGAACCTTTCTTTTATCATTATGTAATCTATTTGATTCCTCTTCTATCTCCAGGGCTTTTCCATGTGTATAGTTTCCTTTTCTCTTGCTCAAAGTAGGTGTTACATATTATCAGCCTGTTTTCTTCACAGAATTGTATTAATCTTTCTTCTCTGTCATTTCTTTTTCCTAAACATGGTTTCCTATAATGGTCTTATATCTACCTTTTCCTACTTTAGCGTTCATGTCACCCATTACAATCAAGATGTCTGAAGATTTCACTTGCTCACATAACTTTATTTAGGTCACTATAGTATGCCTCTATTTGTTCATCTGTGTAGTCTTGAGTAGGTGCGTGTGTCTGTTTTAAATTTTAAATTAAAGATTAATTTAATAATTTCTGTGAGTAAAAGTGAAAGTCATAAATTTTTTGACCGCTTCAATTTTGTGAAACGCGTATCCGGAGAAGATCTACATTTTTGTGTTTGGGGCGCCGGTGGTCATAGATGATATTAATAATATCTTACGATCCGCTTAATTCACAGCATTTAATCTCTCATATTAACATTTTGAATCTATATTTGTTTATACAACAGTTAATTTAATATTTTCAATATGTAAAAGTAAAAGTCATAATTTTTTTGACCGCTTCAATTTGGTTAAATTTGCATTAGAAATTGAAACATATTTTTGTACTCGCGGTGTCAGTAAAACTGAAAGGCATAAGCAATGGGCAATTAAGTAAGCAGCAGTTGTTATTTTATCAAAATTGCAAGATGAACTGAAACAACAGACACAGTAATGCCGGTGTGTTATACAAACAATAATTGTTTTTATAGTGCCATGGTGGAAGAAAAGTTCTGAACGTAAGTTAGAAACACGAAAATTTTTGTGAGAGGACCTCATTTGCATCCATAGTAAGGATCTAATGTGCATCAACATGGCTTAGGTAATTTTACCTAAAAAGCATGCCTTGAACAGGCGTGAAGAGAATGTACTGCATGCTATTTTTTTTTTTTAGTATTGTATAAAACCATTCATTGCAGAGTGTATATTTGTATTGTGGCTATTTTTGTTCTGAAATAAATAGATCTTATGTAAACATAATTGCTGACATGTTTTCTTTACTTTCAGAGGAGGAAAAATCTTCCAAACAAAAGGACAAATCCAAGTCAGGGAAACAGAAAGGAAAGAGTGAAAAAAAGAAAGGACCTGACAGAAACTTGAAACCAAACCCTAAAATTAAGATCTTAGAGAAAGATCCCTTCTTTGAGACAAAGTAAATTGTTAAATTTTTTTATTGTGAATAGTAAATTTAAGAAAATAATATTTTAGCTCATTCACTAGCAGATGAAAGCTAATCAATGAAAAGCGTGTCTTCACAAATTTAATTTGTCAAAATTTTTTCATATTAGTGGAAATTTGTTAATATTGATTGTGAATGTAAATATTTGTGGAGTTTTATTTATTTTGAACAGAATCTAAAGTTAAATGAATGTACTAATACAATATTTATGGATGTTTTTTACATACCTGAAGCAGACTTCAGCTTTGTTAATGACAGAGTTAAGCCTACTTAACTACTTATGGCAGTGCAAACATCACTGCCCATTCCATCTTCCCCTCCTTTTCCCATGTATGTGTATACATGTGTGAGAGTGCTGGAGGGTGAGAGAGAAATAAATGAAATGAGTAACATGTATGTAGTATTTTTGGTGTCGAGGCAAGTTTAATAATTTTGCAAGTTTGAATATAAATATAGACACTTTTCATATAAATGATCTGAAGAGAAAAGTGTGCAAGGAGTATAAAAAGCAGGATATACAAGACAGACGTCATGACTGTCACAAGAAAAGAAAACACAAATCTTCATTGAGAAGATATTAAAGCAAATGACACTTTAAATACATAGGAAGTGTCATATCATCCAATAGGAAAAAAGAAAGAGATTGACTAAAGATGCTGCAAAGCAAGCCAAGTGATTAGACAAGTGGCTGCAATATACAAACATCTAATATTAACACAGAGAGCATTATGTAATATTTCTCCACCACCGTAATCCACCACTTTGCTAGGAGACAACATCTTGGTGGCTGAGTGGTTTGGAATGGTCAGGGTTCACAGAAGTGGCTGATTTTTTTAGGACAGAGAAAGCTGAAGGGTTCACCCAGCCTCTATAAATGGCTACCAGATATTGTTCAGGGATGTAAAGGTGGCCTGGTGTGATACTGACCACATCACCCAAAATATGTGTGTGTGTTCATGAAAAAATATGGTCACTAACACCATATTCCCCTTACATTTAACAAGACATGGAGGTATTTTTTAAAATTAAATTTGCTATGGATGCCAAATTTGAAAATTAATAGCCTATGAAAAAAAAGAATTGTTACAACAGAGATGTGATGCCTAAGAGGAATTCTGAAAGAAGAAACAGTCAAAAATTAGAATAAAAAGAAATGAGTTGAAAGAGCATCATTGCTTGATTAGAAAACAACAAAATCAAATGGTTTGGACATGTAACACAGTCACCATCAGCCAGCAACCCTCAGAGACCCTTAACACTAAGAAACAACTGAAAAAGAGGGAAAAGTAGACCTTTGAAGACGATGGATTAATGAAATAGCTGACCGATAAGTATCTTAAACAGATCATTGACCTAAAACTCTGTTTTCTTGACTCTGAAAGACAACACAGCCAAGGAAAGAAAAGGAATTTTCATGAATTCCATGCTAATCATGCTTTTTATTTTATGGTCTTTCCAGTGAAAAAGTTCCAGATGTGTCACCCTTGTTGACTTCAAAATTAGTATTTCGTGCCGTCAATACAGGAAATGTTGAGGCTTTGAAGGATTTGTTTGCAAGAACAGAGGGAGTAACCAGTGTAAGTGAACTGTCTACATAATTGTGTAATCAATTTGAGAGTGCAATTTTTTGTGTGACTCTTTATTATTATCATCACTTTTCCAGAATATGTTAGATGTATTTGCTGCTATTATTAGTTAAAGTATTTTAATGATGATGTGTTGCATGCTAGAGCATGAGCCCTGATTCTTGATTGCTGAAGTAGAAGTAGGACCCTGATATAGCGGTGAGCATGGTCAATGAAGGGAGCCGCGATAGCTCAGTGGTTAGTGAACTGGACTACAAAGGACAAGGGGTAGGGTTCAATCCCAACCGATGGCTTCCGGGTTCACTCAGCCTTAAATGGTACCGGATTTTTTTCTGGGAAAGTAAAGCAGCACGGGCGTAATACTGGCCACATTACCCCAAAAATCATGTGCTGAAGGTCTGTAAAATATAGGGTCACTAACACCATATTTCCCTATATGCCACTTGGCGGGACGGGGGTACTTTACTTTTTTTTTTTTACCTATGGTCAATGAATTTTCCTTGAAGTTTGTAATTGTCTTTATCATAAAGTAAATCCTAGCAAAATGACTGTTTATACAGTCCATATTTTTAAAGTATCCATTTCAGGAGGTCATTTTGCCTGTCTTTAAGTATTTTTTTTGTGTGTGTTTGCCAGCTTTGACCTCTGACAAAGTCCCTAGAGACTAGCAACTGAATTTTGCGTGTTAATCCATATTTTCCCTCATATTTTTGAGGATGATTTTGAGGATTACCCATGAGTAATTGACGTTTCAAGCCATTCCTTGATGCTGAGACCAGGGGGTGGTTGCCGCAGAGAGAAATCATGAATAAAAATTCCAACTGGTGCAGTCGGGATTTGAACACACAACCTCTCTGACTCAAGGCCAGCATCTTTGCCTTGAGACCAACCAGTCCTCCTTTAAGTATTCATTAGTTGTTAATTTCAAGGTGAGGTCAAGTAGTGATTACAGAAGGTGGAATGAATTAGTTGCATGGGGGTAACTGATTCTATAAAATGCCCTATATACCGTATGACGTTTTCATCGGGAAGTTGGAGGCTCCAAAACCTCCACCCCGGATAGCTGCGACCCGTTAGCCTAACAATGGTAACACATCCAGAAGGTCAACTCCGGTTATAAACCCCCCACTGTCTTTGTATCACTCGGCTGCATGGAGAGAAGAAACATGTTGCATGGGCAACAACGTGCCTTTTTCTATGGTTATGGAAGGCGGTATCACTGCAGATGAATTAAAATTCATAGTCGCTCAACCGTCCATACCAGTGGAATCATCAGAATTAATATCTCATCTCCCAAACAAAGAAAGGCAGCTGCAGTCCCCATCATAGCAGTCTCAGCACATGCCAAAAGACATAGGTGCAACTGCACATAAAGTAAACACAGCCATCTGTTCCCCATCATATGATGTCATCATTCATCGTAAGCAATTGGAATATCGAAACACGATCAAAATGGGTGCACATAGTACTTAACTCAGTAGCTTCAGCTGCAAGCAATGCCTCTTTCTATTTCTACCCAAGCTCGTGCCCTGGAGAGGACACTCCAGCTTTGCCATTGTGGTGTCAGCACAACACAGGAATTGTTAATTTGACATTTTCTTTAGGTCAAGATTACTCTTGAAATCTGATAATATCATCACATCTCAAGAGTTACCAATGTCTTCCTGTAAAAAAAAAAAAATTGTAATTGAATTACATTTTTTGTACATGTTCAAAATCCATGTTTCAGCCATACAGTGCTGCTAATTATGTAGTGACCCCAACTTTCCACAGTGTAATATATGTTTTTTTTTTAATACTTCCTACAAAAAGTATGTACAGTTCAAAGACATGAGATCCAAAACACTGGAGAAGAAAATGCAAAACAAACAAAGACAGTCCCACCGTGTTAATGAGATTAATGGGGATGACTCATCTCACTGTATTGCCATCTAGTAATAGAAACTACACACAGAAGAAGAAAGGAAGCTTTCGATTTCTATCACGGATATAATTTGTTTGCAGCAGTCACATATAGAATAATTGCTGCAATTGTTCAGTGAGTGCATAACATATGAGAGGAAATAGTTAACTGTTTGTTGGATGGAATTGATAGGTTGAACACCATAGTCTTTGATTAGGAATATTTTAAATAAAATTTGATAATTTTGAACTTCTTTATACAGTTTGAGATCCAGCGTTCTGCATCTGATGAGAGAAATGCAATGGATTTTGCATGTCAGCAAGAAAATCAAGAAATTTTGACAATTTTGACTGAAGAATATTTTGACCATTCTTTGAAGCAGAAGAGAAAAAGAAAACCACCTCCACAATCCATTATAACTGCTACAGGAACAGGAGTGTAAGTAATTGCTCTGAGAATATCTCATGTTTTTGTAATTATGTATATTTTTTTCAAGTAAATAGAAATATAACAGTGTTGCAGAAATAAAATAGTATGAGAAAATTGTTGAGATCTCTTAAATGACCCAGAAAATTGTACCTAATAGTAAATACCATGCCATAACTCAGTATACATGAGGTATTTGTAAATAGATAAGAGTTTATCAAAACAACTACATCTGAATGAATCTGTTAGCATGCTCCTTAAAAGTAGAGTGCTTTTTAATTTACATTATTGCACATCTTACCATAATCAAATACAAATCAGCCCTGACTAATTGGCATTGAGAGCTTAATGGGAGACACCAAATTGTTTGTGACCTGAAAGTCAATTTATTAGAGGATAATGGTAATAATGTTAGGTATTTTTTGCATAAATAAAAAAATAATATAAAAAAAAATTTACTAGATGGCTCTTTTGACAGTAGGAATAAAAAAATATGTCATTCATTCAGGACTGCATGTTTGGACCTGAGATCAAAAGACAAAAGTAATGAAAAATCAAAATTTTTCCAGAGGAAAAAATATAAAAGGAAAAACAGTGGAAGAAGTAGATCACCTTGTATATCTTGAAAGCTGCATAGATCAAGAAGAACAACACTTAGAAAGAAATTAGAATCAGAATAGCAAAGGCAGCAGTAACTTTCAGAAACCTTGATAAAATATGGAAATAAAAATTACTAAGAACAAAAGCAAAGCTCAAGATTTTCAAATCAAATGTATTATCCATTCTAACTTATGCACGCAAGAGCTGGCAAACAATAGAGTTAAATAGAGTTAAAATGATGAAGATAGTGCAGTCTTATAAATTTCTGATAGCAACTAATTTGACAAACAGATCACCTTGAAATTTACCACACCTATATACAAATGGACACTGAATCTAAATACACCATTGAAACTCTTCTTGGTGACAGGACAGTAAGTACTCCTGGATTTCATTGTTTCTACAATAGGCGACACCTTGGGCAGGCCATCTTTGTGCGCAACAATATGGTGGCAAGTGAGGTTGATATGTCTGCGTGGAACAATGCCGAATTGCAGGTACATGCGGTTAGGGTGCAGACCCCAGTTCATTTCGTAATTGTAAATGTGTATGCCTGTAATGGGAAGGTGAACACACAACAATGGCAGAATCTCTTTGAGTTTGATGAAGAGAACATCATTTTCTGCGGAGACTTTAACGCTAGAGGAAACCAGTGGGGTAACGTCATAACCAACAAACAGGGAGAAGACCTAGAGAACGCATTAGTGTCAGTCAATTTGGTGTGCTTGAATGATGGAAGGCAACAAGAATGGCCACTCAAATAGGGGACTCTCAAATAGGGGACTCGTTACATCTGCGCCGCTAAAGCGAAGTCGTACACCAGCGACAGTCCATTTTTGACAAATCAAGTATTGTGAATGAGACTTTCCAACATCTAGACTTGATCTGCGCTTTACGTCACATTGGTGCTGTTCATGCCTGTTGTTGGAATTCCTTGACGCAAGTTATTTCCATATTACTCATTAATGTAAACTACTTTGTCAGCCGTAGTTTTATCTCTTTAGGAAATTTGCACCGTGTTTTATTCGTCGTAGGCTGCTTTCACTAGAGTAATCAAGAATCTAACATCTAAAGGGAGCGAAATTGTTGTGTGTACGACATTTTTGTGTGCTACGTCATCATACTGGCTCATCGTTCATCCCTAGACCGCCCTGCGATAATCTTACGATCTGTTGTTTGATGTGCGACGGGGATAATCTGACGACTAACTGTGTGTCTATATGTTCGGAATTGGAGTGAACGGTGGCCTAACATCATCAAGCGCTATACATTAAAAAAAAAAAAAATATGACGATCATCATTTTCAAGAGGACGTGAAATTCCGGTATATGGGGATAGGCGGCGGGAACATTTGAAGGCTATGCATAAAAAGTGTTCCTTGTTGCAGTTTCCTCATTTCCCAAGTCTGGCTTGTTGCAGGAGCTACTGAGTTAAGCGCTTTGTGCACAACATGGAAAGGGTTAATTGGTGACAAAAAATGCATTAAAATTCTAATGAAGCAGAAAAATGCATTTGAGGAAAAAAAAAAAAAGCTGCTCGTGATGATTACAATTTCTGTTGATAAAACAAAGGAAGAACCTATCCTTGAAAGACATATTTGGTTAATATAGTTAAATACCTCACAATAATAAAAAACGTGAATGCATGTATGGCTTTTATCATACCTCTGTGACACTATAAAAATTTGCATGTAAAAACCCACATGTTGGAAATGATGTCCATAATTTCTCGAAGATTGATGCTTTACCAATGCATCTGTTGATTTCAACATGAAGGTTTTCTTCTTCTTCGTCTTCTTTTCTCTTTCACTGATACCTAAAAGGTGTTGTGTGTCGTGGTTTATATCATTTGTCGTTCTTGTACTGCTCGAATTGTCTGAATTAGTGATTTTCCTTTGTTGTTACATGCCTCTGTCACTGCATCTATCCATCTTCTTCTGGGTCTTCCTCTTGGTTACATGAAGATAAAGCTTATTATTTTTGGAACCATCATCATCATGTGCCATACCTGTTTGCGCAGACTATGTCCTTCCACAATTCTGTTGTTGACTATTTCATCATCATCATCATCATGTGCCATATCGGTTGGTGTAGGCGATCATATCCTTCCACAATCTTCTATCTACAGTGCATCGTGTCAGTTCTGTAGTTGACTGTTTTCCATGCCATGACACCAGTTGACTATTTACCATCCCAATTAATAAATTATCTAGCATCATCTCTCTTTGTCATCATTTTGCCAGTTAATTAAATTATAATCAATCCTCTTCTCATAATGTGCCTGAAAAATGTTGACTGTTTCTTTCTGTGTTTTAGAAGTTCTCTTTATTTGTTGGCCTTGTAGAGAATATCTTTGTTGGTCTTTTTAGCTATCGAGGGAACTGACGTTGTTCTGAGAAATGCCATCTTTGTGGCCTCTAATCACCTTTTCATTTGTTTTTCTACTGTCTGTGATTCACTTACAAAGGTCAGAATGGCTCTCTAAATTATAAATTACTAGTTCTAATGACTTTAAACTTCAAATTATAATTTTGCGGTACTAACATAATCTTTGGTTAAAGTGGTTTTTATTCTAGGATAAAGAAATGTGAAATAGCTTTGCTGTTTATTTTGGTTCTTTAAGTAAAGAACTTCCCTATACTTGATGTTTACTGTGGTTTCATTGTTGTTTTATATTTTTTTTTTTCTAGCTACAACCCATTATCTCTTGGAGTCCATCACATCAGAACTTTGAATGTGAGCAGAGGAGGCAAGGAAGGCAATAATGCTTTCGTATATGTAAGGCATAATTTTATCAATTTTTATCATTTGATTTTATATAGAGATAAATTGATAGTTTTGTTTGTTCCTTGTTCAGTCTTGTAGACCAACAACAAAGTTTCTCCATCATACTTGGTTTGTAATCTTCATTTTTCTGACTGCTCCAAATCTGACCCACCCTGTCTCTCTGCTTTCACTTTTCTCAGCCACTGTGTAATTCTTTCTGCTTATCTCTATACTTAGTAGCAAAAGGTCTTTTGACAGACCTTTCTATAAAGTAGTATAGATAATAATGTAAGAAAGAGTTATTGAACACAATTTCAGCAAGACCAATGAGGTACTTTGGATATATAAAAAGACACACTAAACTACAAGTGATCTTAAAAATAAAAAGAATTTTGCAGGGAAAAATAAACAAAATTCGGGCAGAAATTCAAATACACTGACAATATGAAGAGATCAACTGGGAAATTAGCCACAGAGTGTACACCAAAGTAAGAGACAGATTAGAATGGCATTCATTAGTAGCCAGCCATCATTGTATATGTGACACACGAAGATGAGCATAAATGCTCACAAATGACAATGTTATTTATATACATTTTACAATACATGAAAAACTATGGATGTACAGTTTCCACAAACATGTTCATGCACTACAAACATGAACACAAGCTTTTTTCCCCCCTCTCTCCAATCCTGTTGTTGAAAAAAAACCTCAAGAACAATGAGCTAGGTGACCTGAGAACAACTCTGGAGCAATTGTGCTATAATTTCCAAAAATGGTGATTAAGTGCATTTCATCACATTGCAATATACAAGAAAATGAATGGGCACACAAACTGGATAACTATCTAAATATGGATTGTGAAGTTTGTACTGCAATGAGGACATGGTATGTCTCGAGTGTTGAACTGTTGAGGAAATTGATATTGTAGCGGAATTTGACATTCAAAGTGGTCACTTCTGTGTGGTGTCATTTATTCTTTACTTCTTACTGCATTGGAGCTGCAGTAGAGCAGTAACTGGTGAACTGATTAGTGATACAGGAAGCCTAGTATGATTACAGTTTATGGATTCTGGGTCCACCCAACCTTAAATAGGTATAAGATTTTTTCTGGGAATGAAAGATGCCACTGACATTGCACAAAATGTGTAAATGGTAAAAAAAAATTGGTGCTGACACATTCACTACAAGGACACAGGAGTGACTTTCTTACAAGAAAATAGTAAACTAAGTTTCATGTATCTTTATTTCATTTTCATGAATGTTGTAGTAATATTATACATCACACTATTTCTTACCTGGGTCTTGTGAAAGAAATGACCAACTGCATAGAGTGCTTCAAAATTTGTATAAAGTAGGTACAGTGGGACTGATATGGTTATGTAAGATAAACTCCCGGTTGGGAGAGAATGTATCTGGTTAGAAGGTGCAGGCTGAAAGCTACAAAACAACATTAATTTTTGTGTGTGTGTGTGTGTGTTGGAAGTGAGATAATGAATAAGTCTTAGCAATAGTCTTTATTGGGTGTGAATGGAGGTTAATATTAAAAGATAACCTATGTTATTGTTTATCCTGGCTTTATGATTCAAAGGTCATTGGTTCATATCCTGAAGGGCACACACCAGTTGTAAAAAAAAAAAAAATGTGCACCTGACATGTTATAGGACAACCTTCATCTTTTACTGTTTGGATGACTTTCCTTTGATGTTTATTAATTCACATCATTTTTAAAATTTGATATAGGATGCAGTTGTAGGTAGCATACATAGTTCCACCTGCATTATGAGCTGGATGAAGTGTGGCGTTTCTGTGGAAACACTAGAAACATTTTTGCTAGCTCTTTCAGTTGCTGAAAAGACAACTCGTGACGAACAGGTACTATTTTTGTTAGTAATTAATTAAAAATCAAGAGTGTAGTAATGTTGCTCTAACTGTATGTGACATGTTTCTCTGTATGCATTTTCTATTTATATAAAATATCCTTTGCACACAAAAAAACACTAGTATATTCAATTCAGATGCATGTGAAAGCTGGAAATCAACATAAGAAGTATAGAACAAACTCAATTCATTTGGAAAGAAATATGTAGAATTCCAAAACAAGCATTCACATTTGAAATTTTTGTTGAAAACAAAAGGGTGGGAAAAGGCTGACTGCTGAGACATTGAGAATGCTGGCAAAAAAGGCAAAGATAGCTGGCATCAACTCCCTTACTGGGATGAGAAGCTTGTTCAGAATAGGAACTTTGGCGAGTGTGATATCTGGTGACAGTACTGGAAAGATATATACTAATTATCATTTAAAATGTTCCACTTATATATGTCACTAATCATTACATTAAATAAAAAAAATGTAAAAGGTTATATATTCATGTATGTCATCCTTTTTCTCATAAATATTATGCTCATAAATTACACTCAGAAAAAATTAAACTCATATGTAACAAACACATAAGGGTTGTTATAAAGTCCCAGGAAACTGTAATATATAACAATTTGGTGCCAAGACATGAGTTGTTGTTCTTGAATGTACATGCAAAGTTTGAATTCATATTCTTTTGTCATGCGCACTGTGCCAGCCTCCAAGTGAATGCATGTCTGCAGGTTCTGATGGATTTCAGCGTAGACGAAAATTAAACAACGTGTAGGCATAGATTTTAGTGCTTACCTCAGGAAAAACTGGTGCTGAAACTTACAAAATTCTACAATGAGCTTTTGATGAGTCCTGTCTAAGTCAGTCAAAGACATTTGAATGGTTTTCCTGCTTTAGAAGTGGACATTAATTATTTCAAAATGACCACTGCCCAAGCAGAACATCCAGCTCAGACACAGATGAGACTGTGGCACATGTGGGAGAAATCATTCACACTAACTTAAGTCTAACATCAGAGAAGTGACAGAGGATGTAGGAGTAGCAGTTATTATTTGCCATAGAATTGTAAACTTGTATTTGAGTTTGAGATGTGTGTCAGTGAAATTCATGCCCAGTCTTCTGACTGCAGAGCAAAGGGGAAAATCACATGAAATAATTTTACACTGATCTCCTTGAAATTTCCATAATGATTCCAATTTTATGTCATCAGTAGTCACTAGTGATGAATCCGGAATTTATGGGTAAAACCAGGAAACAAAACTAATGTCATTCCAGTGGAGAGCGACATAATCTGAACCAAAGTTGGCATGGCAGGTGAATTCCACTGGAGAACAACATAATCTCCTAAACCAAAGAAGGCAAGGCAGATGAATTACAATGGGCAATAACATAATCTCCTAAACCAAAGAAGGTAAGGCAGGTGAATTCCACTGGAGAACAACATAATCTCCTAAACCAAAGAAGGTAAGGCAGGTGAATTCCACTGGAGAACAACATAATCTCCTAAACCAAAGAAGGTAAGGCAGGTGAATTCCACTGGAGAACAACATAATCTCCTAAACCAAAGAAGGCAAGGCAGGTGAATTCCACTGGAGAATAACATAATCTCCTAAACCAAAGAAGGCAAGGCAGGTGAATTCCACTGGAGAACAACATAATCTCCTAAACCAAAGAAGGTAAGGCAGGTGAATTCCACTGGAGAACAACATAATCTCCTAAACCAAAGAAGGCATGACAGGTGATTCCAATGGAGAATGACATAATCTCAAGTGCATCATAAGGGTGTTCAATTAGGCTTGTGTTTGAGAATTTGCAGGCCAATCTAATACACAAATGGGTTGCTGAAAAAAAAAAATCCCTATAACACTGATAGTATGAGGTCTTGCATTATTAAGGTTCCCACATGTGGATAATTATGAAAGATGGGCTCAGCAGCAGTGATCATCTGAAGATATTAAAAGAATTACAAGGTTGTAGGAAAAGTAACTCCATGTATGTACTCTTCCTCCCCCATACAGGCCTGTGAAGGTCATTGTTAGTACTAGTTTCCTGAACCGCTATTGAACAATAAAAAAACTACATCTGCAATGAGTAACACTCAACCTAGTTATACTTCTGTTAAGATTTTTCTCCAGTCACGACTTGTTTGAACTGAATATTGTATTAATATTATAATGATCTTTGCAGTTACAGTATGTGATCTCCCACATAAGTGTAGCTGTGAGTAGAGGTCATCGCCATTTGGCAGCTAAATATGTATCAGAGGCTGAACGACTTGGAGGATATGGATTTAACTTCTTACACAAGGAGGTGTGCTTTGAAATATTTACATAAATTAGATGAGTAATATTATATTACTGAAATGTAACATTAGCATTTTTGCATAAGTTTTTCAGTAGAATAAAGTTACAGTCTTGTAATGTGATTAAATGTAGCTAAACATTTTAAATGCCTGAAGACCTGGTAGCAAATGGATAGTGTTCTTGCGTACTGATCAAGTGATTCTTGGTTTAAATTCCAAATTTTGGCACTGACGCAGAACTTCTGAAAATGCGTACCAGGCATTTTTTTGGGTTTGGTCTGGAAAAGTAAAGCAGTCTGGTATGATACTAACCACAAAGCCAATTAAAGTGCCTGTTGTCATTGACAATAAATTGGCACTAACACTATTCCCCATTGACAGTTATCCTTTACTTTTTTTGAAAAGTCATTAATGACTGTGCATGATAATTTTACAAAACTATTAACCATATCCTATGGGGGAAATTAGGGGGGGGGGGTGTCAAGTATTTTATCATGGTAACTAAAGGCTCATTCTCCTAGACCAAATATAAAATTATTTTTTTAGCAGCAACTAAAGATTATCTTCATATATGTTCAAACTTGGTCATAGACTGATGTGTCAAAATGTGTTGTTTATGTGAAAGCTAGATTGTAATTTAATTTAATTGCTAATTATAAAGTTTTTAACATTTAAATTTTCAGGTACTGAGCTTTGAAAAGGAGGACCTCAGAGACATTATTTTAGCAGCATCAGTTCGTAAGAAGCCTTTCTCAAATGATGCGGTAAGTAATATAATAACATGCTAATTTTCTTAACAAAAATAAACAGAAAAGTCTCAATTGCATAGTTGAATATTTATTGTCAGTCATATCAAATACTGATTATAGTAAGAGGTTTGAAAGGTCAAACCTTTTTACATTTTGATGTTCACAGATCACACCTCTACACTGTGCAGCAATAAATCCAAATGTAAAATACCTCACCCGACTCCTTTCCATTGAGCCTGACATCAACATCCAGACCCAAAGTCGTGCACGTCCCATCCATTTTGCAGCAGCTTGTGAAGGATCTGCACCTTTAGAATTTCTCCTGAAAAGGTAAATGGAGGAATGGATGTAATAGCTATTTTTGGTATTCACAAATCTAATTTGTGAAGTTATTATTGGTTATTAGCTTCAAGGATTGATGGGTTATTGCAATCATAAATAGACCTAGTAGTGTTGTGTCCTTCAGCATATGGCATGTGTACATAATTAAAGTTTTATTGTTTGTTACTAAAACACCACTAATCTTTGTTTCAAGCTGCCATGTTCAACTTGTACCATTAAACCAAACTTCTAAATGTTTCAGTGTCAAATGTTACATTCTCATCGAAAAGGAGTTTATTGAGTTCAGTAATTCTTCCATGCAAACAAGTACATTTTCATCTATAGGTGCATATAAAATTGACTGTTTTACGCCTCTTTGTCATGGATGCTTACAGGCCTTGTGAAATTACAATGTACTTAACTCTTTCTGTGCGTTTCACCGCACTGTGCGCCATGCTGATTTCGGCAACGTATGTTTCGCCGCATAATGCGCCACGCTCAATTTGATTAGTGTGAACGCCATCAAACCATTTTCATTTTACATGTCTTGTATCATCTTGATATTGGTGAAATCTAATACCTTGTTCAATTATCTAATCATTAATATATTATATATTATATGTTAGATAAATATAAATATGTAGATTGATTCTTAAAACCATGAAACATTTTGTCTCTGAAATCTCTTCCATTTCGTCAATAAAAAGCTTCAGTACGGAAAGAGTTAAATGATAATTTGTATCTAGTATCTTCAATATCTGTAGTGCATTAATGTTAGTATCCTCATTGTGTTCCCTCGCGACCCATTAACAGGGATGAGAAAATCTTTCACTATTACTCTATTTGCAGTAAAAGGCAACTAAAAAAAGGATTGATTTTAAACTGACAATGCACACAATGACAGATTGCTACAGACTTTACGATTGAAAGAAACTATAAGTGATTTGGAAGAATGACTGAAACAATGTTTGAAGCTCATGGTTTTTGGACATATAAATGTTTGTTAACATATCAGAGATGTCAAAATAAATCTGTCACCTCATCGACTCATGACACCAGAAGATATGCTGTGGCCGCTTCAACCAGCAATTTCTGATACTGCTACACATGCTGGTGAGAAGGGACTACAATTTGGCACAGGAAAAACAAATAGCAAGTAATAAATTATGACTTGGTGATTTGAAAACATTCCTCAACAAACATTTTAAATTATTCAATGTGTAAAATGTGCATGTAGCTAACTAGTTATGCATTTCATGCTCCTCATATCCTTGGAGTGTCTGTACATATGAAGACACAAATTTGTATCTTAATTTGATGGGGAGTAATTTCTATTGTTGAAGTGCCTTTTATGAATTTAATGAAGAATATATACTGCTGTCAAGTTTGGTGCAGTGAAAGCATTGTGTGGACAGTAAAAGTAGTAAATTACTCTAATTTGTTTCCTCAGAAATGCAACTGTTGTTGATGCTGATAGTAGTGGAAATTTGCCTATTCATTTTGCTGCTCGAAGTGGTCGCTCAAAGAATATTGATATTCTTATCAAGCATGCAAAGAGTACTGGTATGCTTTGTTTTCCTTATTCTCTGTCTGTTACTTTCCCATTAGTCCAGTGTAAGTAATTTTGTCATGCCATTTCCATCCTTTTCTGTGTAAGCACCCATTAATGAAAGTCTGTATCGTTGTGGCTGTCCTTTTTATTACATTTCTAGTTATTGATACACCAATAAAAAACATATTGCAACTACAAAACTGTAAATTCAAATATATAAATGTTTATTAAATATTCCTATGTTTTGGTTCAAAGCGGAAGACTGTTTTCAGAGACACTGAATCCTGTGCTCGGTCTGACAATACTGGAAGGATTTTGTGTTTTTGTTTGTATGCTTATGCCAGCTTTGTATCTCTTGCAAAGTCATGATGGACTGGTTTTTGTGCGAATATCACCTTTTCATATTTTTCACACTAGTAGCCATGTGCTACGCTGTCCCTGTCATACAGGCAAATATTCTCTGATTTCAGGGGTGCTCAAAATTTCATTTAATTGAGAGTTTTGATGTTTTGGCTTAGACATCTTTCCTGTAGAATGTTTGCCAGGTCAGCAATCATTTTTGTCCTACTCTTTTCAATTTCCAACAGCCATGAGTTCTTTAGTGTGCACAGAATACACACAGGACTTCCTGTTTTTTTTTTTTCTTCTCCCCCACTCTTATCCAAGAGGGCTAGACATTGGATCTCACCACCCAGAGACCATGGGAGGGCAATGCCACTTAGAAACCATGGATTTGAATTGTGAAAAATTCTCACCAACTGTGGCAGGAGTCAATTCCTGGACTTTCTTGTCCAGTGGCTGACATCTTACCAGTAAGACCACCCTTCTTTTGGAAGGAATGAGTCACTGGATATGGAGTTTTTTAAATTTCTGCCTTATGTGCCATCTGTATGTGTCATTTATATGACATAATTTTACTTGGCAATATGAGAAGTTAGTTTCTAGTCCTTTCCTCTTGGCAGTGACTGTACTAGTCTGAGATTGCAACCATTATCTCTATAAATGAGACCCTCTGCCTACCATCACTGAGTGGAGACCATAACCGGCACTACTTAACGGCTGCTTCCACAACACCATCCACCACCTGAATCTGAGAAAAGTTTGAATACTTGATTAAAACTGGCAAAATACAGGGAAAGAGAGATCGCGGTCAACAAAGAGAAGAGGTACTAGATAGCTTGGTGTCATGGCATGGAAAACAGTCAACGACAGAATTGATATGATGCACGGTGGATAGAAGATTGTGGAAGGACACGATCGTCTATGCCAACCAGTATAGCACATTATGATATGTATCATTTTTATCGACAGCTACAAACTTGATGTCAAGCAGCAGTATAGCTATATGGGGTCCATTGTCAATGACAAACTATCTTTAGACTCAGAAATTGACACCCGCATTGGTAAAGCTGCTACCACTTTCGCCCATCTTTCTAGATGTGTTTTGAAAAATAGCAAACTGACAACTAAAACAAAGGCCACAGTTTACAATGACTGCATCTTTAGTATCCTTTTGTATGGCAGTGAATCATGGACAACATATGCAAAGCAGGAGAGCAGGCTAAATGCATTTTATATGTGATGTCTGCGCCATATTCTTAGTATCACCTTAAGGAACAAAGTGACAAATGTGGAGGTCCTCACTCACACAGACCTCCTGAGCATCTACATGCTTCTCAATAGGTTACGCTGGGATGGCCACTTAACACCATATGAAAGATGGCTGCATACCAAAAGATAAACTCTATGGACAACTAGCAGATGGCAAAAGAACTAGGGAGGACCCAAAACTCTGAATTATAGACATGTGTAAATGTAACATGAAGACTCTGAACATAAACTATTTCTGCAACCACCTATGTCAAATGAACTGTGCAGTTAAATCATCAATGCTATTGCTGTTCATTAATTGTGTCAGTGGAGACATTGTTATAATTTTTAAAATTAGAGTTTGTATATGAATGGCCCAGATGTGTCAGTTGCAGTGAGGACATGGTTATGAAAGTTGCTGATTGGCAGAGAAAAAAGATGTATTGTAGTTTAACTTGTGCAGTACTCATTTCTAGACACTAGTAATTTGAAAAATGAGCACTTATCAGCAATGAGACATCTAAAAATTGTTGTAGACATTATGATATCGGTCAGTACATAGTTTTGAAGAATTTAAGAAAAACATTTTGTGACAATTCTTGGATAGGGAATATATATATATATATATATATATATGTAATACCATTATGCTAATCTGTTAATAGACAGTGAATACATTCATCATCATCATCATCATCATGTGCCATTACCAGCTGGCGCAGGCGATCATGTCCTTCCACAATCTTCTATCTACAGTGCATCATATTGTTGTTGACTGTTTTCCATACCATGACACCAAGCTATCCAGTATTTTCTCTCTTTGTAGTCCATGATCTCCCTTAACTCTTATTTTGCCAGTTGTAACCAAGTATCCCAACTTTCCTCTTCTCATGATGGGCCCGAAAAATAATGTTGATTGTTTCTTTCTGATGTTTTTTAGGAGTTCCCTTTTTGCGTTGGCCTCTTTGAGAACTTCCTCATTGGTCTTTTAGCTGTCCAGGGAACTTTCAACATTCTTCTGAGAAATCCCATTTCTGTGGCCTCTAATCGTCTTTTCATTTTTTTTGTCTACTGTCCATGATTCACTTCCATAGGTTTCTCTTTCTCACTTCTATTGACATAGATTTGTTGCATAAGATATTTTTCATTTTCTGAAATGCTATTCTGCTTTTTATTTCTGTGGTGCATCTTCTGTCTGATGTTATTATTGTGCCCAAGTATTCGACACATTGTACTTGTTTCAGTTTTGTCCTCTTTATTTTTATGCTTCATGATGGTGATGATTGTTTCTTTGATATGACCATTACTTCTGTTTTCTTACTATTCAGACTTAGACATCTCTTGTAGCTTTCTCTGTCATCCGCATATCACAAATTATTTATGTTGTGACAGTTCACTTCAATTCCTTTTTTGTCTACTATTGATCTCATAATATGTTCGCTGTAAAGTGAAAACAAATCCGGCGACAGAACACAGCCTTGTCTGACTCCTTGTTTTATATATTTGAATTGTCCTGTTTGGTTGTTAATTTGTATAGCTGCTGTTTGTTGCCAGTACGTTTTTTATGATTCGCAGTTCCTTGCCATCAATGTTTAATTTCTCCAGCATATTGATTATTTCCACATGCTTTACTCTGTTTATACATTCATCACAAAGCTGAATTGTATGGTACTAGTACAGAAAATGCATAAATATACTATGACTCTCAATTTGTCTGATATTACATTTCAGCGTCAGAGGAAGTTCAGGCTGATAAATGGGGTATTGGCATGATAAACAGGCCAAACCGCTTTTCTTACTGTCCAATTCACTTGGCTGCTGATCAAGGGCATTTGGTATGTATAGTTTAGGTATTGCTAGTTTAGGATTAGAATTATGTCCAGAATTGTGGAGTTAGTTATTTCACATAGAGTTCAGCTCTCTCTAAGTCCAGCCTTTTGTCTTTCTTTTCTGTTTACATTGGCACATCTATTCACAACAATGAATACTCTTCTTCTTGTAATGAACAATATCTATTTATTGACCTCTTGAGTCATGGCCGGGCCCATAGGGCATAAACCCAGGTGCTCTTTCTCTTTTTCTAAATTTTCTTTCTAGCAGTCTCAATCCTTGCAAAAAACATTTATTAAATCTTGCCATTCGTCTCTGTTCTGTGCAAGCATCTTAAGCTCATTGAGGGAGTTGATTCATGCTGCCTTTTCCTCTCTGACCAATGTTCTTCTCAGTGTCTCTCTGGGTCGGCCTCTTTTCCTCCTACCTGTTGTTTCCCACATGAGGACTTGCTTTGCTATTCGGTTGTTATTTCTTCTCATCACATGTCCATCGTCTTTTCTTGATTACTGATGATATTAGTGGTTGATTGGCGATTTCTCTAATTTCCTCGTATGTTTTGAATTCATTCCACGCTATACCAAGTATTTTCCTTAGACATTTATTTTCAAATGCGTTCAACATTGTTTCTATGTCTCTTGTTGTTTTCCAGCTCTCACATGCATATGTAAGGGTTGATAGTACGTTTGATTTGAATAATTGAAGTTTTTTTTTCATGCTGATGAGTTTTGATCTCCACAACTTTTCAAGGCTTCTGAAAGACATTGCTACTTTAGCTATTCTGATTCTAATTTCTTTACTTGTATCCTCTTCCCAATCAATCTGACTTCCAAGATAGACAAAGTGATAAGTCACTTTTGTTTTCCATATATATTCTGTAATCTGTTGGAACCAAGCTTTTCATGAATTAGTCTTTTCATAATAATGAACAACATGGCTGCCAGCATTTATAAAACAGTGAAAGTACTGTCATGCAGCATAAAAATAGTGTAGTCAAAATAATAGGCTTGCTTTTCTTACACCAGACAAACAACAAAATGGTGAACTTTATGTTCCTTGTGAAAAGAGATATATGTTTTAAACGTTGATGCGCTGCGAGCCATTGCGATTACATACCAACTTGCTTGTAAACCGCCTGATGACGCCCGTCAACGCTCGTTGCTATATCGTGGTTCTTGATAATGGAACACTGGGAACAGGACCATTGACGTCCCATTCCCTCAATGCTCTCTTCTTGTACACACGAGTGACTGTAGTCACCCCGACTCAGCTGGACACCGTCTGGCCTTTGTTTCTTCCACCGTAATTAGATTCAGAGCTTCCTGACACTTAGATCTTCATCTGGATGTATAGCCTGCACGTGTTTTTCGCCTCATAATGCGTACTTCGCATTGTATTGATCGGCCCAATCTGCCAACTAAACAACAGCCATACACTATTAAAGTCACACAAGTCATGAATAAACACAATACTTCACTGGGTTTATTTGCAATGTGCTGAGTATAAGATTCTATGTACATGTGCTGGGCGGTCTGACTACCTGCTCCATTCTATCCAGTAGGCCTAACAACGTTTTGGCTTCCTATCGTCTTACACTTGCAAGTGACTTATTTAGCTTTTCCCTAACTCCCACCTGATCTTTATCTGTGTTGGAATCTCCACCTAATCTCTTATTTACGAAAGAGTGTTTGCTCTGTTCCCAATGAACGAGCCGGCACTTAGCAGCACAGCAGCCTCCTACACTGGCTCTATCTATCTCTAAACTGGAGTGTGGCTGAACTTCCCTCTACCAACCAAACTGGCCTAACCTGAAAACTTGTCTTAAAATGAAATAGACTTCCACCGGACGAGCTAACGCCTAGCGGCATGGCCGCCTCCTACACTGGCTCTATCTCCAAACTGGAACTTCCCTCTATCAACCAAACTGACCTACGCTGGACTTCTCTTTACCATTTAACTGAAACTTGTCTTTCCCTCGCTCCAGCCCTTTAAGTATCTCATATTCCAACCAATCACAGATCATCTATGTCATCACTCAGCCAATCTCCCCATCTTAAGAGAACTCACTCTAGAGTTTCTCATCATTCACTTGTTGCACGAATTTCTTACAATCTTCACTCAACACTATCACTGCCCCGGGCCACTGTCTCAACTCACGACGATCTCAAATCTCCCATTACCTACAATGATTCTCCCATTGTCTTTACCCTATACCCAACTACATCTATTTCCTTACATCTCCTGGCTACACTTGGTCCCTATAAGATAACAGATAATAGTCTAGTTTGAACATTTTTCACTCCTTTTCTTGGTGTCCTTTCTCGTCTGTCTGAATATTTCAGTGACTTTCCAGCAGAGAGACAGCATTTTGGTTGTAATGTCAGATTGTCTTATGTTGACTTTTATTGCTACAAAAGCTATAACCATTCCTCTTTTTTTCTAAGTTTTTCTCCTTTATCTCCTATTAGCTTTTACACAGCACCACTTTTTTGCCAGTCCTCTCTATTAATGGGTTAAACTGAAAACTGATGAAAACGGTTTACCTTAATGTGAAAAGAATAGTTGCTCACTCACGATACATCAGAGAATAGTTGCCAACTTATTATATGTTATCAGAGGGGAAGAGAAAGAATAGCTCCCCACACATGATATAGAATCAAAGGGGAAGAGAAAGAATAGCTCCCCACACATGATGCATAATCAGAGAGAAATAATTGTCCTCTCATGTTACACAATCAGAGAAGAATAGTTGCCCATTCACAATACATAATCCAAGGAGATGAGGAAGAATAGCTCCCCACACATGATACATAATCATTTTAGGCCTCTGTTCCCTTCGAAATAAACTCCTAGGGAGTTAATGCAATGATCCCAGCCATTTTGCGATTGCGGGAATACCTTCTGAAAATTCTCCGTTTTCAGTCTTTCCAACACAGTTGTCTTTTTCTCTTGAATCTCCTCTATTGCGGTAGATCTCTGCCATCATAGTTTAATTTTCAATCCAGGGAACAGGAAAATGTTGTAGATAACCAGTCAGGAGAAAAGAAAGTGTGCTCATATTGTTTTGGCTAAAAACTGGAGCATTTTGATGGATGTGTGAACTGTATTGTTGTTACAGTAGGTCATCACTACAATTTGCACTGTTGTAGCGTAAATTTCACGACAATTCAATGCATGTTCAAATCTTCTATAAATAATAAAGCTGTTAACAACGCATTTTATTTGATTTAGCTTGCTCTTCACCACCTGGTTTTAGTAGAGTTGCAAATTTTTCCCAGTTACAAAGCAAATTAAAGGAAAATAAGCTTTCATTTAGTCAAAAAGGGCAATGAGGCTGAAAGAAAAATGGATTAGTTGTGAAATTGTGGGTTATTGTTGCTGTTGTTATGGATCCTGTGAGCTGACACCCTTCAGAACAGGAATAATGGGTAAATTTTGAGAAAAATAGAGAAAGAACTGAAAGAAAGGATATTGGTTTCTGGAACAGACAGATGGGCTGGAAATAAGTCTAAATGATAACCACCCATTACTTTGAAGTTTCTGACATTTGACCTTTGCTTTATGCTTGTTAATTGTTTTTACTGAAACCTAAAAATCTTCAATTTCTCAGCTTTTTATGATTACATTGTTGCATACCTTATGCTTGTTAATTATTTTTACCAAACCCAAAAATCAATTTCTTGGCCCTTTTGTGATTGCCTCATTTCATTGCATAATTTTGTTTCATTTGCATATAAAGATTATAGTCCGTGCAGATCAACTTTGTATAATATTTTTTAATACTGACTGGCAAATTTATGTCGCTCATGCTTAATTTGTCAGCTTGTTATTTTATTTTAAAATGTGTTTTTCAAATTTAAGGATGCAATTCGCACACTGATCAAACATGGTGCAGATGTAAACAAACAGCTCTCTGCTGGAAAGGACAAACTGACACCTCTGATGATTGCAGCACAGAGAGGTGATTTGAACATTGCAAGACAGCTTGTTCAGAGTGGAGCAGCTGTTGAGTTTTTAGGTGAGAAATGTTGCAATAAAGTACATTAACTTGTACATTTTAAAAATATGCACTTTATAGTAGAATTTACATGAGACAGTTAAAGACTTCTCTGATGGGCACATCATGTTTGTATGTTATATTATGTTCGAATCATCATCACTGCACTCCAAACACATCAAAAAGTGCTCCCATCTTCTGCTGATAATATTCATCAGTACTTTTGTTTTGCACTGTAGATAGAAGATTGTGGAGGGACATAATCACATATGCCAACCGGTATGGTACATGATGATGATGATGAATATTGACTAAATGTGCCAGTTTGGTGTTGGTTGATAATTCTTTTCATTACTCTAGAATATCATTCTGTTCTGGCAATGCCAATCTTCACCCCAGTTAATGAAGTTCATATAGCAATGTAGTTTCACTTTGTTTCAAAGTCCTTCATTCTACCTACATATCTAAGGTTGTTAATAAATAAATATCTGCCCTATCTATTGACCGTCCATCTGCTAATCTTGCTGAACTGGACACTATCTACTCACTTGTTGCTTTCAACACGTGTGACCCAGGATGAACAAGATGGTAACATTGAAGATCTTTGAATTCTGTGATGATTCTAGGCATTGCCTGTGGATGGAGGCTTAATGGATCAAATTCATCAAGTCATTCAACACATAGACATTAGCATAATTTTGTGCCTCTAACCAGATAAAACATGCAATGAGAAGAAATATAACTGAATAGCAAAGCAAGCCCTCATGTGGGAAACAACAGGTAGGAAGGAAAAGAGGCTGACCCAGAGAGACACTGAAAAAAACATTGATCAGAGAGGCAATGCAGTAGGAATTGGCTCCCTCAATGAGATCAAGATGCTTGCACAAAACAGAGACAAATGGCGAGATTTGATAAATGTTTTTTTGCAAGAATTGAGACTGCTTGAAAGAAAATTTAGAAAAAGAGAAAGAGTATCTGGGTCTATGTCCTTTGGGTCGGCCACAGCTCGAAAGGTCACTAGATAGATAGAACTAGATAAATGCCCTTGTCATGGCCTTGATTTCCATCATCATGCTACTGGTCAGCATTGTGTAGACACTACTGTCTTCATGAACTCATCTACTGCCTTTAGACCATGCAGTGTCCAATCACTCTGTTGATAGCGCACTATAGAACCATCTGTGTAAATTAGTGACATGAGAATTGTAGCAGATGTGGATATTAACTCTTTCAGGTCCGATGCCGAGTCCTCGGCGTTATCCTTTTGGACAACGCCGATATGTTGGACATTTTGGATGTAGCTGAATATTTGTTTCGTTTTCACCAAATTTCGTTTTTGTTTCAACCAATACTTGATTTCCGGTCGTGAGAGTTATTTTTCCTTGATCTTCCGGTGGTTTGACAACGTGGTTAGGCGTAATATATTGTTGTGATGTAAAAAAAATTTGAAAATTTTTTATTCTGGGATCATTTATAAAAATGTGGATAATTTTGTTATTTGTGGACATAAATTCATCAAATAAACTGTATTTTCGAGGAATTTGGATTATGTTGTGTAATATTTCAAGACAAATGGATAGCAACACATAATATCTGGATTGAAATGGGTAAGTGAAATACAATATTTTAAATTTAAAATTATCTACCTTGAATATTTTTTTTTTTTTAAATATAACTATTCCTTTAAATAATGACATATCAGAAATATATTGCTATTTTCATTTTCTGTATCCATTTCCCTTTCCAGTGATATATAACACATGCCACATTTATCTTAATTACTGTGTGAAGTAGTCAAATGAAAAAGGTATATGGTAAAATTTCTGGAAACAGGAAAAAAATCGAGTTTTCTGGTCCAAATCTGAAAATTCCTGTTTCCTGTTCTGGTCCTGAAAGAGTTAACCTCTGCATTAACCACAATCAGACTCTATTCTCTTCATTGTCTATCAAGTGTGGCAATGGCAGAAAAGATAGTACTGAATCCTGGGGACGCAGGCATCAATTCTGCCTCAGGACTAATGCTAGACAGCCCACACACCAGTTTAGTGGTATCCTCAGCCCTATCCATTTTGGAATGAATTGTCTGAAACAATCTTTTTATCAATCCTGTAGGAAGCACCTGTGCTCAACTGACTTCATAGACTCATGCCGAATTGCCAGTGCCCCAAAATGTTCCTAATTTAAAGCCAATATTGTACTTACTTTTTGTAATTGGAGGTCATAATATAAATAACCTCAGATAATCGTGGGGATGACGTCATGGGACGCACCAAAATGGCAGCTTATTTACATTCGAGCTATGGACTAAGCAATGTTTAATTTGAATACCACGATATATATTATTGCAGCGAGTTGACAGATTTTTGAAAATGTATTCAGGGGTTTGAACATAAATGTTTGTTCACAGTTCGTTAACCTTCGTTGTAGATAAAGTCGTTAAATTGATAGCTTAGTTTGTGACCTTGGTTGCTAAGGACCTAACTTGTGCAAACGGATGGCATTGGCAAGAATCATTTTGAATCTATGAAGTGGGCTCATTTTGTGTTTAACTCAAAAGCATATGTGCTTTTTAACCAAAGACTTTTTTTTTGGGACTCAATGAAGATATCCCCGATGGAAGAATAAATTGTACTATTAATCCCATAAATGATTCGCTTCCAGAGGTTTATGATGTAAACAAAGCAGTTTTGTCATTGCAAGTGAATAATGTCCACACCTATAATTGGTCAGGATTGGGTAGCAGCAGCAGCTTTATAGCGAACACAGAAAACATCACAGAATTGTGCTGTTCTGAAACAGCTATGCCATGCTACCCTAGAATTGCCTTTAATGGGATTACTGTGACCACAAACCACGCTCCATGTGTGTGCCACATATTTACACCACAGAAAGAAATTCTGAATATAACAACATCATGTGCCTTCTGTGATATTAATGACCACAGACCAGGAGCCTCCAGTATGATTGATACAACTGTTGCACCAAGCACTTCATCAGCAAAGCCATATCTATGGAATGTTCATCTGACATTGCTCTTGAATGATGTCCAAGATAATGAGACATCAGAATTGTGTGGCGGCAGCTACAAGAAGGGAGCGGAGAACATCATCAATTGTGTTTTTACTAACTACAGGTCATGTGGCTTCTGTTGGATTGGAAATGATAACTTACCACCACTGTGTGTCTATATGTTTATAATTGGAGTCATCAATGATGGCCTAACATCATCAGGTGCTACGACGATCATCGTTTTCGGGAGGACGTAAACTCCCATGGTGTATGGTGGATAGGCGGCGGGAACCATTGAGGGCTATGTCTGAAAAGTGTTCCTTCTTGCAGTTTCCTCATATTCCAAGTCCGGCTTGTTGCAGGAGCTACTGAGTTAAGTGCTCTGTGCACACCGTGAGCTGTGTGTTTCATCCGTTTTGATCCTGCTTCGATATCCCGCTTGTTTGCGATGAATGATGATATCGTATGACGGGGAACAGTTGGCTGTGTTCACTTTCTGCGCGGTTTCGCCTTATGTCTTTTGGCGTGTGCTGAGACTGCTGCGATGGGGACTACAGTTGCCTTTCTTTGTTTGGGAGATGAGTTGGTAATTCGGATGATTCCACTGGCACGGGCGGTTGAGCAATTATGGATTTTAATTCGTTTGCTGTGAGACCGAGGCCTTCCGTAACCAATAACCAATAACAATAACAATAACCTCAGATATGCTGATGATACAGTTTTAAACACTAAGAGTGAAAATGAGTTACAAGAAATGTTAGACGTTATAGTAATTGTAGCATCCATCAGTCAACTGAGAAAAAAAGCTAGGAATAGCCCCCGATATAGAATATATAAAGAAACAACAGATAAAATGGTTTGGCCATGTGACACGGCAGTAAGATCAAAATACAACACAACTAGCCCTCAATAAACGTTGCGAGAATACCAGACCCAAGGGTCGACCATGAAAAAGATGGATTGACGGAATACTAGAAGCACTAGGAAATATAACAGCAGCAGAGGTGAACAGAATAGCAAAAGACCGCAAATTATATCTCCCCTCGATGCTGAAAGGCAAATGAGGAAGAAAAGAAGCAGATCAAGCATAGTTGATTATGGATATTTCAGTGTCCCTAGAAATGTTTTTTTTTTTCTTTTGCAGTGTTTTTCTTTTTCTTTGAATCTGTCTGCTTCTTATTTGAGTTGGATCTTTAGAGTGTGTTTCTAAAAATTGTGGCCGTCAGCTATAATGTTAGACATTATAGTGAAGAAAAGCAAAAATAAAGGACTCAGCCTGAGTAGCAAAAAGACAGAAGTAACTGTAGCAACAAAGTAAAAGACATCACCCCAATGCACAATAAAGACAAGTGGAACAATATTAAAACAAGTAAATGAATTTAAATATCTGGGAACAATGTTAACTTCAGATGGTAGATGTGCAACAGAGGTGAAATGCAGAATAGCTCAGGTGAAAGCAGCTTTCCAAAAAATGAGGAAGTTACTGTACAATCAATTTTTGACAATAGAAACAAGACAAAGAGTTCTTAAATGTTATGTAGAGCCAGTCTTAACATATGGATGTGAATCATGGACAATAGGCAACAGACAAGAAAATTACTTGAGGCTGTAGAAATGTTGGTTTACAGAAGAAGGTTGAGAATATCATGGACAGCTAAGAAGAGTGATGAACATGTTATGAAAGAGGCCAAAGCAAAGCGAGAGTTAATATCCAATATTAAAATAAACAAACTTCATTTTTGGCCATGTAATGAGAAGGGAACAGCTGGAATATATTATGACAGCTGGGAAAATTGAGGTGCGAAGAGATAGAGGGAAGCAAAGAGAAAAGATACCAGACAGCTTAAGAGATAAGCTTGGCAGAAGGTCAACAACAGAAATGATAAATAACTGTCGAGTTTGAAAGTTGTGGAGAGACATGATCACCTATGCCAGCAGGCATGGTACTTGATGATGATTGTACTTACCCTTTTTTTAAATTTTTGTTTTATCTAGACAAGAAGAAACGCTCAGCTCTAACTCATGCTATCATTAATGGAAGTACAAATGTGGCATCATACCTTCTGTACTTGGGAGCTGATCCAAACCGTGTAGATTCATCCAACAACACTTTAGTGCATTATGCAGCTGCCTATGGATGGTACTTTTGCCTGAAATTGCTCATTAAAGATGCAGGAGCCAAGCCAGATGAGTCAAATGATTGGCAGGTAAATTGGTTATTTAATTTATCAGCTGCATATGTTCAGTTAAAGTTAATTAAAAGTAAAGTAATATTTTTGTCTGCCGGATAGTCTGTTGGATATATCCACCTGATGATGCTGATGATAAAAATGGCATTCAGCAGATCACAAGTACAGAGTTTACATATTGTTTGATTTTTGGCCGACTTGTATGAACTTGAGAAAATTGTGATTACTGCTATACCAAATGAACATTTAATCTGCCATGGAGTAGCATTTAGTAATAAAGGTAGTTGCTTGAAGACAGCATACCTGGTATTCATTCATTACTGAAAGAGGATATTACTATTGCTGCTGCAGTTGTTACAACACTGTTGGTGATTATATTCCTATAGTCCGTGCATTAGTGTATTTTAAAGAAAAAAGGTGATGAAATTGTGTGATGATATAAACCATTATGGTCTCAGAACATTAAAACAATAGATATTTTAGTTGTAATGGTTTAATGACGTATAATCAATAAACTTTTATTTTGATGTATTTGAAAAAATATTGATTTTCTTTGATTGACAGACAACTCCTATCAGTATTGCCTTTCTGAAAGGTAACCATGGATTAGTGGAAATGCTTTTCAACCACAAAGGAGTGAATATAAATTTTCAAACCGACACTGGTAATCATCATTTTATTAGTGACTCACTGTGATAACATAGGTTACATAAATATTTTTTTTAACCCTTAATTACAATAGAATAATAACTCTCCCAGTTACGATACCGTAGTAAAAATTACTACCACTTAAATGTAACATTGGGTGCTCTAAAAATGGTAAAGTCTCTGAACCTTGACACAGTCCTGTGAGTTCACACAAGGCAAAACATGGGGACTCAAAATTCCTGTCTCGAGTTGATTTATGACCTGATTTTCACCTCAAGGACCGGATACCGGAGCTTACCGCATACAATGTCTATTGGTGCGGTTGCCTAAGTCTGGCAGTGTGTTTGGCGACCGCATGTTCGCTGTTATTCGCTGTACTTTCTGGAAATTTTCCTGGTCGCAGCACCAAAAAGAAAAAGGAAAAACAGTCAATTTTTTGAAAATTGGTGATTTAAAAAATTCTTCACCTTAAACAATGTATCTCACAAACAAAATTTAAAAAAAAAACCTAAAGTGCTAATTAGGAAGGTACACGATTGGGGGCAATGTTTGAAATTGTCGGGAAAATGTCAATTTTTGAGGAATTTGTTTTGATGCTGTAAATTTTACTACGGTACCATAATCTAGGGTTAAATTATAAGAATTTTATTGAAAGTTTCACTAATCAATGTTTCTTGATGAACATCTGATGACTATGTCTTTGGTGTTTATACAATATGTAATATTGCACTTATTAAATTATTATTTTTGTGTGTGTGTATATATATATATGTCCTTTGGCAGCTTGACAGACGGTTGATAGCAAGCAATCATGATAAGCCAGTAGTTTGGTAAAGCATTAGTGTCTCATACTGGGTGCTGCTTTACTGAAATATATATACATATATAAAATATATATAGTAAATAAATATTTATAAATAAATATATATATATAAATATACACACACACACACACTTGTATATTGAATGGAAAAAAATTGGATGGAAAGAAAAGTAAATGAATGATGAAGTTTTAAAACAACTAAAAATTAAAAGAGAACTATTAAACACAATTAGAACAAGACAAATGAAATTTTTGGGGCATGTTAAAAGACACAACAGTCTACCAAAAGTAATCTTTGAAAGTAAAATTACATGGTAATAGAGGCAGATGCAGACTAACATGGATGAGTAACATCAAAAGAGACAGGTCAGCCTATGACAACCTGCACCATCAAAGCAAGATACAGAGCAGGATAGTGCTCAATGGTAGCCAACCTTCGATGCAGAGATGGTGTTCACTTTTGAGTGACCTATGATGACACTTTAATTTGTCTCATGAGATATAAAGTCTATTATTATTATTAGTAAATAATGTTCAGTTCTGCGAAGATTAGATGTCTGAAATTTGATAAAAATCTGCCATTCTCCAAATAAAGGTTGATGTGTGTTTCACTTATAGTAGAATCAATAAAGTTTCTCTATTAAAAGTGAAAAGGCTTACCTGTACATTACATAGTGACTGCACTAATGCAGGCGGCTGGCCTTCATTCTTCATCTTACATAAAAAAATGCTCCCCCTTCCCTTCCCTTCAGACCCCATATAATGTAAAATAATTTTAAGGATAATTTTTATACATTTTATGAAAACAAAGAATGAATGTTCAAACATCATATTCTGTTCAGTGAAGTATTTTTACATGAGCTATGATAGTATAAAAATACTCAGTTTCTCCATTTATTATGTAATCTGTTGATATATTCATGAAGAGGTTGGCAAAAACAATACCTATTTTGTATAACTTATTGTTTGAAGCATAACTTGAACACTGCAATGCGCCATGTCTAACTCATTGCTTTTATCTTTTGACACATGTAAAGACAACAACACAGTTATTATTGATTAACATTTGATATAACAGTTTACAAATAGTATATATAATATAGAAGCTTAAAAAATACTACTAGTAGGCTGCTTGTAAAATTGGTTAAAATAACTACTGAATATAGTAAAGTAAAAGTTCCCTCCATGCCTTGCTAGGTGTATAGTGTTAGTGACCATATTTTTCTATGACCACTGTACATTTTTTGGGTGATGTGATTGGTATCATGCCAGGCCACCTTTACTTCCCAAAAAAAAAATTTCTGGTACCCATTTTTTTTAGAGGCTGGGTGAACACCGGAGCCTTGTCATCCTGAAAAAAAATTCCACTTCTGGGGATCGAACTTTGGTGCCTGTGATCAGAAAGCAAGCACAGTTACCACACTCAGCCAGGCTGAATATACTTGTTTATTTAAAATATAAAGTAAAATATCTGTGCTTGTAATTGTAATTATTCATTCAATAACCATCATTATGTTTTAAACATAGTTGTTCCTAGATATATCAGCACCTGGCAATTTTGCAATTTTTTTTATCTTCAGGTTTGACTTTGGCATGTATTGCTTGTAGTAGTCGCCTAGTGCAAGGCTTGGACACTCAGGTAGCCCATTTGATCAACACATATAAAGCTGACCCTACCATTAAAGATTATAATGGATACACTGCTGTAAGTGACATTAATAATTGTATCTTTCTCGTTACTATGTGCTTAATTCTTACATTCAACTGAACAAAAGTAATTTCACTTAACTCTTTCAATGTGGAAGCTTTATATCAATGCAATGGAAGAGATTTCAGAGACAAAATGTTTCATGGTTTCAAGAATCAATCTACATATTTATATTTATCTAACACATTACATATAATATATGAATTTTTAGATAATTGAACAAGGTATTAGATTTCACCAGTACAAAAATAATACAAGACATGTAAAAAGAATATGATTTGATGATGTTTCACAATAATCAGATTCTACATCACACAAAACATATATCATAAGAGAATATAGAAGAAGAGCTTATAGTAAACTCAGAGTAAAAGGGATTGACATCTGAGAAATGCTTCTACAGCATCAATTGACATTGGTTGAGGCTGCTAGATGTGCAAGAATTATAACTTTGTATCTCTCCCTCAACACCCAAAGTATAAGAGGAAGTTAAGAGAGAGAGAGAGAGAAATTGACTGTACAACTCTCCAAGATAGTAGTAAACTTGTAGTTAAGAATAGAAGAAGCATATTTCAAAAGGAGTAGATTGAATAATCTCTTCACCCTCACAAGCATAATATAGTAGTGTGTAAGATGGCAGAAAGAAAGTTGCATAACTCTAGATTTTGACAATATTTTTTATATTATACATAGATACACCATGTGAAAGATATTTAGTCTATAAAAATCCACACAGTATCGTTACAATTGTCAAGCCTTTTTCTAACATAGCATACAGCGCCAATCACAGTAACCTTTAACCAATTTTAAAATGGTATTGTAATAAGAATGTTCCTATCAACCGTTCTGTTTTTAAAATAAGGACGACTGAGATAAACCAAAAGGAATGAAAAAGACATTGTTCTCAGTATTGGAAGAGTTTTAATATGCTGATACTGTAGCATTATTTGCCCACATTTAAAATGAATGACAGCACCTAAAAATAGTTTCAAATGATGCAACAATGGTAGTATAAACACACTGACAATGGTTGTTACTCTGGGAACTAGCCTGACGTTAATAATATACAGAAACCACTATTTTATTAAGCAGTTGTAACTTAAGGAAACCACATAGAAAATAATAGGCTTAAAATAATGAAAAGCTTTGGTTGCTAAGTGGTTAGTGTGCTCATTATTCCTGACAGAAAAGTTTTGGGTTCAATTCCCAGGTGTGACACATTTTTTTCAGACCAACACATTTTCAAGATTCACTCACCTCTGAAAATGGGTACTTGAGATCTTTTTCCTGGAAAGTACTGTGCAGGCTAGTGTTATACCAACAGCATCACTCATAAAATGTCAACTATGGTAACCAAAACCATATACCTTGTAAGGCATGAAAAGTTCCGTCTGCCCCCTCCATCCCCCTTTATAAAATAACTGGACTTAAATCTTCAGTAGAGCACATTACCCAAAGTTTTACTTTGTTATTGTTTTTTTAATTTATTGAGGTAATTGCTGGTGAATTAAATCAAGTTGTCACTTCGTAGTCCTTGTTCTAGATAACTGATGAGCTGAACCGACTGTGTATAACCTGAAAGGTGCTTAGCATCTTTCATCATATGGTGAAGGTTATGGATGCTGATTATTTCCATTGCTTGTAGTTAAATATACTTTATAATCGTTCCCCTAATTAGTCTTTCCTGTTTGTGTCATGCTAGATATTTCCTACAAAGTCCTAGTATACAGGTTTAAGTTTCATGTTCTTTCTGCATGTAAATTGTATAGCCATAACCAAGTAATATTAAATAACAGTATCATTAACAATTTTAAAATATAATGATAAGACATTCCTCAAATACCTGATTCTTAGCTTTTATTGTATTTAACATTGTTCTTGTCACAGCTTCATCACCTGGCAGCCAATAACATTAAAATACGAGGAAGTCACTGGGTAAGTTGTTTATATGAGAAATAACTGCTATGTGAAGTAATTGCCTGTTGTGTCTACCTTTATTCTTTTTTCCCTTTCTATTCTTTTATTATTATTAGACATAATAGTAAAAGAAAGCATCAAGAAAGGTCTCAGTCTGAATAGTAAGAAACAGAAGTAATGGTCATATCGAAGAAACAGTCATCACCAGCATGCAGCATAAAAATAAACAGGACAAATTTGAAACAAGTGCAACGTGTCAAATACTTGGGCACAATAATATTGGATGGAAGATGCACCACGGAAATATAAGGTAGAATAGCTCAGGCCCAAAATAGCATTTCAGAAAATGAAAAATATCTTATGCAACAAATCTATGTCAATAGAAATGAGAAAGAGAGTTCATTGGTGCTATATAGAACCAATTCTGACCTATGGAAGCGAATCATGGACAGTAGACAAACAAATGAAAATATGATTAGAGGCCACAGAGATGGAATTTCTCAGAAGAATGTTGAAAGTTCCCTGGACAGCTAAAAAGACCAATGAGGAAGTTCTCAAAGAGGCCAACACAAAAAGGCAGCTCCTAAAAAACATCAGAAAGAAACAATTAAAGTTTTTGGGCACATCATGAGAAAGGAAAGTTGGAATACTTAGTTACAACTGGCAAAATAAAAGGAAAGAGTGATCGCGGACGACAAAGAGAGAAAATACTGGATAGCTTGGTGTCTTGGCAGGGAAAGCAGTCAACAACAGAACTGATACGATGCACTGTAGATAAAAGATTGCGGAAGGACATGATCACCTACGCCAACCGGTATGGTACATGATGATGATGATTCTTTTATTGTCATCTTTGCCACAACCCTGCATTTTAAGACAATGTTTGTGTGTTTTCTATATTGTTAATGGAATCAGTTTATCCTTAGATCTGAAGTTCATTACATAGACTTAGGACTTGAAAACACAAATTAAAGATGCCTTTCTCTATTATTTCTTTCTGAACCTGTATTATTTCTTTCTGAACCTGTATTATTTCTTTCTGAACCTGTATTATTTCTTTCTGAACCTGTATTATTTCTTTCTGAACCTGTATTATTTCTTTCTGAACCTGTATTATTTCTTTCTGAACCTGTATTATTTCTTTCTGAACCTCTTATTTCTTTCTGAACCTCTATTATTTCTTTCTGAACCTCTATTATTTCTTTCTGAACAAACTTAAATAATTTTAAGATTTCACAAATCATTGCATGGTTCTTACATGCATTTCACACAGTCTGTTTATTTAATCGTAAAGATGCAAATATAATACTGCCATACTGAGCTGAAAGACCTCTCAGATTAATACTGGGACAGTCTGATCATTTAACATTACCGTAGACTCTTCTTCTTAAAAGATGTGTAATACGTTATTTTGAAAACTTATAATTTCTCATAGTTTCCAATGCCACATATCTTTCTACACCTCTTTGAGAAACCCAGATTTCAATGAAAGGTAGTAATAAATCTTTAATAAGTAAGAAATGTAAGCTTCCATTTGGAATTCTAGAAACAAGATTATGAAATAAAGAGTGTGTCTACTTAAATTATTTTTTTTTTATGTGCATGGAAGAAATGAAGGTAGTTGTTCGCAGTTACCAATGATTGTGAGAGTTCAGGAAAGGAAGGAAGAATAATTGAAAATAGACCACTGAGTAAGGAACATCAAAGGAAAGGAAGGAAGAATAATTGAAAATAGACCACTGAGTAGGGAACATCGTTTATGTACAGAACTATTAATGGTCAGTGAACATTTTCTTCTGAAAAATTTAAAATAGTAGCATTTGCCATTCATGTTAACTTTCCAAATATCATGTCCCATGTCAATACACAACCCAGCTATTTGCCATTCATGTTAACATTCCAAATATCATGTCCCATGCCAATACACAACCCAGCTATTTGCCATTCATATTAACATTCCAAATATTATGTCCCATGCCAATACACATCCCAGCTATTTGCCATTCATGTTAACTTTCCAAATATCATGTCCCATGCCAATACACAACCCAGCTATTTGCCATTCATGTTAACATTCCAAATATCATGTACCATGCCAATACACAAGCCAGGTATTTGCCATTCATGTTAACTTTCCAAATATCATGTCCCATGCCAATACATAACCCAGGTATTTGCCATTCATGTTAACATCCCAAATATCATGTCCCATGCCAATACACAAGCCAGGTATTTGCCATTCATGTTAATATCCCAAATATCATGTCCCATGCCAATACACAAGCCAGGTATTTGCCATTCATGTTAACATCCCAAATATCATGTCCCATGCCAATACACAAGCCAGGTATTTGCCATTCATGTTAACATCCCAAATATCATGTCCCATGCCAATACACAAGCCAGGTATTTGCCATTCATGTTAACATCCCAAATATCATGTCCCATGCCAATACACAAGTCAGGTATTTGCCATTCATGTTAACATCCCAAATATCATGTCCCATGCCGATACACAAGCCAGGTATTTGCCATTCATGTTAACATTTCATATATTCCATTACAACCAAACACTTTTTCACTATATTTCTATTCTTTTCTAGCAGTTAAATAAATTAATTAAATTTACTGCTTGCTATTTATATCTATTCCTGTCTGCAGGACCCTGAAGTTGATCAAGAAGCAATGCAGATCAGTGTAAGAATAGCAGAACTACTGATAGATGCAGGCTGTGACCCCACTCAGCGTACAAATGAAGGCAAGACTTCAGTAATGTTGGCAATTGAACAGGTATGTCTTTATAATTCAGCATTTGTTTGTTTGCCTTAATTGAATTTCCACTCTATGAATTATAATGGAGGAACATATTGAAATTTAGAAACCATTTGTTCTAAAATTTATGGACCTCAAAAGGGCATTTAACAGTATAGACAGAAGCTTGTGGAATTTCTTGTAAAAAAAAAAAAAAGTAAAGTACCCCCGTCACATCAAGTGGCGTATAGGGACTATGATGTTAGTGACCATAAATTTTACAGACCTTCGGCACATGATTTTTGGGGTAATGTGGTTGGTATTATGCCCGTGCCGCTTTACTTTCCCAGAAAAAATCCGGTACTCATTAAAGGCTGGGTGAACCCGGAAGCCATCGGTTGGGATTGAACCCTACCTCTTGCCCTTTGTAGTCCAGTTCACTAACCACTGAGCTATCACGGCTCCCAGAATTTCTTGAGGCAGCATAAAATACTACTTTAAATAAGAGGTGACAACTTCTGTACAATTTGAATAAGAACTGAGTGAATAGATTCAGAATGAAGTGGAAGTGAAACATGAATATATCTTATCTCCTTTGCTATTTGGAATTGCTATTGATTTCATACAGAAGAAATGCTATATATGAAGCACAAACATTGCATGGATTCATGGGACTCAATTAGAAAGATCTTTGTTTTCTGGAAAACATAATTCTTATTAATGACATTATGAACATGATGCAAGATAAAACATGCCCTGTCATTTAATCACTAAAAGAATGAGACTTAAGATCAACCAAGAAAATTTGAGAGTAATGAAAAATCTAGATACTGAAGAAAAACAAATTATCCTTGGAAAGGCAAGCAGTGGGAAAAAAAGACAATCATATTTATTTCAGAAGTATGGATCAAGTAGAGTTTATAGCAAAGGCAGCATTGATTTTAAGATATCTTGAGAAATACATAATCATAAGCTTACAAACAAAAATGACAGTAGTTCTTTAACTGATCCCATGGATCCTTGGGTTTTGTTGTCTATCTATCTATTGACCTTTAGAGCCGTAGCCGGCCATTATTAGACCCATATACTTCTTCTCTTATCTAAATTTTTATTCTAGCAGTTTTCAATCCTTGTAAAGATCTTTTATCAAATCTTGCCATTTGTCTCTGTTCTGTGCAAGCAGCTCTATCTCATTGAGGGAGCCAATTTCTGCTGCTATTGCCTCTCTCATCAATGTTCTTCTCAGTGTCTCTCTGGGTTTTCCTCTTTCCCTCTTACCTGTTGTTTCCCACATGAGGGTTTGCTTTGCTATTCGGTTATTATTCTTCTCATCACGTGGTTTTGTTGTACAACCTCCTTATTGGTCATGTGGTCTATATAGGATACAGTAATGGTTGAAATAAAGAAAAAGACATTTTCTAAATGCACAATTAAGGTAAATGGGACAGTTTCAAACAAGTCAGTGAATTCATATACCTGGAATGATTTTAATTTAAAATGATAGATGTCTGAAAAAGGTGATGTGCAGAATTGTTCAGGCTGCATTCAATAAAATGAAATAGATATCAACATCATAATTGATAAGCAGCTGTCAGGTAGAAATTTGTGCAATGACATGATCGCCTATGCCAGCAGGTACTTGATAATTGAATGAAAGGGAGAGTATTGTTGTTTCAAAGCTAATGCTCTGCTTATTTAACTTTAGGTCAATGTTCAGCTGGTCAGATTCCTAGTGGAGAAAGGAGGCACAGTGTCACCTGAGAAGAATAATGATGAGAAGACAGTGCTTCATCTCATGGCTGAGCAGTGTTGTACCACAGACCTCACACCATTGCTGAAGATACTTGCTGAGAATGTGAGTGGGTTTTCATACTCATGGATGATTTCGGTTTATATCAATTAATGAGATATTTATCAAATGGCTTGCAAAAACTATCTTTTTTCACTTGGGCAGACCCAGGGGTTATTCTATTTCAACATAGGTAAAAGAGTATGTGTGTGGTGATTGTACTAATGGCTAACTGGGTGTCACTGGGTCTAGCTGTTAGACCAGGAATGATGATGTGGTGGGCTGCATTTTTTTCCTTTCCTTCCTCATTTGCCTTTCGGCTTTGAGGGGAGATATGGTTTGCAATTATTTGCTCTTCTATTGGCCTCTTCTGCTGTTATACCTCCATGTGTTTTGAAATAAGTGAGTTGCATTTGCTTTCTTTTTTCCCTTGGTTTTCCTGGAGAAGTTGGAGCTTGTCCATTCCCAGTGGTGCTGCAATGTTAAGTCTACATTATCAACAATGAGGGCTACTGCAATCCTCAGTTCATTAGACTGTCTGTTTTGAAGCTGTTACCTGGAGGGTCAACATAAAAATGAAGTAAGATCAGTTTTGGGTTGCTGACCCTGCCATGGTGACCTAAGTGCCTTAGCTTGTATTTCCCAGCTGACTTGCTAAACACAACTTTCATTTGTCCCCACATTTATCTTCTCCTATTGATGCCAAATGTACAACTGAAATAAACACAAGAATAGGTATGGCAAAAAGTAATTTTAATGCCTTGAAAAATATACTAACATCAAAACAAATAACACCAGGGCTAAAACTAAGAATAGCAAAATGTTACATCTTCTCAATATTCCTGTATGGTGCAGAAACATGGACATTAGACAAGAAAACAGAATAGAAAATTGAAACCTTTGAAATGTGGATTTCTTGAAGAATAGGTAGAATTGGATGGAAAGAAAAGAAAACAAACGATGAAGTCTTAAAACAACTAAAAATGAAAAGAGAACTACTAAACACAATTAGAAAAGACAAATACAATTTTTGGGGCATGTGTGGGGGGGGTGTGTGTGTTGGTTGTGTGAATTGAAAATAAATAAACATATGCCTTGTTTTTACAACTTTTTATTCTGCATATTTGTCTTTGCACAATAATCTTGAGGAATTATTTTTAATCTTGCATTTTGTGCAGAAACCACTAGAAACACCTCAACCTAAGGGCACAACAGATGTTCTAAGAGAAAATGGAAAGATCAGTGCCGTGGATCATGAGACACCAGCAGATTCTCTAAAAGAGGGTGAAACTCCCATGGAGGTGGAATCAGGGGACATAAAGCTATCAGGTATTAGCAATTCTGTTTTCCCTCTTTTAAAATAAATTCTTTCTAATAAAATGAACGTTGCATTTACTGTAACTTGGTGAATAGTGGTGATGCGTCCTGTGTGGCTGGTGGAGAGGGAGATAAAAGTTATGTTTGTGGCTGTTAAAAACAGAACTTTTCTTGCAATGGCACAGTGTGACATCCCTGGAAATGATAAACTAGATGAACTTGCAAAAGCAGGTGGGAACTTTCAACAAACTTCATACTTGAACTGAACAAGAATCTTCAGTCTCAGAACAGACCACTGTAGCCTAAGAGCACACCTACACAATTGAAACCACAGAATATATAAGAAAATATACAACATGGTTGAGACAGGTCCCTTTTATGTGTGATATATACGAGAGTTTTCGGCGCCCCTTAGTTCTTTTGCTATCTGTTAGTTGTCCATAGAGTATATCTTTTGGTCTGTGGCCATCTTTCATACAGTTGTGCAGCATTTAGATGTTTGGGAAGCCTGTTTGTTTGAACAGCATGTAGATGTTCGGGAGGCCTGTGCAAGTGAGGACCTCTATGTTTGGCACCTTGTCCTTCCAGGTAATATCAAGAATACAGCGCTGACATTGAATATGGAATGCATTTAATCTTCTCTCCTTTTTGCATTAAACATAAATTTGATATAACGAGTATCATTATAATGACAATATTTTGATGGTCGCAAGGATCTTGTTATAGCCAGATTCTACAGCATCAGCTCATAACAGACTTCATTAAAAGTTTAGAAATGTTTTTACCTGTAATCATTTTTACCATTTCTTTTTCCTTGATTCAGTATGAGTATTAGATTCAGCATCAAGTTGTCTTTATGCAGGACTGCTCTACAAGTACTACCTTTTGCAACAGTCTGTTCTACAAATTTAAAATTGTGTTGCTTAAACCAGAATTGAAGAAAACTTCTAAAGCTTGGTTTGGATAGACTACCTCTAACTTTACAGATACTCATAAAGTAACAAACTTTATGTACAGTGACATTAATCAATCAATATTCAACTAATTTCTATATTGCTGTATTTAAACATACAGTGGGATCCGTGATAGCTCAACTGAACTGCTAAAAATAGAGATAGGGTTCGATCCTGATTGATGATTTCCAAGTTCATCCAGCCTTAAATGGATACCAGATTTTTTTCTGGGAAATAAAAGCGACATGGGCATAATACTGACAAAATTACCCCAAAAATAATATGTCAAATGTCTGTTCAAAAATAGGGCACTAACACCATATTCTCTTATACCATGTGGAGGGATGGGGCTCTTTTTTTCTTTCTTCTTCTTAAACACATATAAATAATATGTATCACAGTTTTTAAAAGTTGTGAAAGCATTAAATGTCTTTTTTGTGGAGATGGCTGTAAATTTGTGAAATCATTGAATATTTTTTGTTGCATAGAATCTAAAAATGTGTTAAAAAAAAAAAAAACTGACTATTTTTCTTTATGCAGATAGTTCTAAAGATGTGAAAATACTGAATGTCCTTCCGTATGGAGGTGGTTCTAAAGATGTGAAAACATTGAATGTCTTTTGTTTTGGAGATGGTTCTGAAGATGTGAAAACATTGAATGTCTTTTCTTATGCAGATGGGTCTAAAGATGTGAAAACACCACTTACTAACAACATCAATGGTGTGGAAACTGGAGATTCAAAGAGTGAAAGCCCATCAAAAGTAGGCAGCTGTGAGAAAGAGGCAGCAAGTCCACCCCCTATACAGGCAGCACTGCAGCAAGACACTATAAAGAAAATGGCTCAGGACAGAGACTTTCTCGGCTTTACTCCTCTTCTCAGAGCTTGTTTTACCTATGAAGAATTTAAGGTTTGAGGACCTTAGAGTTATGTGTTTTTTTTTTATTATTTTGAATGATTTGGGCCTTGACAGATTTCCTAAACAAAGACAAGATGGTTGAAATTTGAATTTTTAATCATAAGATCATAGTTCTTTGAAAGTACCTAAGATTTATAATACTATGCATACAAATCACAGTTTGCAGGTTGCATATATTACAAAGGTTAGCAGAGTTTAAATATGACTTATTTTTATTTATGCAGTGATGACATTATCACAGTTAGTGTTTCACATTTATGAATTATGGTAGGAGAATGCTAATTTTTTTTTTTTTTTTAAAGATTTTGGATTAATGCTTGGAGTTCTCTAGAGTGAATCCTGAGTGCAGTTAATTTTGTGATACACGTGAATAACTGTTTGTATGGCATTTTTCATCTTGTCGGGTGGTCTAGTAGAGGCTATGTGCTTTACCCAGTCACACTATCCTCCGCTAAGAGAATAATATGAGTAACAAATTGATGGATAGTGCAGAGTGTTACCTGCTTGTTCTTTGTTTCTGCTTCACTTTCACTTCTTTGGATGTCAAGGAAAACACAAAGTTGTAGGTCTTGTTTTTCTAGCAGCTCCAACCATTATTAATGAATGATGCCATTGTAGAGTTTTTTCTTTCTTTTATCATTTCATCTTATTTTCCGTCTCCCTTAAGCTTTGCATCTTTCACTTCATTTGATCTAAGACTTCTGTAATATAGAATTTCAAGGCTCTAGTTGAGAAAATCATTTGTTTCTGTATATTTTTCAAGATGAATCCACACAGATTCTCTCTCTTGTGGTCTCTTTTCTAATTTTGTCTTTGGTTACTCAAACTACTTTCTTTAAACATCTCATCTCTGTAGCGATACATTTTCGCGTCTGATGTACTTTGAGTGAAAATATTTTGCACTGGTAGCATATGGTGGGAGTGAAAATGTTTTGTACAAGATATTTCTTTGTGCCCATTGGTACTGTTTTGTGTTTTATGAGACAGGCTACCTGTTCCAATATTTTGTCTTGCTGTATCTAGTGTTTGTTTCTTTGTCCATTTTACCCTCTTCAGAGAATGTTTTGTTACATTTTTTTGTCTGAAAAGTAAGAATGAGAAAATAGGAAAAGGGGGGGGGGGGGGGGAGATATATATATATATATATATATACACATGCACACACACACACACAATTTCTTTGAACTACAAACTTCACTCCTGCTGTTAAAACAATTTTAATCTCTGCTATTGTTTTGTGTCTTGACACAAGAACAGCTGTTAATAATAAACTTATTTTTCCCCAGGTGCATAGGACAAGTGATGAAGAGAAGGCTCAAAATGCCCTGTCATTCATTCAAGCTTTGATTGAGCTGACTGGGTCTGATATTAATGCTGTTGTAGGTCCCAAGAACATGCCGTATGAAGTCGAACCTCATTATTCTCCTGAAGGTGATATTACAGAACTTTGTTCTGTCTGTCTGTCTTACACCCACCCGTACCCTACATCTACCTGATCAACATCTGATGGGCTTTCAACTGCCACACCATGCACAGTACCTGCTCTGTGTCTCGCCCTACGGCTCTGTTCTGGGCATGTTGTTCAACTTCGGCGAGGGAGCTGATGCCTGCCTTTGTTGCCTCTCGTTTTAATATTCTTTTTAGTGTTTCTCTAGGTCAGACCTTTTTTTCTTTTACCCCATGTTCCTATTTGAGGGTATGCTTTGAGATTTTTTTGGTGTCTCTTCTCATCATATGGCCAACATATGACCAATTTCTTCTCTTGATTATAGTTCTTTTTTTTTTTTTTTGATGCTTTGTCATTTCTCTTATTTCTGCACTCATCTTGAACTAGTTCCATGATATACAAAATATTTTCCTTCGGTATTGTTTTTAAATGCATCCAGTTTATTATCTATTCTTTAGTTGTTTCCCAGCTCTTGAATGCATAAGTAAGAGTGGGTAGTACATTTGAATTGAAAATCCTGAGCTTTTTTTATGTGCTTAGTAATTCTGATTTACTCTTGCTCTATATTAATACTCTACATTAATAAAAGCATTTTAGTTTTTACTAATTAAATTATAACTGTTTTGTTAAAACCGATTTCTTGAAAATTGGCACATTTTTTTTTTCGCATTATATGAGAATCTATCTCACAAAATTTTAAGAGGAAAAAAATCCAACATTTCGGTGTCACTGGAAGTGGTAATTAGGAAGGTACACAGGGGGGATAATATTTGAACACTGCAAAATGACAAATTTGGAAGAATTTGTGTTTTGATGCAGTAATCTTTACTACGGTATCATATTTTTAAAAAAAGAAAAAAAAAAAAGAACTTGTATTGGCACTAAACAGCAGCTATACGAATTAGCAACCAAACAGGACAATTCCAATATATAAAACAAGGAGTTGGACTAGGCTGTGTTCTGTCGCCGGATTTGTTTTCACTTTACAACAAAAATATTATGAGATCAATAGTAGACAAAAAAAGGAATTGAAGATAACGGTCACGACATAAATAATTTGTGATATGTGGATGACACAGTCTTAATAGCAGAAAAAAAAAGTAAAGTACACCTGTCACGCCAAGTGGTATATAGGGAATATGGTGTTAGTGACCATAAATTTTACAGACCTTTGGCACATGATTTTTGGGGTAATGTGGTCGGTATTACACCCATGCTGCTTTACTTTCCAAAAAAAAATCCGGTACCCATTAAAGGCTGTGTGAACCGGAAGCCGTCGGTTGGGATCGAAACCTACCTCTTGTCCTTTGTAGTCCAGTTCACTAACCACTAAGCTGTTGCGGCTCCCTCTTTATAGCAGAGACAGAAAGAATTATAGACATAATAGTAAAAGAAAGCAACAAAAAAGGTCTCAGTCTGAATAGTAAGAAAACAGAAGTAATGGTCATATCGAAGAGACAATCATCACCATCATGCAGCATAAAAATAAACAGGACAAATCTGAAACAAGTGCAAGGTTTCAAATACTTGGGCACAATAATTACATCAGATGGAAGATGCACCACAGAAATAGCTCAGGCCAAAATAGCATTTCAGAAAATGAAAAATATCTTATGCAACATATCTATGTCAATAGAAATGAGAAAGAGAGTTCATTGGTGCTACATAGAACCAATTCTGACCTATATAAGTGAATCTTGAACAGTAGACAAACAAATGAAAAGAATATTAGAGGCCACAGAGATGGGATTTCTCAGAAGAAAGTTGAGAAAGTTCCCTGGACAGCTGAAAAGACCAACAAGGAAATTCTCAAAGAGGCCAACACAAAAAGGGAGCTCTTAAAAAACACCAGAAAGAAACAATCAACATTTTTTGTTGACACATCATGAGAAGAGGAAAGTTGGAATACTTGGTTACAACTGGCAAAATAAAAGGAAAGAGAGATCGAAGATGACAAAGAGAGAAAATACTAGCTAGCTTGGTGTTATAGCATGGAAAACGATCAACAACAGAAATAATACGATGCACTGTAAATAGAAGATTGTAGGACATGATCGCCTACGCCAACCGGTATGGCACATGATGATGATGATGATATTCAAGGATTAATAACACTAACTTCACATATGATGTAAAATATATATCTGCTCACTTCATCAGGTGTATAAATGATTTTCTTTTAACAGGTAAATCTTCAGCCCTGCATTTTTTGGTGAATGCTCAGCATGACAAGGGTGCAGGCTTAAATGTGTTGCTTCGTTACAAACCAGATCCAAACATCCGAGACATGAAAGGCAGAACCCCATTGGTTCTTGCAGTGGAGAGCTCCAGAGAGGCAGTTGTTAAGTCTCTTGTAAGTAGCCATAGCATCATTGCAATAAGTTGCATCATTTTTATTGGTGGAAGGACCTGTGTCCTCTTTTTGCAGTTATTGTGTTCCCATATTGTGAGGTGAACAATCATATACCGATAACTACGTAGCAGGAATAAACAAAGTCATTGGGATGTAAAGAATCCAGTCTACTTCTTGCTTTTAAGGAAGCATCATTGGGATGCAAGAAGCAAGTCTATGTCTTTCTTGTCTTAAAGAAACTTCATAATGATGTAAGGAAGCCACTCTGCTTCTTGTCTCAAGGAAGCAACATTGGAATGTAGAGTAGTCAGTCTATTATTTTCCTGCATTAAAGAAGCAACATTGGAATGTAGAGTAGTCAGTCTATTATTTTCCTGCCTTAAAGAAGCAACATTGGAATGTAGAGTAGTCAGTCTATTATTTTCCTGCCTTAAAGAAGCAACATTGGGATGTAAAGTAGTCAGTCTATTATTTTCCTGCCTTAAAGAAGCAACATTGGAATGTAGAGTAGTCAGTCTATTATTTTCCTGCCTTAAAGAAGCAACATTGGAATGTAGAGTAGTCAGTCTATTATTTTCCTGCCTTAAAGAAGCAACATTGGGATGTAAAGTAGTCAGTCTATTATTTTCCTGCATTAAAGAAGCAACATTGGGATGTAAAGTAGTCAGTCTATTATTTTCCTGCATTAAAGAAGCAACATTGGGATGTAAAGTAGTCAGTCTATTATTTTCCTGCATTAAAGAAGCAACATTGGGATGTAAAGTAGTCAATTATTTTCCTGCATTAAAGAAGCAACATTGGGATGTAAAGTAGTCAGTCTATTATTTTCCTGCATTAAAGAAGCAACATTGGGATGTAAAAAAAAAGTTGGTCTGTTTTTCACTGTTAAAAAAGCTTACAGATATGCTTCTCCATGATAAAAATGTCACAGTCTGCTATTGTAAGATGTAAGACATAATATAAATCAACCAAATGGAATTGTGCGCCAGGAATTCTTATTCAGTTTGAAGTAGACTTCAACTGCCAGTTAACTTCTTCTGATATCAACATTAGCTGTCCATCTAGATTGGTAGAGGTCATGAGTATCATCATATTTATTATACCCTAATCCACCTCCTCAGTGTGTCCCTGGAAATGGACTGGTCTGGCCAAATAAGTAGGGACCAAAGATGGAAGGCACCCTGGGGTGGATGATGAAGAGTATCATTTGGATGTTAGGGGGAAAAAAAGCATATTGCACCTTGTCATCTCATACAATAGGTGATTAGAATTTAATGGACTGATAACCTTCTTTTTGAACCCTAGATACAATGCTTATCTGTGAGTCACATTTTACTATACATTCATCACAATAGTAAGCTCCCTTTGTAGTTTGGAGAAACAATATTTTTCTTTGAACTTTTTTCTATAAAGCTTTGCTTTTACCTAAGAAGAACTGCAGGAATCAGATGCAGTAATTATTTACCGGTTTAGGCCCTATTTATGGCCCGGAATTCTAACGCATGGCACATGAAAATCGAACGGCACTTTGTCTATTCACATGTCGGCTGTCAGTCCGGCCCTTAAGTTTGCTTTTAACTTAGTGTACCTTGTTTACATAGGTTTGTTTGATGTCTCATCAACAGTCCTAGACATTTATGCAGTCAGAAGTAAAAAAAAAATGTATTGTGTTTATGGCCAAATTTATTTATAAAAAAAAAAGCAGCACTTTTACACTATGTTAGTCTTTTTCCACCAGCAATGACTTGTCAGGGGTCACTGGTTGGAATCATTAGGAAGATAATTTGGGGGGGGGGGGGTTGTTGTACTCTGTTGAATTCTGATGTTTTGAGTTCACCATTTTTACGAAGGTTTCATAATCTAGAATGAAATATTATTACCAGTCACTTACCAAGATATGAGTTATTTGTGAGGTAAATAGCTTTTTTCTTCTTCACAGCTTGAGGCTGGAGCTGATCCAGATGTCCTGATTAAAGAAGTTAATTTTCAAGTTACTCCTTTGATATTAGCAGCAGAGTGAGTTTTGGGCATATAATCCTGTTTTGCTAATTTAGTGCTGGGTGTGAGCTAATAACATTACAATAATTCTGAGTTTAGTTATAAAACAAGTGTTTTTGTGACAATAAATTAAAACAATATACATTAAATATATGATTACAGGTGCAGCTTTAAAAAATTAAGAACTGAAAAGTCATGGGTTTCTATTTTGCTATATCAGGTGTAAAAGTCACAGTTATTAAATGTGCAAATAATTTATACACTAATTTGGGGCACTAATTGTGATGTTATCCTATTTATCTACTTTCTGATTTCTTTAATCATTTTAATGTGCTGTTGACTTGATATCTCACAAGTATAGATAAGCACTTCTCATGCAGCACTTGCCTGGACCATTTCTTATCAGAAGATGTATAGAGTAATTTGGAAGAAACAAAAATGCTAACATGTCATTTGTCCTTAGAAATATCTAAATGACAAAACCTAAAGATACAAAGAGAAATGTTAAAGGTTATCATCTAATATATTTATTAAAGAAGAATATTTTGCATTAAAAAAAAAAACATTAAAATGATAATTGAGCATGCCAGGAAAGTTCACACATAATTACATCCTAATTCTATCTATCTATTGACCTTTCGAGCCGTAACTGGCCCAAAGGGCGTAGACCAAGATACACCTTCTCCTATATGAATTTTTGTTCTAGCAGTTTTCTTTTAAAGAAAATCATCCTAATTGCAATCCATTAAAAGATACATTATATGAGCTGTAGAAAGACCTAATGACTTAAATCTGACCACCCAAGAAAGACAATTCACACAGAAGTTAAAAATTACTTGTGATGGTCTTCTACTGGCATTCATGGAACTGTTTTTGTGTATAACGTGCTGAACATAGAAAATTAGACAAGATGAAGAAGAGATGTATGGACTTGAAAGCAGCAACTGGTAGGTGTTAGACTACTTCCAACACCTTTGAGATCACTCACAAAATAGAACATTAGTTAATGTGGAAAGCATCACCTCACAATGTGTACAGAATTATTTCTCTTTTTATAGATATTTGTTTTTCAGTAATGTAATAAAAGGCACATGGAAATTATGGTGTTAGTGGCCCTATTTTACAATTTACTTAATTTTGTAGTGAATAATTTTGTATATATTTTTTTTCATCAGACGAGGAGCTATTGAAATAATGAAACTGCTGATTCAGTATAAGGCAAACGTTAAGAGCAGCCGAACAGACAACTTGCGCAATGCTATACATATTATGGTTACAAATAGAGGTGAGGATGTTTTACGGTGTTAGTGAAATAGATCATCTTCCTACGGATACATACCCTGTGGTATCTTGGAGGAAAACTATTTCACCATTTTGCACGGTCCATGACCAACTGTCGGACTCCACATTTCTGACCCCAGCCTGTTCTTCTCATGTTCTTCACCATGCTTGGTTTGCTTATTCTTACCCCTCAAGATGCTGCTTTCATACTTCTCAGTAAGTACTTTGAAAGAGATCTGAAATCTGATGAACTTGTCTGATGTGCTATGAGGATGACTTGTTAATTAAACTAAACTAATCTTCTTCTCTTTTGCTTTCTTCTCTTGAGAATTTACTATTCATGCATTGAAAGCTAGATGCTACTTTTATACTTCTCATTAAGTTTAAAACAGTAATAAATGTAAATGGTAGCCTTTACGCAAGAAAATAAAGACATAAACAATACATGCTACGGATTTAAGCAACTAATAGGAAAACAACAAAATTTTTGCTTGGTGAAATGTGTCACTGTATATATGAGGGTTGGTAAAAAAAATGTTGTGTGAAAGAGAAAATGAGGAATTGATTACTGAACATGGATGGAGATGTGGATCCAACATCCAGAATGAGGAATTGATTACTGAACATGGATGGAGATGTGGATCCAACATCCAGAATGAGGAATTCTATAATTCTCCCAGCCTCGCTCCTCTCTGGAAGGAATGAAACAACGGGAGACGCACATCACTTTGAGGGGTGAATAAATAGAGGAGGACTAAATTCACACTAATTTTCAGGTGAGATATACAGTAACCTATGGTACATTGAGGAGTGGGTATGAAATGTGTCACTGAAATATGTAAACATACTGTCATTAGAGAAAATAATGAATGAACAAACACACACACACACACTACAACCTGAGTTTAAAGAACCAAAGTAGGTGGTGAGGTGATTCTCAAAGGCAAACAAGCTACAGTCATCCTTAACCTTCACTCCATTGAAACCAGGGAAATATTGTGGTTAGTGATCATAGTTTTCCTTTGACCATCAACACATTTTATTGGTGGTACAATTCTGTACAATACCAGGTTAATTCTTTAGATAAAATCCTTTGTTTTAAATTCATATACATATACTGGAAATAGGGTGAACCAAAATCCATGCCATTTAGAAAAATTGGTCTCAGGACTTCAAGTCCCAGTTGGTCATAAGTGTATGACTCCAGTAATCTTCTTTTCTTGGTCGCAGACAAATAAAGCAATTAATGGCCTTCAAGCTTTATATTGCCAACAACAAAGTTCTGCAGCTTTTTGCTGTGCTTGGCCAACCCAAGGCCCCAGGTCTGTCCTGTCCTATACATCTCTTTCTCAACTGTCCTTTATCAGATTGTTCTTGGTCCGTCTCTCTTTTGCCTTCCAACCAGATTCTACTGCATGACAGTTCTTGTGATTATTTCTGGATGATCTCCTCTGAGCATGTTACCTATCCAATTCTATCATCTGCTGGTTATTAGTGTATCTCCTCTTGATTCCACCTCATGAGTAATTCTTAGTTGTTAATTTTGTGTGGTCAAAATATTCTGAAATTCTCAAAGAAGTTGCTTCAAATTTCAAATTATCTCAAAGTCTTCAAATCTATTTTCTTAAACATATAATTTTAGCTCTTTTTTTTTTCTGCTACTACACTACTATATAAGGATACTTTATAGCATTTAAAATGTTTCCCTTTTTTCATGGTTAGAATAATTCATTTTGGCTCCGGTGCTTTATGTATGAAATCTTGTTTCTCAGTTCGTGAGGATGACACCATTGCCATGATTCAGATCTTACTGCAAGCTGGTGGAGACATCAACTCTGTTGACATCAATAGGAACACACCACTTCATTTGGCTGTGGAGTACAACAAAGGACATTCAGACACATCCACCAGCCTTGAGGAGTTTTTACTTGATCAAGGAGCCAATGTTTTTGCTAAGAATAAAAACTTAGATATGCCTCTCCATATTGCATTGCAGAAAACAGGGTATGGCATTTTAAACAAGATTAAAATAGAATAAATAACATTTGCATGAGTAATTTTGACTTTTGTAATTAATAAAAGCTTTGTAATTAAAAACCTGTTGTATAATTTTTGTTTCATTAATATTAAAAGCTCATTAATATTAATCTTTCATCATTTGATTCATTAATATTAAAATCTTTCATCATTTGTGATTCATTAATATTAAAATCTTTCATCATTTGTGATTCATTGGTATTAAAAGCTTTTTGTTGTATAATTTCTTGAATAAATAACATTTGTCTTAAGTAATTTTAATAATATAAATTAATGTATGTGTTTTTAAAATACATTTTATTGTCAGTAGTCATCTACATGTTATTTTTTGTGCTATTTTTAAAAATAAGTATATTGTTAGCACTTGTTAGTAGGAAAGTTGGAAAAGTAACTGTCTCTATACTTTAATTCTATCTTTTGGGTTTAATGCTAGATTTGCTTTTATTGAACCTTAGACTAGTTTTTAAAATGTAAATTCTATCTTTGGAGCAGGCTTTTGTTTGAATTTGTAGCATTCTCATTTGATAACAAGTTTCTTTGTGTCTGTTGGAAAAAAAATTAATTCCTAATCCAGGCTGCCTTTTACTATCTTTGTTTAGTTTTGGTATTATTTTTTTTTTCCACAGTACTTATTTTGCTTACTATTTACTTGGTGCAGGATCTTGGTCAGTTGTCATTCAATTTAAATTGCTGGCCACTTTCAACCCATTACTATTAGACATTCTGTACCCAATTGCCCCTTTAGTATCGATGTCTGTTATTTATTATATGAGATTAATCATGTAGTGAGATAGTGTGTAATTAATTATAAAATTGTTCTATTTTCAGTGTTGATCCCATTGAATTATGTAGTTTGCTAACTAGTGTCATGCGAGATCAGAAAGTGGATGAGCCTAATGAGAAAGGGTTCACTCCTTTGTTATACGCTGCTAGCTCAGGTGCAACAATCTGCTGCATGCATTTGTTACAGGTAGGTTGCTGTGTTTGAGCTGTCTTCACATTTAATCTTCAGTCATCTTGTGGTATATTTGTAGTGTTGTGTTGCCTGCTAGATTTATGACTTGTGGCTCTTTTCCTAAATAACTCTCCTTTCAGTGATGCATGGCTCACATAAATGAGGATAAGAAAAGCATTGGTTAATTCTCAGTGAATGAAGACAAATATAAAAAAAAAAAAGAAAAAGTAAAGTACCCCCGCCACGCCAAGTGGTGTATAGGGAATATGGTGTTAGTGACCATCAATTTTACAGACCCTTGGCCCATGATTTTTTGGGTAATGTGGCCGGTATTACGCCCGTGCCGCTTTACTTTCCCAGAAAAAAATCCAGTACCCATTAAGGCTGGATGGATGGACCGGAAGCCGTCGGTTGGGATCAAACCCTACCTCTTTTCCTTTGTCGTCGAGTTCACTAACCACTGAGCGGCTCCCAGACAAATATAATAATAAATGATTCTCTGTGAAGGAAGACAAATATTATAATAAATGAATATCTTTGCTGTGAATGAAGATAAATATAATAATAAATGAATATCTTCCCTGTGAATGAAGACAAATATAATAATAATAAATAAATATCTTCTGTGTGAATGAAGACAAATATTATAATAAATGAATATCTTCTGTGTGAATGAAGACAAATATAATAATAAATGAATATCTTCGCTGTGAATGAAGACAAATATAATAATAAATGAATATCTTCGCTGTGAATGAAGACAAATATAATAATAAATGAATATCTTCTCTGTGAATGAAGACAAATATAATAATAAATGAATATCTTCTGTGTGAATGAAGACAAATATAATAATAAATGAATATCTTCGCTGTGAATGAAGACAAATATAATAATAAATTAATATCTTCTCTGAATGAAGACAAATATAATAATAAATGAATATCTTCTGTGTGAATGAAGACAAATATAATAATAAATGAATATCTTCTCTGTGAATGAAGACAAATGTAATAATAAATTAATATCTTCCCTGTGAATGAAGACAAATATAATAATAAATTAATATCTTCCCTGTGAATGAAGACAAATATAATAATAAATTAATATCTTCTGTGTGAATGAAGACAAATATAATAATAAATGAATATCTTCGCTGTGAATGAAGACAAATATAATAATAAATTAATATCTTCTCTGTGAATGAAGACAAATATAATAATAAATGAACATCTTCTGTGTGAATGAAGACAATTATAATAATAAATGAATATCTTCACTGTGAATGAAGACAAATATAATAATAAATGAATATCTTCGCTGTGAATGAAGACAAATATAATAATAAATGAATATCTTCTCTGTGAATGAAGACAAATATAATAATAAATTAATATCTTCTCTGTGAATGAAGACAAATATAATAATAAATGAATATCTTCTGTGTGAATGAAGACAAATATAATAATAAATGAATATCTTCGCTGTGAATGAAGACAAATATAATAATAAATTAATATCTTCTCTGTGAATAAAGACAAATATAATAATAAATGAATATCTTCTGTGTGAATGAAGACAAATATAATAATAAATGAATATCTTCGCTGTGAATGAAGACAAATATAATAATAAATGAATATCTTCGCTGTGAATGAAGACAAATATAATAATAA